>OX439486.1:27531518-27943488 GCA_949320155.1 Melangyna quadrimaculata
GGCGACGTTGTAACTTAGTATTTTAAGCATTGAGAAATTAATGTTCGCCTGGCAGACGGCTTCCACTCAATTGGATGATGTACCGTGTGGATCCCCACTTGAAGATTGTACAGCGGTTCCAGCTTCTAATATGTTCACACCTTTGTCAATTCGTTGCCTGACATTTCTATCGCTTGTTGACATTGACATTTCGTTGTTGTTATTTGGTATCTGCGATTTCAATTTGTTCAGTAAAATCAACAAAGATGACGGAATTTCTCCAATTAAATGTTTAATTACAGCTAAACTGTCATTGCTGTCCTCATTTCTTAGCATAAGAAGATGAAGAAATTTAAATATTAAAATATTGAAATTACTTCTGTTTTAAGTGGAGTGAATGAATAAAATTCAATTAAAAAGTACAAGTGACCTCAACTCCAGAAATAATTGTGTTTCGCCCAAGGTATAACAGTGGGCTCCTCAGTCAGTCTGTTATACCCTACTAGGACACAAATTTTGGTCGATGTTTACCGACTCTTATAAAAATCACAGCAAAAAGATACTGTGAATTTTATTATTCTAGGGGAATTTGTTTAAATTCGTGCACCCAGAAAATAAATACCCGTGGTCAGGTTTTTTATAAGAAGATGAAGAAATTTAAATATTAAAATATTGAAATTACTTCTGTTTTAAGTGGAGTGAATGAATAAAATTCAATTAAAAAGTACAAGTGACCTCAACTCCAGAAATAATTGTGTTTCGCCCAAGGTATAACAGTGGGCTCTTCAGTCAGTCTGTTATACCCTACTAAGACACAAATTTTGGTTGATGTTTACCGACTCTTATAAAAATCACAATTATTTATGGAGTTGAGGTCACTTGTACTTTTTAATTGAATTTTATTCATTCACTCCACTTAAAACAGATGTAATTTCAATATTTTAATATTTAAATTTCTTCATCTTCTTATTATAAAAAACCTGACCACGGGTATTTATTTTCTGGGTGCACGAATTTAAACAAATTCCCCTAGAATAATAAAATTCACAGTATCTTTTTGCTGTGATTTTTATAAGAGTTGGTAAACATCGACCAAAATTTGTGTATTAGTAGGGTATAACAGACTGACTGAAGAGCCCACTGTTATACCTTGGGCGAAACACAATTATTTCTGGAGTTGAGGCCACTTGTACTTTTTAATTGAATTTTATTCATTCACTCCACTTAAAACAGAAGTAATTTCAATATTATAATATTTAAATTTCTTCATCTTCTTATTATAAAGAACCTGACACGGATATTTATTTTCTGGGTGCACGTATTTAAACAAATTCCCCTAGAATAATAAAATTCACAGTATCTTTTTGCTGTGATTTTTATAAGAGTCGGTAAACATAGACCAAAATTTGTGTCTTAGTAGGGTATAACAGACTGAACAAAGAGCCCACTGTTATACCTTGGGCGAAACACAATTATTTCTGGAGTTGAGGTCACTTGTACTTTTTAATTGAATTTTATTCATTCACTCCACTTAAAACAGAAGTAATTTCAATATTTAAATTTCTTCATCTTCTTATTATAAAAAAACCTGACCACGGGTATTTATTTTCTGGGTGCACGAATTTAAAGAAATTCCCCTAGAATAATAAAATTCACAGTATCTTTTTGCTGTGATTTTTATAAGAGTCGGTAAACATCGACCAAAATTTGTGTCTTAGTAGGGTATAACAGACTGACTGAAGAGCCCACTGTTATACCTTGGGCGAAACACAATTATTTCTGGAGTTGAGGTCACTTGTAGTTTTTAATTGAATTTTACTCATTTCTTAGCTCTTGAGGCGGATCCCATGTAAAAATTCGTATAAAGTCGATATCTTTATGCGAATTTTTGTACAGAGCCATAATACAGAAATGAAGACGAACGTGTTCATCTTCTTGATGGTTCTCTTACAATCGCTCGGATTTGTTGTATACATTTGTCCTCCTCTAATTTTCTGCATTTTGCAGATGAAGATACATGAAAATCCACCATTAAGCCTTAACTACATAGGCCTACTTTTGTACAAAAGTGAGAAATAAATATCTTTTCTGAAGACACCTGCTTGCAAAAAAACAACGGACAACTGTGCATGGTGGTTTAATTTATATATCAGAACAATTTTCGGGTGGTTTTTTGCATGCATGTTTCTTTAACGAGAATTTTAATTTCTCACTTTTGTACTTTTGTACAAAAGTAGGTCTATGTAGTTAGGGCTTAACACGTATCTCCGTTTGCCATAATGCAGAAAAGTAGAACAGGACAGATGTATACAAAAAATCCGAGCGAGTAAAAGAGAACCATCAGGAAGATGAACATGTTCGTCTTCATTTATGCATTATGGCACTTTCCTGTAATGTAGGAACGAAGTTCTTCTGCATTATGAACTTTTCTCTCTATCTAACAAATATACATTTTGTGTTTGGCATCCCTTTTTTTTGCAGAAACCAAACGCAGATACATGTAAATCCACCAGAAGATACATGTAAGTCCACTCACGTGACGAAACACCTGGGTCGAAAATCCGACCCTAATCCAACTCGAGCTCTCGATTCTGTTTGTAAACGGGGTGAATCTGCGTCTGCATTATGCAGAAAAGTAGAGACAGATGTATACAAAAAATCCGAGCAAGTGAAAGAGAACCATCAAGAAGAAGAACATGTTCGTCTTCATATCAGCATTATAGTGGATTTACCTGTATCTTCGTCCGACTTCTGGAAAAAAAGGGGATGCAAAATTAAAATGTACATTTGTTGGATAGAGAGGGAACACCAAAATGCAGAAGATCTTCGTGCATGAACCCTTCAAGCAAGCGAGTCCGTTTTGGATCCGAAACCAGTTCATAAACGGACCCAAAACCGGATCCAAAACGATTCCAAATCGGATCAAATTAGTATGGAAATTAGAATCACCACGGAGCCATTATGTGAATGTTTTGTGAGAGAGAGAGAGTATTCCAATTCACAATACTCCGAGAAAACGGAGCCCAAATGGAATCCAAAACGGACCAACAAAAATGAATGAATCGAGGCATACCCAAATGTATTGTATTAAAAAGAAACTTTCCCATCTAGTCGAGTTTCTACATTGCAAACAATATATATTTTCACAACTAAACATATACATATAATAAACAGTAAACTTGTATTTTTGATTGGAAATTTCTTAAAGTTTTCGCAAGAAAAAAAGATACAAATGCAATGGCCTTCGCCACGCTACCTACAAAACTGATCTAAAAAAAAGTGGTGGAAATTAAAACAAAATGACTGTACTCTCTCTACTTCTCCGTGCATAAAAAAATGCTCTCGATTCTTGTTCTTCTTTTTACATGTGTACACAGAAAATTTGTAAATGTGTGCGAGATACTCAGTTTTTTTTAGATTCGGGTCCGCTTGATGGGGAGATTATAGGAAGTGCAATATTGCAGATTTGAAGACAAACATGTTCATCTTCTTCATAGTCCTCTTTCACACGCTCGAAGCTTTGGCTTACATCTGTCTCGCTCTACTTTTCTTCATATTTGCAGACGAAGATACATGCAAATCCAGCATAACCTTAAATACGCCCTTCTCGCCTACAAATTCCCAGTTTCCAGCAACTCAGTTCCCTTGTGTGAAAGCAGCAACTTTTCTATAATATGGTGGATTTACATGTATCTTCATCTGCAAAATGCAGAAAAGTAGAGCAGGACATATGTATACAAAAAATCCGAGCGAGTGAAAGAGAACCATCAAAAAGATGAATGTGTTCGTCTTCGGCACATTCCTATAATGCAGAAACGAAGTTGTTCTGCATTTTGATCTTTTCTCTCTATTTAACAAATATACTGTAATATTTTACTAAGGGTTCGCAAATAAAACTTATTTCCTTTATTCAAACTGAAACTGCAATTAATTCACAAAATAAAACGCTTTTTATTTCAAATACTTTTTCTCCGTTACTTTTATTATAACCAAGCACAAGTATGCAACTCTTTATTCACCCTGGCATTTATCTCCCTTTCGGACTGGTGCACCTGTATTTATACCCGAAAATAGGGTTCTAGAATTTTCTAGGGTCTACTAGAAGGTGCTTTCCAAAAAGGCTTCGGCAATCATTCCAGTACGAACGAGGCTGGACACCAACCGTGATGGATTTAATTATTTATTTCACTCAAAGATGGCGCGGAAAGTTGTACTAATGTGTGGTTGTTTACATCACTGGGCATATTCACCACATTGCCCCCCTCTTAGGATTGATCGTCGCAATTAAATCCAATATTCCCACCGTTATAACGATGTAAACGTTCGCAGTGTACTACTTTAAGCTTACCCCTTACTCCTCTCTGAATGCGGTAAACCACATCATTGATTCGCTTCACAACGGTATATGAGCCTTCCCAGTTTTGTTGTAGTTTTGGTGACAGGATTGTTAAACCACACCAGGACTCCTTCTTGGAATCCCATCGTTGTTGCACGGGTGTCGTACCGTGTTTTCATCCTATCACTAGCGGTTTTTATGTTTTTCCTTGTCCGTTGATGAATTTCAGTGAGTCTTTCTTTGAGGTTATCCACATATTCATCTGACCTTTCCGGTTTCATGGTATGGCATCCAAATTTGACTTCACTGGGCAGCCGTATTGTTGTGCTAAACAAGATCTCCGATGGTGTATGTCGTGTTGAACTATGAACCGCACTTCGATAGGCCATCAAGAACAATGGAATATGGCGGTCCCAGTCTCGTTGGTAGTCACCTACAACCTTGGGCAGATGTTCTTTAAGAGTCCTGTTGAATCGTTCTACCATCCCATCAGATTGTGGATGAAGCGGTGTTGTCCTCGTCTTCTTGATGCCAAGGAAAGAGCAAACCTCCTGAAAGATGTTAGATTCAAAGTTCCTTCCTTGGTCAGAATGCAGTTCCAAAGGTACGCCGAACCTGCTCACCCAATTGAAGATAATCTGATCAACAACTGTTTTAGTTTCTTGATTTGGGGTGGCAAATGCCTCAGGCCACATGCTGAAGTAATCCATGACTACAAGGATGTATCGGTTTCCACTGTTGGTCTCCGGAAATGGACCTGCGACATCTACTGCTATTCTTTCGAAAGGTGTGCCCACATTGTACTGTTGCATTTAACTTTGAAGCTTTCTACCTGGTCCCTTGGTAGCAGTACAAGTATCACATTTTCGGCACCACTTTTCGACATCATCTCTTGCATGTAGCCAGTAAAACCATTGTCCTATCTTCTCCAGCATTTTATTGACTCCCAAATGATCTCCAGATGCTCCATCATGCATCTCTCGAAGAACGTTATTAACCTTTGACCTAGGCACTATCAACTGCATCAGATAAGACTTGCCATCTGCAGATTCCCATTTGCGCCTTAGTACTCCTTCTTGCACATGAAGAGAGTCCCACTGTGCCCAATATGCTTTGAGAGCTGGACTTCTACCGTAGATGTCACCCCATTCTGGTTTTTCTTCGTGCTCCTTCCATGCCAGAATGGGCTCTATATCTGTATCTTCTTGTTGGGCAGTCCTCAGTTCTTCATTGCTCTAACCGTAAATGGGATCGGCTCTTATTCGCTGGATGGCAACGGTTTCCTTTTCTTCTTGAGTCCTGTTTACACGGTCACCGAGACAATGAATCTGCGTTTGAGTGCAGCTTTCATTTCCGATGTTGAACTAGGTGGTCGTATGTCTGAAGTCTCTCGATCCACATAGCTACTTGACCTTCGGGATTTTTGAAGTTCAGAAGCCAATTAAGCGCACCATGATCTGTTCGAAGGAGGAAATTCTGTCCATAGATGTACTTATGGAAGTGCTTTGTTGCCAAAATCAAAGCTAGAAGTTCCCTTCTGGTCACGCAATAATTGCGCTCTGGCCTCGAGAGCACCTTACTGTAGACGGCTTTTTCTTCTCCTTCATGGACTTGCGACAGCACAGCTCCAATTCCGACGTTACTGGCATGGGCATCGATGATGAAAGGTTTTCCAGGAGTCGGATAGGTCAGCACAGGAGCATTACACAAACGTAGCTTGAGTTCCTGAAAACTTTTCTCGCACTCACCTGACCATTTGAACGGCTTCCCCTTTTCAGTAAGTTGATGCAAGCTCTTAGCGATTCCCGCAAAGTCCTTCACAAAGCGCCGATAATATGTGGCTAGACCAAGAAAGCTACGGAGCTGATGTTTATCCTGTGATGTTGGCCAATTCTTCACAGTGTCAACTTTCTCAGGATCAGTCTTTACTCCTTGGGATGAGATGATATGTCCCAGGTATTTAACTTCGGTCTTGAAAAGCGCACATTTATCTAGATTTAATTTTCTCAAAAGCCTCTGAAATACAGCCTTAAGGTTTTCACAATGCTCGTCAAAAGTTTTTCTATAAACGATGACATCGTCTAAATATACAAGGCATGATTTCCAAGTAAGGCCTTGAAGAACACACTCCATCAGACGCTCAAATGTTGCCGGAGCGTTGCACAGTCCGAATGGCATCACTTTAAACTGCCACAGACCATTTCCGGTTGAGAAAGCTGTCTTCTCTCGATCTTCTGGATGGATTTCTACCTGCCAGTAGCCACTCTTCACGTCTAACATCGAGAACCATTGAGCTCCTTCCATTGCATCCAATGTATCGCTGATTCTGGACAGAGGGTAGCTGTTTTTCTTTGTCACATCGTTCAGCCTATCGGTTGCTTCCATCTTTCTTTTTGACAAGAACAACTGGTGACGCCCAAGGGCTTTTGGAATTTTCGATGAGACCATCTTTCTTCATTGTCGATATCATTTCTTCAACTTCGGCTTGTTTGGCTAATGGGAGACGTCTTGCTGGTTGTCGAATCGGTCTCGCATCACCTGTGTCGATTCGATGCTGTACCAGTTGTGTTCGACCATACTGCCCACTCGGTGAAGAAAATATATCAGTGTACTCATGAAGAAGGCTTCCAGCAACACTAAGCTGATGTTGACTTAGATTGGATGGTTTGAGAATTTTGGCTTTCATGGAGCTGAATTTTCCGGGGTCCATTGGCTCTTCTGCGTTAATTTCTGTGATTTTGTTATTGCGGTCACAGATTTGCATTTTCCAATTACTTCTCCTTTCTTGAGCTTGACCTCGTACGGTTTGATCTTCAGAATCCGTACGGGTACCATGTTGTTCTTTGGTTCCACAAGAGCCTTCCCTAAGATGGTGTTTTGGGAAGATTGCTCAGACTCTGGTTCCACCATGAGGTATCGATGCTTTCCTAGATCGCCCTCTATTTTCGTCCAAACAAACACTTCTGAAGAAGCAGGCAACCATATGCCTTCTTTGATGACAGTTCTTAGAGTCGATGAGTTTTCGTTGCCATAAACCATAGGAATCTCTATATTTTGGTACTTCCGCACTTGCTTACCGATATCCAGAATCACTCCGTGCTCTTTCATAAAGTCGATTCCAATTATGCACTCATCACATATGTCTGCTACCAAAAATAGGTCCGAAAACTCTAATTCTGCCAAACGGATTTTAAGACGAACTTCTCCATATACCCTTGCTGCCTCACCTTTCGCAGTTTAAAGACGGTAGCTATTGGTGTTATGTAGCCACGTCATCTTGACCAAGTCTCTCCGCAGAATGGAGGCTGTGGCACCGGTGTCAATTGTAGTCACGTGTTTCTTGCCATTTAATGTCCACTGTCAGACTCTTATTGTTTCGTTTAGTCTGCGAGACTTGGATTGTGGTTCTGGGCCCATCGATACCAGGGCGAGAAGGAGTGATGATGTTATTGGTTACCTGTTCGCGGGTATTATTCCTGTTTCCACAATGTTGACAGGCGACTCTTCTTGGTGGCAATCTGCACTGGCGCTTGAGATGTCCGGTTTTGTTGCAATTCCAGCATCGAGCAGGTCCTTCTCGCTGACTTCTATGGAATTCAGCTCTCTGGCAAGAACATTCCTCAACTTCAAGTTCCCTTACACGATGAACTCCTAAAGAAGCCTGTTCTGATGCTTCCATAGTCAGAGCGAACGCTAATGCTTCAGAAAGCGTGCGTTTTCCAGCAGTTCGAATTGCTCGCTGAAGGTTGATGTCGGAAACTGTACGGACAAAAGCCTCCGTTGCTAGCTGGTTGGTAATTTCATCTCATGCAGTCGGGAATGCTAGGTGTGCCAACCGTTCAATATCTGCTTGGAGTTGTTGCAGACTTTCACCTCTTTTCTGGACTCTGGTATTGAGCTGGGCGCGAAAGACTTCTTGCATATGGCTATCGCCGAAGCGTTTGTCAATGGCCTGAACAAGAACACAGTATTTGCCGTTCTGGTCTGCTGGTATGGTTTGCAAAAGTTCAGCAGCAGAACCTCTAAGGGCGTCAGGGCAATAAACTTGTCTTGGTCATCCCAGCCGTTTGTCGTTGTGGCTGCCTCAAACTGCTTCTTGTAGATTGACCAAGAAGTTTGTCCATCAAAGGTTGGGGGATGCATTTCCTTTTTCCTTGAGCAGTCACCAGAACTTTCTCGAACCTTTATTTTTCGAACTTTTTCTAACTCAATGGCAAAGTTCTGCATTTTGTCTTCAAATTTTTCGAACCTTGTGTCAGAACCCTGTCGAGAACTGTTTTTCGACGTTTTCAACACGTTCATCAAGAGCCATGAATTTATTTTCAAATGAGTTTAGCTTACTCTCGATTAGGTTTTTCAGGTCGTCTAAAAGGTTCCTTTGCTCGTTGCGTTAGTCTTCCAATCGTACAAGCAGATTCTCTTGGTCATTCTTCTGTTCATTTCGTTGTTCTTCAATCCTTCAAGAAGATTCTGTTGTTCACTACGTTGCTCTTCTAGAAGATTCTTTTGCTCCTTTCGTTGGTCTTCAAACTGGGTGAGCAGATGAGCTATCATATTGCTTATGTCTATCGTTGTACTTACTTGCTCTTCCGGCATTTCAATTTCAAATAGAAACGTGTCTGGATTTTCATCGTGTTGCCTTAAATCTTCCTGCAGAAGATTAATGAGGTCATTTTTCGTTCCAGCAGTAGGAAGACCTCGTCTGTTAAGTTCTGCTTTAAGTTCAACACAATTCAATGCATTCACAATTTTACCCATTTTTTTTTTCTTATATTTTTGTATGTCACTTTTCACAAGCACCTTTCTTATTTGTTTACTAATCCACACACTTTATCAATTTTTTACGATCAATAATATGAATTCACAGATTAAATAAGTTTTATTCCACTTTTTCTGACACCAATGTAATATTTTACTAAGAGTTCGCAAATAAAACTTATTTCCTTTATTCAAACTGAAACTGCAATTAATTCACAAAATAAAACGCTTTTTATTTCAAATACTTTTTCTTCCGTTACTTTTATTATAACCAAGCACAAGTATGCAACTCTTTATTCACACTGACATTTATTCATTCACTTCCAAAATCAAACTCTCCCTTTCGGACTGCTGCGCCTGTACTTATACCCGAAAATAGGGTTCTAGAATTTTCTAGGGTCTACTAGAAGGTGCTTTCCAAAAAGGCTTCGGCAATCATTCCAGTACGAACGAGGCTGGACACCAACCGTGATAGATTTAATTGTTTATTTCACTCAAAGATGGCGTGGAAAGTTGTACTAATGTGTGGTTGTTTGCATCACTGGGCATATTCACCACAATACATTTTGTATTTGGCATCCCTTTTTTTGTGCAGAAACCAAATGCAGATACATGTAAATCCACCATAAAGGAACGATGAAAGTTAACTATCAGCCTTATTCTGGCAACCTCACTGATGCCTCACAAGTCACAATAACCTCATTACTCGTGGTGAATTCACCTCACAAAAACTTGAAAATTATGATCTGCTCCTTGTGAGGTTTATTAGGAGGCCTTCCACAGAATCCGAAATTGTGACCGCCTTATAAAAAACAAACTCACAAAAAATTGTGACCTGTGAGCCAAACAAAGGCAGAATATGGCTAATTAACGTTTAGATGAGCTCAACGCAGTTTTCGGTTTTCCATACAAAACATACATACATACAAACAGATTTCAAAGCAAAAAAAATCTGATTTGGAAAGTATTAAAAATTAATAATAATGAAATCTTTTGGTAAGCAATTCATTTAAATCCTTAAAAATTGATATTTATATCTTATAATTCTTTTTTTATGCTGAAGATAGTCAGACAAACAAAAAAGCGTCGTGGCAGCAGCTGGCCAAGAGAAACCCAGAACTCCTATCTGGTGACGCATATGTGGAATATATTCATATACATATTTTTGGACTTTCACATTGGAAAATTTCCCTAAGATCTCGAGAAAGGAAATTAAAGGTAGAACATTCACGGTCCACAAAAAGAAAAAAAATTTAAGGAATTTCAAGAGAGGGCTCTGCAGGGTCTTGGAGCAATAGCGGTGGATGGGTTATCAGATTTGGCCATTTGGCTTACTGATAACAATCATTTTTCATCTAGATGAAACTTCTTCCATAAGATGTATCAAAATCAAATTCAATTCCACTCGGTGAAGAAAATATATCAGTGTACTCATGAAGAAGGCTTCCAGCAACACTAAGCTGATGTTGACTTAGATTGGATGGTTTGAGAATTTTGGCTTTCATGGAGCTGAATTTTCCGGGGTCCATTGGCTCTTCTGCGTTAATTTCTGTGATTTTGTTATTGCGGTCACAGATTTGCATTTTCCAATTACTTCTCCTTTCTTGAGCTTGACCTCGTACGGTTTGATCTTCAGAATCCGTACGGGTACCATGTTGTTCTTTGGTTCCACAAGAGCCTTCCCTAAGATGGTGTTTTGGGAAGATTGCTCAGACTCTGGTTCCACCATGAGGTATCGATGCTTTCCTAGATCGCCCTCTATTTTCGTCCAAACAAACACTTCTGAAGAAGCAGGCAACCATATGCCTTCTTTGATGACAGTTCTTAGAGTCGATGAGTTTTCGTTGCCATAAACCATAGGAATCTCTATATTTTGGTACTTCCGCACTTGCTTACCGATATCCAGAATCACTCCGTGCTCTTTCATAAAGTCGATTCCAATTATGCACTCATCACATATGTCTGCTACCAAAAATAGGTCCGAAAACTCTAATTCTGCCAAACGGATTTTAAGACGAACTTCTCCATATACCCTTGCTGCCTCACCTTTCGCAGTTTAAAGACGGTAGCTATTGGTGTTATGTAGCCACGTCATCTTGACCAAGTCTCTCCGCAGAATGGAGGCTGTGGCACCGGTGTCAATTGTAGTCACGTGTTTCTTGCCATTTAATGTCCACTGTCAGACTCTTATTGTTTCGTTTAGTCTGCGAGACTTGGATTGTGGTTCTGGGCCCATCGATACCAGGGCGAGAAGGAGCGATGATGTTATTGGTTACCTGTTCGCGGGTATTATTCCTGTTTCCACAATGTTGACAGGCGACTCTTCTTGGTGGCAATCTGCACTGGCGCTTGAGATGTCCGGTTTTGTTGCAATTCCAGCATCGAGCAGGTCCTTCTCGCTGACTTCTATGGAATTCAGCTCTCTGGCAAGAACATTCCTCAACTTCAAGTTCCCTTACACGATGAACTCCTAAAGAAGCCTGTTCTGATGCTTCCATAGTCAGAGCGAACGCTAATGCTTCAGAAAACGTGCGTTTTCCAGCAGTTCGAATTGCTCGCTGAAGGTTGATGTCGGAAACTGTACGGACAAAAGCCTCCGTTGCTAGCTGGTTGGTAATTTCATCTCATGCAGTCGGGAATGCTAGGTGTGCCAACCGTTCAATATCTGCTTGGAGTTGTTGCAGACTTTCACCTCTTTTCTGGACTCTGGTATTGAGCTGGGCGCGAAAGACTTCTTGCATATGGCTATCGCCAAAGCGTTTGTCAATGGCCTGAACAAGAACACAGTATTTGCCGTTCTGGTCTGCTGGTATGGTTTGCAAAAGTTCAGCAGCAGAACCTCTAAGGGCGTCAGGGCAATAAACTTGTCTTGGTCATCCCAGCCGTTTGTCGTTGTGGCTGCCTCAAACTGCTTCTTGTAGATTGACCAAGAAGTTTGTCCATCAAAGGTTGGGGGATGCATTTCCTTTTTCCTTGAGCAGTCACCAGAACTTTCTCGAACCTTTATTTTTCGAACTTTTTCTAACTCAATGGCAAAGTTCTGCATTTTGTCTTCAAATTTTTCGAACCTTGTGTCAGAACCCTGTCGAGAACTGTTTTTCGACGTTTTCAACACGTTCATCAAGAGCCATGAATTTATTTTCAAATGAGTTTAGCTTACTCTCGATTAGGTTTTTCAGGTCGTCTAAAAGGTTCCTTTGCTCGTTGCGTTAGTCTTCCAATCGTACAAGCAGATTCTCTTGGTCATTCTTCTGTTCATTTCGTTGTTCTTCAATCCTTCAAGAAGATTCTGTTGTTCACTACGTTGCTCTTCTAGAAGATTCTTTTGCTCCTTTCGTTGGTCTTCAAACTGGGTGAGCAGATGAGCTATCATATTGCTTATGTCTATCGTTGTACTTACTTGCTCTTCCGGCATTTCAATTTCAAATAGAAACGTGTCTGGATTTTCATCGTGTTGCCTTAAATCTTCCTGCAGAAGATTAATGAGGTCATTTTTCGTTCCAGCAGTAGGAAGACCTCGTCTGTTAAGTTCTGCTTTAAGTTCAACACAATTCAATGCATTCACAATTTTACCCATTTTTTTTTTTCTTATATTTTTGTATGTCACTTTTCACAAGCACCTTTCTTATTTGTTTACTAATCCACACACTTTATCAATTTTTTACGATCAATAATATGAATTCACAGATTAAATAAGTTGTATTCCACTTTTTCTGACACCAATGTAATATTTTACTAAGAGTTCGCAAATAAAACTTATTTCCTTTATTCAAACTGAAACTGCAATTAATTCACAAAATAAAACGCTTTTTATTTCAAATACTTTTTCTTCCGTTACTTTTATTATAACCAAGCACAAGTATGCAACTCTTTATTCACACTGACATTTATTCATTCACTTCCAAAATCAAACTCTCCCTTTCGGACTGCTGCGCCTGTACTTATACCCGAAAATAGGGTTCTAGAATTTTCTAGGGTCTACTAGAAGGTGCTTTCCAAAAAGGCTTCGGCAATCATTCCAGTACGAACGAGGCTGGACACCAACCGTGATAGATTTAATTGTTTATTTCACTCAAAGATGGCGTGGAAAGTTGTACTAATGTGTGGTTGTTTGCATCACTGGGCATATTCACCACAATACATTTTGTATTTGGCATCCCTTTTTTTGTGCAGAAACCAAATGCAGATACATGTAAATCCACCATAAAGGAACGATGAAAGTTAACTATCAGCCTTATTCTGGCAACCTCACTGATGCCTCACAAGTCACAATAACCTCATTACTCGTGGTGAATTCACCTCACAAAAACTTGAAAATTATGATCTGCTCCTTGTGAGGTTTATTAGGAGGCCTTCCACAGAATCCGAAATTGTGACCGCCTTATAAAAAACAAACTCACAAAAAATTGTGACCTGTGAGCCAAACAAAGGCAGAATATGGCTAATTAACGTTTAGATGAGCTCAACGCAGTTTTCGGTTTTCCATACAAAACATACATACATACAAACAGATTTCAAAGCAAAAAAAATCTGATTTGGAAAGTATTAAAAATTAATAATAATGAAATCTTTTGGTAAGCAATTCATTTAAATCTTTAAAAATTGATATTTATATCTTATAATTCTTTTTTTATGCTGAAGATAGTCAGACAAACAAAAAAGCGTCGTGGCAGCAGCTGGCCAAGAGAAACCCAGAACTCCTATCTGATGACGCATATGTGGAATATATTCATATACATATTTTTGGACTTTCACATTGGAAAATTTCCCTAAGATCTCGAGAAAGGAAATTAAAGGTAGAACATTCACGGTCCACAAAAAGAAAAAAAATTTAAGGAATTTCAAGAGAGGGCTCTGCAGGGTCTTGGAGCAATAGCGGTGGATGGGTTATCAGATTTGGCCATTTGGCTTACTGATAACAATCATTTTTCATCTAGATGAAACTTCTTCCATAAGATGTATCAAAATCAAATTCAATTCCATGTTTATTCTTATTTTCCTTTTTTTATAGTTTTCAGTCACTATGTCAAGTACGCGTGAGTTGTGATCTGCCAAGGAGCACATCATAATTATTATGTTTTTATGAAGCTCACATAAGTTTTGAGGTTTTCGCCAGAATACGAAAAAAGTCACAAAATAGGGTTCACCTCAAGTAATGAGGTTATTATGACTTATGAGGCATCAGTGAGGTTGCCAGAAAAAGGCTGTAACTGTATTTAACTTTGGAAAGAAAAAGAACGCACCACGGTAGAATTCTACTTCAGCTTCTTATCGACTGTAGAGCTACTGCCGATGTTGTTTTTGTGGTGCATGTAAAATCGTACTGTATTATGGGTGGCGTTTGCAATAAAACACGCCTAATAATACTTTGGGTACAATCCATATGTCCTTTCTTTTTTATCGATATGAAATTGTGTGTTATTTTCTTCATATTTATCGGTAAAGGGTATTCAAGCAACGATATAATTTTCCGCTTTTTTTTTTTTTTTTTTTTATATTCCACGCGCGCAAAAGGGGTTATGGCTACCCTTAAAATGTTTTTAACACAGCACGAGCGATTAGGTAAGTAGGAGAGGATTTAGAAGGAGATACCGATGCACATTGGTTTTGAACGTTTGCACATCGAAATGGGAGGGGAAAGTCGAGTCAGGTAAAGCATTCCACATTCGTGTGGTCCGACTGAAGAAAGAATCTCTGTACATTACAGTACGTCCGAAGTTGGGCTCGAGGGTGAACTGATGGGCATTCCTAGAAGCGCGAGTATTACGGTTGAATTTTTTAAGGGGGGAATGCAACTGGCTATTTCACTAGAACACTGATTATAATAATAGCGATAAAATAGAGAAAGACACGAAACATTACGGCGGTGTTCGAGAGATGTAATTGTTTCTGTTATAGATCTTTCGCCTATCATTTTTAAAGCTCTCTTTTGAATTCTGTCCAACAAACTCAAGTGAGTTCTTGGAGCTCCTGCCCAAACATGAGAATTGTACTCAAGTTTTGGACGAATAAAGGCTTTGTAGATCACAGCCAGATCAGAAGGGGAAAAAAACTTCTTGCATCTACGGAGAAAACCTAAACACTTAGCAGCGTTTTTGGCGACATCAAATATGTGGTCATTCCACAAAAGGTGGTCTGTGACACACATACCGAGAACTGAGAGCTGTTCGGTTTCCTCGATGCAAGTGCCGCTCATGGATAGCGGCATTGGGGGTGGGTTTCGCTTTAACGACAGGAGACAACATTGAGTTTTAGAAGCATTAAATTCTACGCGGTTTTTGATTCCCCATTGGACAATGCTGTCGAGATCAGAATTTAATGAGCTTATCATACGCTGCCGTTCAAGTTCCACATCCGAAGGACATGGATGAGAATCTGTAAACGAATATGAGAAACTGAGGGTACTATCGTCAGCAAAACAGTTTAATGGATTAGAAGTTTCAGACAAAAGATCATTTATAAAAATAAGGAAGAGAGTCGGAGACAAAACGGAGCCCTGGGGCACACCAGCATTTATTTTGTGGATTTCAGACTTGAAACCGTCCAATACGACATGTATTGAACGGTCCGAAAGGTAATTTCTAATCCAACGAAGAAGAGGTTCATCGAAACCAAATGCGCGCATTTTCGATAAGAGAGCTTGGTGCCAAACTCTATCAAACGCTTTTGAAATATCAAGTGCAATAATCTTACTTTCTCCAAAACGATGTAAAGATTTGTTCCACTGTTCGGTGAGATATACCATCAGATCACCAGTGGACCTATTGCTACGAAAGCCGTACTGCCGGTCATTAAGAAGCTTTCGTTCCTCGAGATATTTCTTGAGCTGGAAATTAATCAGCGTTTCCATGACCTTGGAAAGAAGGGACGTAAGTGCAATTGGCCGATAGTTAGAGGGTGAAGAAGATACGCCTTTTTTAGGGACAGGCTGGACAAATGCTGTTTTCCATCCACTCGGATAGAGACCAGTAGAGTAGGACAGATGGAAAAGCTTACGCAGTGGTTTTGCCAGCGTTGAAGAACACCTCTTCAGAACAATGGGAGGGATACCATCCGGGCCAGCGGATTTGTGTACATCGAGATCCTTTAGAACTCTAGCAACTGCACGAGTGCGAAAGAAGATTTGTCCCATAAAATCATTTACGCTCTCAAGTACAGGAGGAGTCATAGCACTTTCTGGCAGCATCGAATTAACAGCAAACTGTGCTGCAAGCAAATTGGCTTTATCTTGCGAACTGACAAAAGGAGTATCATTGGAGACGAGCGTTGGAACCGAGGACGAGGTGGTATTTCGTATGTTTTTTACAAATGACCAAAAATTTTTACTACCTTTGGGACATTGTAGTATTTTTTGTCGTAATTTTTGATCATGTAAAAATTTGGTTCTTCGAATATGAACGTTACAGGTCTTTCTAGCTTGTTGAAACTTTTTCCGGTTTTCCTCTGTAGGCTTGGCTTTATAACATCGGAAGCTTACTTCTCTAACCCTAATAACCTCTTTACAGCTCGAATCAAACCATGAGTTTTCTTTGGGTTTGATAGATTTCACCCTATTCGGGATAAAATTTCTCATTCCACAGAGAATCAAGTTTGTAATCATATCTGCACTGGCGTCAACATCAATATCGAGGAAGCATAGTGACCAGTTAAAGCTCTTGAAGAAATTATTGAGACCGTCCCAGTTGGCTTTCTCGTATTGCCAAACGGTTCTCTTTGGGATTTTTTCTTTAACTGTGATTTGGTGGCACGAGAAATTTGCAGATATGACACAATGGTCTGATGAGCCTAGAGGAGATAATACACTAATAGTGTATTTATTCGGGTCGGAGGTAAGGAACAAGTCTAGAGTGTTGGCGATTTGACCTGCAACGTCAGGAATCCGAGTAGGCTCGTCAACAAGCTGAGTCAGGTGGTTTAACTCAGCAAAAATCTCGACATACCTTCCTTCGGGTGTTGTCTGACCAGAATAGCGTAGCCACGAAGAATTGTGTACATTGAAATCGCCCGTAACAACGATTTCACTGTGCGGATAATGGGAAACAATTCTCAGGATTGAATCGGACAGCGCATCGAATTCGTTAGAAGTCGAATTACTATCCAAACTTGGGCTACGATAAATGAAACATGTATGTATGATGTGCTTATTGACGGTGAATTTTAACCACATGAAGTTAAAGTTTGTATTTAAACAAGGGCCATATTGTGGTTGAAGCTGATAAGCCACATCATTACGTACATATATTGCGAGACCGTGGTGTAGGAAAAATAAAGGCACTAAGCTATAACCAGGTAGGCTAAATTCGGAGTAATCAGAATTTTCACCTACCTGGGTTTCACTTAGTGCCAAGACTGCTGGCCTGTTTTTTACAGTATGTACGTACACAGCACAGAAATTCTTTCTCAGCCCCCGAATGTTGCTAATATCGACCCTAAATTCACCTACCATTACGAAAAAACAAACGTTAAAAACCAAATCAGACAGTTATCTATGCTAATATTGAGTTTAGGCCCCAATAAAACTTCACAATACAAAACACTACCAGTGTTATGCCTTAGTAGTATGTATTGATCCGCCCCTGGAAACCCAAAACCAATATCAGCAATTTGTCTGATTTACTTCGACTCAATCAATTACATACATTATATGAGATGAGCCACACATTGTATGTAATGACTAAGCCGAAAGCAATGTGAATGATGAGGGAAGGAGAGATTAGGAAAATTTACCGCTTGCTGATTTTAGTTTTGTGGAGCATCAGGTTAATGGGCATGGTGCACTTTTGTTGTTGTTTTTGTACACAAGCACAAGCACTGGCACTGACACTGGCACTTTCTTTTTATTGCAATTTTTTTTGTGTATTTTATTATTTTAATAGGCTATTGATTTTGATTAGGCAGGGATTTATTATTTAAATTTGACACTGATAAAGGTGATGGAAAATGGACAGAGGTTGGTTAATATTTTTTTTTTTTTTTTTTATTTTGTTTGTTTAATTTTTTGTTGGGGTATTGGCCGCGGTAAAGTTTTTAACTTCCGACACGTCTGGTCGCGGTGGGATGCGATTCGGCAGAAAAAAGATAACTTTTCGCAAGATGTTAACATCAACACCCCCCTTCCAAACTATCCCGCTGTGTATTAACACTGTCAAAAATGTGGGAAAGAAACCATGGGTTTGTTCCCGAGATTTTTGGGCAGAAACTGTTGGTCTGTCAAATTTTAAAAAGTGGGAATGAAATTCTCTGACAGAGAGAAAAACTGCCGAAAAGTGTGGAACGGTTTCTGGGCAAAAATTCTGCCACACAACTTCACACAAATTATTCTTTTAATTTTTGTAACTTTTTTTTATTCCAACGCGAAGCAGACTGAACCGATGACTCTACAACAGTAAATTTTGTATACAACGTAGTAACGTACCTCAACCTGGCATTTGACAGACCAACAATTTCTGCCCAAAGAAATTTCTTGGGCAGAATTTGTCAGGAGGGAAAATTGTTTTACTCTCTCGTGAGCGCTCTCTTCTGTCCAAAACTACCAAATTTGTGTAGTGTGGAACAGCATTTGGGCAACAATTGTTGACAATTGGCAGTTTTGGTTAAGGTGTGGAACTGACCTCATGTGTAATAGTGTGGAAACAAAATATGACAGCCCATCCTACACAACACAATATTCAAACCTACACTGTTTGACATGTGTTAATACACAAACAAATTAGGAATGGTTCTAATTCTTTCGCACATTTTATCACACTTTTTTGAGGTTAATGCCTAGTACGCAGATCGCGCTTAATTTTAGCTCCCATACAAAATTCGGAGGACTCCCAGGAGCTAAAATTTAGCGCGATCTGCGTACTAGGCTTATGGTAATGTATTAATACAAGCAAGTGTGGAAGCAAAAAATGAAAAGTCATTTCTTTCCCACAAATATGGCAGTCGCCTGGAATTCTTTTCCCAATTTCAAATTGACATGTATTAATACACATCAGAAACCTCACAAGAAACTCACCACAGGAAGGGGAATTTCCGTTTGGCCGCATTCGCGAATCGAAGCGATAGCCTATCTAATATGCCGTTTTCACTGGGCTGCAAATTTCCAAATGATATCCGAAATTACTTAATATCCCATACAAAATCACATTTCGAAATGAGGTAATTTCAACCTCATTTGCACGAAATTAGGTTGGAAATTAGGTTAACGCATCCAGCGGGAATCAGTTTCAAAAGCTTTTGCATGAAAATATCAATACACTATACTCAACAACATAAAACAGAAAGAGAAAACAACAAAAATTAACGGCTTAAATTTCGAAATTACCTCATTTCAGCTCTAATTAAAACGTAGTAAAGCGCACTAAAGGCCTAAACACGATCAATATTTATTGTTATAATATTTGTTGGGTCCTACCAATAATCAAATTAAGTAACGTGTTAAATATTTAAGAAAAATGGACCATAATTGTATGGGCTCTATATAATAAACCAACCATGGTATGACTTAAATATTTAGGTGGACCCTATATAATGAATATTTCATGGTATGGACTCTAAAATATGTAACATAATATGCATGGTTCGTTTTTTATAGGTCATACCATATGGTCTACTTTCCTTAAATATTTAAGTCATTACTAAATTTGATTATTGGTAGGGCCCAATGATCGCTGAAAAAGCTATTTTGTCGTATGTATTGATCGTTCGTATTGTTTTCAATGTCATTGTCAATGAAATGAACATTGACAACAAATGAGATCCGAAATTACCTCATCTGACATACAATAATTTTCGTTTCCAAATGAGCTTATGTCAATCAAATTTGCACGAAATTAGATTGGAAATTAGGTGAGTGTATACAACAGGAATCAATTTCAAAAGCTCTGAAATGCTTTTGTATGAAAATATCAAATCACTATGCTCAACAAAATAAAACAAAGAGAAAACAACAAAAATAAACGTTTAAATGTCAAACCAAGTTCAAAAGAAATGAGATGTAAACGAAATCAGCAGTGAAAACACTATTTTGGTAATTTACGAAATTACCTCATTTCGACACACGTAGAGCCGAAATGAGTTAATTTCGGAAATTACCAAACAAATGTTTGCGTTATGAAATTTGCTAATTTCGTTCGACATCTCATTTCATTTTGAACTTGGTGTGACAGTTAAACGTTTGTTCTTGTTGTTTTCTCTTTGTTTTATCTTTTGAGCATAGATTTCTGACGTTTTCATACAAACAAATATCAGAGCTTGTGAAATTGATTTCAGCTAGATGCATTCCCAACTAACAATTTAGCTTGTAATAGGCCCGATTTTCATAATTTCGGAAGCTATTACTTGTATATAATTTGGACAAGGCTTAGTTATGCAAATCAAACATTTTTGTTGGTATTTTTACCCAAAGAAATTTCCTTAAGGCCTTTAAGAATAAATTATATAGCAGTCGATGAGGTTTAACTTTCATAAAGCCTTTTTAAGACCTGCCAACATTGGTAAGATAAAGCGCGAAAATAAAGAGTTTGTGTATAAGCTTAATATAAATCATGCCACGTCGATTTGCATATAGCTAACTACTATAAGCTATATCTTTTGCATTTTGTTCTTATACAAATCATTCCACGTGGATTTGTATATAGCAAACTACTACAAGCTATGGTTTTTGCATTTTGTTCTTAGCAAATGTGCAGGTTTTTGCGGTTTGTATATAGCCAACAATTTCAAATCATGCCAAGTGAATTTGTATATAGCAAATTACTACAAGTGTTGAGAATCACGGGAACACCGGCGCTGTCGACAGGTAGATGGCGTACATACAAAATAAATTGAAGTAGTTCATTATCGTGAACCTACCTTTTATATGCAATTCAAAGTGTAAAATTTCTTTCCTTTTCTATTAAGTCAGCAAAAGCATATGGTCATAAGCCAGAAATTAATTGTATAACCTTTACAGTTAAGCTTAATTTAATTAAATTACATTTGATAAATCCGAAGACCCGATACTAAACGTAAGAATATTAGTAGAGTATTTATAAAATTATCCGAAAATAAAATATTATCGTATTTAGGAAATTTAAGCATTTAATAAAATTGCTCAAAATTCGGAACCTGTCTTTGATTTGGATTTAACAACCTAAAATTTCGTTTAGCGAATATTGATCCATCAAGATTCCATTCATAAGCGCTGGAAACGCTATAGAATTTAGAATTGCGATAAAACCATTGACCGACGGAGCACGTGCATAACCTCTACCTACTCAATCGCTAAGCCAGGTGAGTAGCATTTGATTTTTTCTTTCCCTGTGCCTTCATAAAACCAGTACCTACATAAATGCAACGTACCCCTCCACAATCACGGCCTCTTGACGATTTAGTCGTCGTAGGTAGTTCAATGAATTTTCTAAGCGGAGCTCGCACACGACCCCCAGCTCCACCACCAAATGCACCACCAGCTATACCACCAGTTGCACCACCAATTGCACAGCAAATTGCACTACCACCACCGGTTCAACCAGCCCCACTGCCGGGACAGTTTCCCATTGTAGGACAAGCTGCTCAGTTGCAAGATGAATTGTCACCAAATCTTAATGCTGCTGCCCAACCTCCACCCCATAAGCCATCTGAGATAAATCAGAGACCACTAAGGGCGATGTCAACATCATCAAAAGCTTCATCGCGCAGAAGAGCATCCCTTCAATTGCAAAGTCTGGAAGAAGACTGACTTTTGCAAGAAAAGTATTTATCGAAGAAATATAAAATTCTTGAGGACAACATTTCTGAAGATGATGACAATGTTGACGGTGATGTCGATGGTAACGTTGAAGAGCTCCATGCGACCTCAAAAAAACACTTAGAGCACTGGTTGACAATGCAAAACAAGCAAGGAAATGCAACTTTCAATGCAAATTTGCCAAATAGCACACTCAATTACAACTGGCCATGAATGTAAAAAAACACAACGAGAACACTTTTATGCACCCAAATGATAGAAGTCAATTTATTCGTCAGTATTAACAATAATCTGATTCAACACGAAGTCCTATATGATTTCCAAGAAGCGTCAACGTTGACACGTCGGCAGTTGGCCGCAAGACAATCGACACCAAAAGACCTACCACGATTTAATGGAGATCCCGAGGACTGGGCTTTATTCATCAGCTGCTTTGAGAGCAGCACCAGGATTTGTGGATTTTCGGCAGAAGAAAATCTTGGACGTCTTCGGGCGAGCTTGAAAGGAAAGGCTCTTGAAGCTGTTCGCAGCCGATTGTCACAACCCGGTCAAGTGGAAAAAATTATAGGCACGTTACAAATGATGTTCGGGCGACCTGAAATCATAATAAGCACATTGCTTAGTAAACTTAAACACGAACCGCATCCCAAGGCGGACGAATTAGAATCAATCGTAAAATATTCACTTGAAGTTGAAAGTATCTGTGCCACAATTGAAGTTTCTGGTTGTTCATCTCATTTAAATAATTCAATATTGTTGCAAGAGTTGGTGGAGAGGCTACCTCCAAATCTTCGTCTTAATTGGTCGTTATATAAGCAAACACTTACCGTGATTAACATTTCACAATTTAGTACTTGGTTATACGAAGTTGGTCGGGCGGCAAATGATGTGATGTTTTCGGCTCATTTATGGCAAGAACAAAAACCACGGCAAGAGCGATCGCATCTGAATATACACAACGAAGTAACGTCCTGCGAAAAAAATTGTACTTCAGTGGCTAAGTGTCAGACGTTCCTCAACTACACAGTACAACAACGATGGTCTACTGTTAAAGAAAAACATCTCTGTCGAACATGTCTTCGGCGCCATAACAGCAAATGCAAATCCAACCAGCTGTATGGAGAAAACAATTGCGCTTATAGACATCATAAGCTTCTTCACAATTTTTCATATATGAGTAATAATACGAATGCACACAAAGGAAATGATGACAACTCATCGTCATCGCATACAGCTGTTGCTGCAACTCCGAATTCAAACCCCTCCACTAACACAGGTACTACGGCTTTCGCTGTCGCCAATATCGCACAATCCGCAATGTCTTCGTCCTCCACAGCAAAACTAACACAATCGAATTCCAGCGCTGCACCAACACCATTATCTTCCGTAGCAGCACCAACACCACCAATTCCTATAGCAAAACCATCAAATTATCACACTCACCCGAAGGAGAATGCAATTCTCTTCAGAGTTTTACCCGTTACGTTGTATGGAGAAGGAACAAAAATAGAAACGTTTGCATTTCTGGACGATGGGTCGTCTACTTCGTTGATGGAATCACAGCTGGCAGATGAGTTACAACTGAAGGGTGAAAATTTACCGCTACACCTAAAATGGACATCAAATGTAGTTCGCGAAGAATTAAATTCGCGCAAAGTCGATGTAGTTATTTCAGGAGGCAGTTTGAAGAATAAATTTTCAATTCAAGGTGTGCGCACAGTAGACGATTTGGATTTACCACAGCAAACAATCAACGCTGCAGATTTAAGTAAACGGTATAGGCATTTGAAGGGTATTCCACTTATGTCATTTGTTAATGCAAAACCTCGTATTTTAATAGGTTTAAAGCATTGGAATTTAGGAATACCACTGCGGATAAAAGAAGGAAATGCAAATGAACCTGTTGCCACTAAAACGCGCTTAGGGTGGGTGGCGTTTGGTCCATGTGACATAACTTCAACAAAAAATTAAAATTTTACAATTAAATATTTGTCCATGCAGCACTAGTGATGACTCGTTTTTGAACGACTCTTTGAAAGAGTACTTCGCAGTGGAAAATATGGGGACAAAAAAGATCTTGCTTATGTCTTCAGAAGAAGATAGAGCGTATAAAATTCTTGATACTCATTCCAGAAGAATTAAGGATAATTTCAAGGTACTATTACTTTGGAAAAAATGATAATTTTAAACTGCCTCAAAGTGAAATTTATGCGCGAAACCGCCTAGAGCGCCGTCTAGCAAGAGAGCCACATATTCGAATATTAATAAACAATTTAATTGAAGATTATGTTAATAAAGGGTACGCTCGGAAAATTGATTCTCGATCTGTAGAAAAAGCAAAGACGTGGTATTTGCCAATTTTCCCTGTCTTCAACCCTAACAAACGAAACAAAATACGCATTGTGTGGGATGCAGCGGCGAAGATTAATGGTATTTCACTCAATTCAGTCTTATTAACTGGTCCCGATATCACTTCCCCTCTGCTTGGGGCTTTGTTTCCTTTCAGAGAACGAAAGGTGGGTCTGTGTGCGGACATTAAGGAAATGTTCCACCAGATCAGAATAAAAGATGATGACCAGGAAGCACAACGTTTCCTTTGGCGAAATTGCGAAACCAATGAAATCGAAACCTACATTCTACAAGTAATGTCCTTTGGTGCGACATCCTCTCCATTTTGTGCACAGTACATACAAAATCGAATCGCGCAAGAATTTAATCTTTCCTGACGCCTTTAAGGCCATAGTTAGAGATCACTACGACGATGATTTCATTGCTAGTTACGATAGTGAAATAGAAGCAGCGAGAATCGCCAAAGGCGTTATTTATGTGCACAGCAAAGGTGGATTTGAAATACGAAATTTTCGGTCGAAATTTCAAAGTCTATTGGATAAATTCGAGTGTCATACAGGTGATAAATCTTCCAGTGTATCTTTGTCGAACGCGGAAAAGGTTCTTGGCCTATGGCGGTCTCCAACAAATGACGGGTGGTTTTTCATATTTAATAGCGATCGAATGAATCCTGAAATAATGAAAGGTAAGAAAATACCAACAAAAAGGGAAGTTCTGCAACTTTTAATGAAAATTTATGATCCTTTAGGACTAATTGCTAACATTTTAGTAAACTTAAAAATTTTACTGCAATCAATTTGGAGATCAGGTGTTAATTGGGACGAAAAATAATACCTGAGCATTTCGTTATTTGGAATAAATGGCTGCGTCTATTGCCTGAGATAAACAATATAAAAATTCCTCGGAGGTATCTTACAGTGCTGAACTTCACCAATGCGGATAACGTAGAGCTACACATTTTTTGTGACGCGAGTGCAGAGGCTTTGGCTTCGGCAGCAGAGTTGTATGTGGAGAAGACGTCGAGTGCCGTTTCATAGCCGCAAAAACCAAAGTGGCTCCCTTGCGGCCCATCTCAATTCCACGAATGGAGCTCGAAGCCGCAGTTCTTGGCAGCAGATTAGCAACTACAATAATCGAAAGTCATTCTGTTAAGTTTACACGTCAAGTGTACTGGACTGATTCTAAAACTGTCATCTACTGGATTAAATCACCAAGCCGCAAATTTCAGCAGTTCGTTTCATTGAGGATTGGCGAAATTATTGAAAAAACTCATGCGGAATCTTGGAAATGGGTTCCATCTAAATTAAACGTGGCAGATGAAGCCACAAAAACCCGAATGAATTTCGATTTTTCACCGCAAAGCCATTGGAATAGAGGTCCGGATTTCCTGTGTTTAAACGAGCAGTTCTGGCCCGAGTGTGCCTCTATATTTCTAGGTGATGAAGCAGCTGAACATCTTCATCACATCACTCAAGATACCGATCAACAACAATGGGTTATTGATATTAATAAATTTTCAGATTGGAGAGAATTGCTTAATACCGTGGCAAGAGTTTACCTCTTTATTGATTGGTATTTCAATCGAAACTCAGATCTCACACTGCTACATTTCATCGACAATGCAGAACGTTGTTTGTGGAGGCGAGCACAGAGAGAGATATTCAGTGAAGAGATTCGTCTTCTTAAAGGAGAACGTATTGGCGATGGAGTTTTGCTTCCAAGGACAAGCTGTTTGTATGAACTTTCACCATATTTAGATGAATATGAGGTGCTGAGAATTTCCGGAAGAATAGATGCAGCAGACGGTGTAGATTTTGGAACCAAAAAGCCGGTTATTTTGCCAAAAGAGCACCATATTACACTTTTAATTCTTGACTATTACCATCGCAAATTTAAACATCAATATAATGAAACAGTTGTGAACGAGGTTCAGCAGCGATTTTACGTTCCCAGATTGCGACTAATGGTTAAGAAAGTAAAACGCAAGTGTCAGGAGTGCCGCAACAAAAGAGCTGAACCATCGATACCTTTAATGGGACAGCTGCCACCTGCAGGGTTAAAATCGTTCACTAAGCCTTTCTCGTACGTCGGTATCGACTATTTTGGACCAATGCTTGTAACAGTGGGAAGACGGCTGGAAAAAATATGGGGTGTAATCTTTATCTGCCTGACCATAAGAGCGATTCACGTGGAAGTCGCTCATTCTCTATCTACCAGTTCCTGTATCCAAGCTTTGAAACGATTTGCATCCAGAAGAGGTACTCCAGTACAAATTTATACGGACAACGGTACCAACATTAGGGGAGCAAGCCGTGAATTGAGAGCAGCGGTTGAACAAATTAATGGTAAGAAACTGGTTGAAGGTATAGGTGAGGGAAGGTGTCAAATAGTCATTCATTCCGCCAGCTGCTCCACATATGGGTGGATGCTGGGAGCGATTGCTTCGATCGGTGAAGCAAACGCTCTCACAAATCAGTTTCAGCAGGAACCCGAGCGATGAGGTGATTCAGACAATGATGGCTGAAGTCGAAAGCATAATTAACTGCCGCCCATTAACTTATGTTCCAGTGTGTTCCGAGAATGACTAAGCGTTAACTCCCAACCACTATTTGTTGGGCTCGTCAAACGGATCAAAGCCCCTAGAAGAGTATAGAGACGAAGGGGTTGTTTTAAAACAAAATTGAACGATGGCTGAGCAGCTTAGCAACCTTTTCTGGTGTTGTGCTCTTTATTTTGATTGAGAAGCACGATTCTCAAACGGGTTTTATCCTGTTTTTCGTGATATTGTTTTGCTAGTGTTAATAAAAGAAAAATGTTCCGAAAAAGGAAAAGATGCAACATCAGCACAAGTGTGCCTGTGGGATCAATGCACGTTTAATAGGTTTAAATATTGTGTATTGGAAATGGAGTGGATTGATTGTTGGATACAGAAAGAAATGGAAAATGATGATTTGGGAATTTTGGGTTATGTTTCAATGAGGCATATGTAGGCAATGAAATTGGAGAAGTTTAATGTATTGGGAAAGTGAATGGGTTGAAGTGGAGCGATCGTTGATCGCGTGGTTGACGACTTTGGAGTTGAATTGAATTTGTAAGTAATTAAAAGGAAATGATGATATGGGAATTTTAAGTGGGTCGGATATTGGGCAATCAAAAGAAATGATGACCATGGGAATTTGAAGTGGCAATGGGTTGAATTGTAATGGGATAAGAAAGGATGATAAGGAAATGATGTGAAGTACGCACTTTACAACACCTCCCCCCTTAAGAACGAAACTTGTACCTTGGAGTGGTGCGAGTTTCGGCTTTGCTGTGAGAAGATGGAATTGGGAGTGAACGAGATAGATTTGATGGGGCTAAACGAGGTTTTGGTATTGGTTCAGTTTCTACCGATGTTACTGGGGTTGAATCAACTTTTATTTCTGGCATTGGTAATGATTCCGTTTCTTTTTTATTATGAACTGAGTTCTTTCTCATATTCCGCATTAGCAATATTATTGTAAACATTAAAATGATGGAAAGCATTAAAAGGAAAAACACGATTGTAGAGATTTATTTTCACTATCGGAATTCGAATATACAAACTGAGAATTTTGTAGGTTGTTTATATTCTTACTGATAGAATTAAGGTCATCAATCTGATTATGTATATTAAAAGACTTTGTAGCATAACTGGGAATTTTCTCAAATTGTGGTGGTGTGATATTAAATGAAAGATAAGGATTTGATGAAATAAAGTTAAGATTAGTTTTTGATTCGAAATTTGTTTTGGAGCTTAAGGATTGATATCTTGTGTTTGCGATACAGTTTGGTTCGATTTTAAGAATACCAGTTGCATTTATGTTTATTTGCGAGTTAAGATTTTGGCATTTAATCATAAGATTTTCTGGATTTGGGGAAACGAAAATCCAAGAATTGGAGTCTGCTAGTTGTAGGAAAATCGGGTGATATATTTGCATTAACTGAATATTGCAACTACTGATTTCACTTGGAAGAATGGAAAGTAAATTCAATTCGCAGGCACTGCTTGATGATGTAAAAAGGATTGGTGCGTTTCTTTCGCAAAGATAGTTATTTTTTGTAGTTGTTTGGCATTTGTCTAAGTCATGATTATCATAGAGAAAAAACGATTGTTTTTCTGAGTCTACGATAAGGAAAGGTTTTTCGGGTATTATAATTGCATAAGTTTTGTTTTCGATGAGATTTGGTATACTAGTCATTTTATAAACGTTATAGTTTTTGGAAGAAGTAAGAGGAATTCTTAATACAAAATTTATTTGGTTGTCAATGTAGTAAACATGAGTTTCTAAGAGATTAAAAAGTTTGTCTATATATTGCTCTTGTAGAGGAAGTGGTAAACGATTTTCTTCTGGAAGAAGTAATTGTATATTTTTAATTTCTTCGGTGAGTTTAGAAGGATCAATTAGATATGGGTGAAGTTTTCCATGGGCTGCGGAGTAAATAGCGTCCAGGAGGTGATCTTTGGTTGAATAGTAGTATTCTGACAAGGAGTTGAACATCGTAAAAAGTTCGTTTAGGTGAAGAAAGGATTTATTTATTATGTTGTTACTATTTGAGTTTTTGCTTATTTGATTTATGATTTTACTGGTTTCATCAATTTTTTCTTCTATTTTAATAATTTGGTCGTTTGTAACGTTTAATTGATTGATGATATTTTTGGATATTGAAATTTGTTTTTCGTTTAATTGGGATTCATAATGTTGTTGTTGGTTAAGTTTATTTATATGACGAGAGAAAGTTTGTGCATCCTCGTCGTCGAGGGTGCCGAATAATTGATTTGATATAGAACCAATAGCATTTATTAATCCTCTTTTTTTTATTCGAGGTTTGATGGTGGTTCCTAAGTATTTGTTTATAATTAGGTCCTGTGATTTAATTCGATCAAGGACTAACGTAGAGAGGGTAGGAAGGGATTCGCATTGATGTAAGTTAGAAGAAAGAATTTGTTTGCAAGAGGATAGAATTTTGTCATAGGTCAGCAAGATAGAATTGTATTGAAGGTTGAGATCGGTAAGGTTAGTATATATGAGTAAGTTCCAATGGTTAGTGGAAAGCTTAAGGTTACCAACGTGTTCGTAGTATATTCCCGTCTTGTTTTTTAAGTCGACGATTTCATATGGTTGCTCGTGGTTGATCATCATTGGGTAGCTCAGTATTGTTTTAAAGATGAGGATTACAATTATAGGTTTATCCATTTCTGGAAAGAATATTGAGATTGAAGATTTTAATTAACTTGAAAAAATTTTGAGTCTATTGTTGTGGACTTTAACTATTTTATTCTTGATTTTAATGTTTGAGTTTACTCCTGATGTAGATATGATTTCATATGGTCCTGACCAAAGGGGAAGTAATTTTTTATTTCTATTTTTGGGATTGCTTTCATTTTTGAGTAAAACTAGGTTTCCTATTTGAAAATCAACAGCGTTTAGTTTCTTATCGTATTGCTGTTTTGAGGATTCTTTACTCTTGAGGAGATTATCTCTTGCTATCTGATGGCAGTGTTGAAGTCTTGATTTGAGTTCATTGGCATAAAGGTCGTAATTGTAACAAATTTCTGGATTTTTTGTTACGCTAGAAGGAAGTTCAACCTGTCTACCATACATGAGTTCGAACGGAGTAAATGACGTTGAAGTGTTCGGGGTCGTGTTATGGACGAAAACGGCATATTTTATCCAATTATCCCAATCATCTTGAGATTTATTGATAAAACAACGCAAATATTCTACAAAGTTTCTGTGGCTTCGTTCGCAAGATCCATTTGACTGTGGTCGGTATGCAGTGGTTTGTAGTTTAGTTATTTTGAGAAGCTTACATACATTTTTAAATATGTCTGTTTAAGAATATTTAATCTTTTTTCATCAAATATAATTAATTCAGTTTATCATTAAATCATTTATTTAAATTACTAGTGTTATTGATAACCCACTTTGTATAATTTACCCTATCACTCACTAGACAATACTCTAAAATCTAACTCAATTATTTAACATACTCTTTTTGTATCATTTATTGTATTATATGTATAACACCTTTGGGTTTAAGCTTCTCTTGTGCTCAAACACTCGATCACTTGGATTACGACTTGCAAACAGATAAGTAGCTTGAAATAAAAATTATATTGTACAAGTTGAAAATCATTTATTCTGGTAATTTGTGAATTTATCTGGTGCCCTTTCGTAAAGTGCTGGTCCTTCGCTATCTGTTGAGTTTACATTTATTCCTAAACATTTTTCTGGTCCGGATCGAGCCGGATTTCGTCAGGAACAACCCTAAGGAAACATTTAATTTGTTGAAGGAAATTGCTAATCGAGATAAACGGACATCGCGTTTTCTCATTATAGAAAGTTTCGCTAGCGGGTGTAACGGACTTCGCGTTATCCCGTATTTATAAAGGCAAATTTGATTAACGGACTTCGCGTTATTCCTGTATATAAAGACAAGTTTAACTAACGGACTTCGCGTTATCTTGTATTAACGGACTATCCCGTATATAAAGGCAAATTTAACTATCGGACATCGAGTTAATATTGCCCATTGATCTTATAAGTTAGATTAAACGCGTAGAAAACTTGCTAGTGTGTATATATGTATCGTTTATGTGAAATTTAATTAGAACTTGAATTAAATTAATACAAAAGTAGGTACCTAGCTATAAAAAGTGACTTTTTCTCGACACGTGCCTGAACTTTTCGATACATATATACCTACAGACTTAACACGTGTATTTTATTTTATTGAGCATTAAAATATGGCTTCTAAAGCAAAGATTTCTAAATTACGTGCTATTCGTGGTAATTTAAAGAACTCGCTAACTAAATTAGCTGAATTTACTGAGAAATTAGAGGTTACATCGTTAGAAGCAATTGAAATTCGCTTAAATAAGCTTGACCAACTGTCGGAAAGGTTTTATGCCTCACAGGAGGAATGGTATGAATTGATCGAGGATGAGGGTTACGTTAATCCCGAGCCAGAGTTCGAAGAGTTTGAGTCTAGGCATATACTTGTAAAATCGGTTTTACTTTCGGCCATGCGGGAAAGGATCAAGTTTGAGGCTGAAGCCAACCAACAAAAGTCAGTGTTAGGAACACCTAATAATGAAATCGAGGGAAACGAAAGGTTAAATAGGGAAACAGATCCTTCAATACAGCAGGCACAGTTTAGTTTAACAAACGATTCGCTTCCAAGGCTTCATATTGAACCCTTTTGTGGAGACTATCAAAAGTGGCCAGCTTTCCGAGACATGTTTGATAGTATGGTCCACAATTAACCAAACATTTCTTCAGTTCGGAAGTTTCACCTTTTACGTTCATCGTTGCGTGATAAGCCTTTAGATATGCTTAATCACATTCCAATTTGTGACGCAACTTACAAACAGGCGTGGGAAAGATTAGTGAAGCGGTATTATAGGCCTCGGTTCATTGTCAATAATCTTTTAGAATCGTTCATGAAACTTCCTTCGACTCAGAGCACAAATGTTAAGATCCTGCGCAACATATCGGATTGTGCGGATGAGGTTTTGAGGGGTCTTGATGCGTTCAACTTTACCAAAAGAGATCCACGGATGATTTTTATTCTAATTGGCAAGTTAGACGCAGAAACCAGACAGGCATGGTCGAATGATAGTGTTGATTCAGACGATCCTACCATAAATGAGTTCTTAGCATTTTTGGAGCGTCGATGTGAAGCTCTCGAGTCGTGTAGGGGTTATATTCGTGAACCTAGTAAAGGAAAGTCTGCGGCCTTGAAAAGCATGCATGTTTCATCGCCTAGCCTGTGCCCTAAGTGTAATGCTTCGCATATCCTTGCGCAGTGTTCGGATTTCTTAGCCATGGATATCGAGTCTCGACGAAAATTCGTAAAAAATAAAAAGGTTTGCTTCAACTGTCTACAAGAAAACCACAATTCCTTTCGGTGCAAGTCAAAGTCACGTTGCAAAACGTGTAATTCACGGCACAATACGCTTGTTCACCGTGATAACACTGTGCCTAGTTCCACATCTGAAGCTCAGGCTGGAACACCAAATCCATCAACCATCGCGACAAATCTTGTTACGAATCATTCTGTTAATGTAGCTAGGTTCGTACCCCAGACATTACTACCAACGGCTGTTGGTAAGGTTACAGACAGGAATGGGAAGTATCAGTTGGTTAGAATTTTAATTGATTCTGGGTCACAAGTGTCATTCGTCACTGAGTCTTGTGTCCAGAGACTTGGACTTCGACGACCAAATGCTCGCATACTTATAAGTGGAATTGGCTCAACCAGCGCAGGGAGATCTAGGGGTCTAGTTTCAATGGTTATTGCTTCTTGTTATGACCCTTCTAGTATCTCATTAGATAGTTTTATTCTGGTAAATGTAACTTCAGCACTGCCTGCTGTTTCGTTTGATACCAAAGATGGGAATTACATCTCTGAGCTGCAACTGGCCGATCCATCATTTAATCATTCGAGTTCGGTAGATATATTGCTTGGAGCAGATAAGGTTTGGGAAGTTCTTCAGGGAGATGTGGTAAAAGGAGCTTATGGCCAGCCAGTAGCACAAAAAACTATGTTTGGTTGGGTCTTAGCAGGTCAATTACTACCCAAAACTGAACCATCCATAAAGGCTCATCACACCATTCTTGACATTGATTCTACGTTGCAGAAGTTTTGGACAATTGAAGAAGTGGATCCAAAGTCGTTTATGTCAAAAGAAGACAAGGCAATAGAGGAACATTTTATTAAAACTCATAGAAGAGATGAAGTTGGAAAATACATCGTGAACCTTCCTTTTAAAAGCACTCCGAATTTCTCTGAAACCATCGGTGGTGCAGTTTCTCGGTTAAAGGCTATGGAAAGGAAGTTTTTGAAAAATAATTCACTTATCGAGCCTTACTCCTTATTTATGGAAGAATATCTGGCGTTAGGGCATATGCATAGAATTCCATCTTCTGAAATTTCAAAGCCAAATGTTTTTTACTTGCCACATCATGCGATTCTTAAGCCAGACAGTGCCACAACAAAGCTTCGCGTTGTTTTTGATGGTTCATTTAAGGATAACAACGGTGTTTCTCTGAATGATTCATTGATGGTAGGTCCACCTATTCAACGTAACCTGTTTTCAGTATGTTTGAGATTTCGTCGGCATATGTTTGTCTTTACGGCTGACATTGTAAAGATGTTTCGCCAAATTTGGGTTGCAGATGAAGACAGGGACTACCAACGGATCGTCTGGCGAAAATCAAGTAATGATCCAATTGAACATTTTCGCCTGGGAACAGTAACCTATGGAACTGCAAGTGCTCCCTATTTATCGGTTAGGGTTTTAGAACAATTGGCGTACGATTATAGGGAAGAATGTCCAATCGCTTCAGAAATTGTTCTAAATGACTTTTACGTCGATGATGTCGTGACGGGCGGAGAATCGCTTTCTGAGGCAATTTTGAGAAAAAAGTGTTTGACAGATTTGCTTTCTAAAGGTGGTTTAGAACTTAGTAAGTGGCAAAGTAATTGTACAGAGTTGCTTTCAAAAACTGACTTCGTCCAAAATGAAAACGTTTCACTTAACAAAGACTCTGAGTGGGTAAAAGTTCTCGGGTTGAATTGGAATTCAAAAGTAGATTGTTTCTCGTTTCGTCTACATCTGACCGAAAATTGTGAATCCCCTACAAAACGCCAAATTTTAAGTGACGTTGCAAGAATTTTTGATCCCCTCGGTTTTCTTTCTCCCTCGGTAATTCAACTTAAAATCCTTCTTCAAGAATTATGGCATCAAAAACTTGATTGGGATGATTGCCTCCCAGATTTGATCGCCAACAAATGGCGAACATACCGAGAAGAACTGCCATTTTTTACTAAAATTAACATTCCTCGAACAATTGGAAATATCGACTCCCAATTCCAATTACACGGTTTCTCAGATGCCTCATCATCCGCGTACGCCGCCGTGATCTATTCGCGTCAAATGTTGCCAAATGGAGACATAAAAACGAATATCGTGGCCGCAAAAACTCGGGTGGCTCCAATTAAACAATTAAGTATTCCACGTTTAGAATTGTGTGGAGCCTTATTGCTCACAAGATTGCTCGTTGCCGTTCAAAATTCCCTAAAAATGACATTTTCGAATGTATTCGCGTGGTGTGATTCGCAGGTTGTTCTTTCCTGGTTGTCTTCTCCTTCTCGTCGTTGGGATGTTTTTGTTGGAAATAGAACTTCTGAAATTCTGAACACTATACCTCGAAAAAGGTGGTTTCACGTGAAATCGGAAGAAAACCCAGCAGACTGTGCTTCGCGCGGTATAGCACCTTCGAAACTAGTGAATCACCCGATCTGGTGGAACGGCCCTCATTGGCTTGGTAAAAATGAAGATGATTGGCCTATTGTTAAAACTTTTGAGGAACACCCAGATTGTAAGCAAGAGGAGAAAAAGCAAGTTCAAACATCGCTTTTGGTAGTAAACACTCGTCCGCATCATATCGAATACCTTTCAAATCGAATATCATAATGTTTTCGTCTGATACGCGTCTTAGCTTTTATGACTCGATATGTTTTAAAATGTATCATGAACCAGTCAAACGCTTATTCGTTTCATCTTACTGCTTCAGAAATCTTCAGGGCGAAACGCGACATCATAAGATGGGTACAAAATGCACACTTTGGGAAAGATATAGCTTATTATAAGTTACATGGACACTTTAGCCAAAATTGCAAGATAGTTAATCTAAATCCCCTTCTAGATGATGACCAAATATTGCGTGTTGGTGGAAGACTCCAAGAATCAAATATTTCGTTCAATGCAAAGCATCCCATCATTATTCCGAAAGGATACGAAGTGACGAAACTGATTGCAAAAGACGCACATGAACGACATCACCACCCAGGAGTTTCAACATTGTTCACCATACTACGCCAAGAGTACTGGATTATGGGTTGCAGGAACCTGCTTCTCAAGATAACCCATGATTGCAACGAATGTTTTAGGCAGAAAAAACTGACCACAACACAAATAATGGGTAATCTTCCAGCGCAAAGGATTCAACCTAGCAGGCCATTCACCCATTGCGGTTGTGACTACGCGGGACCAATTTTAATCAAATCCAAAATCGGCAGGAAGACAAATGTAGCCAAAGGCTACATTTCATTGTTTGTATGCCTCTCAACAAAGGCCATACATTTGGAGCTAGTCAATGATTTGACCACGGAAGCATTTATTGCAGCGCTTCGTCGATTCGTTTCACGTCGTGGTAAGCCATCACACATGTACTCAGACAATGCTACAAATTTTCGCGGATCTGCTAGAGAACTCACAGAAATGCACCAACACACTCTGTCTGAAAAACATAACTCCATAGTTGCAGAATCACTTGCTCGCGATGCTATTACATGGCATTTCATTCCCCCTTCCGCACCACATTTCGGTGGTTTGTGGGAGGCGGGAGTAAAATCTGTTAAGCAACACCTTCGTCGTGTGATAGGTTCTGACACTCTGAACTTTGAAGAATTGTACACCCTCTTAACCCAAATTGAATCACTTCTTAATTCTCGTCCTTTATGTCAAACTTCTGATAATGACTTAGACGTATTAACTCCAGCTCATTTCATTTTAGGTGAGTCATATTCGGCGGTTCCTGAACCATCACTTGAACTAGTTCCACAAAACCGACTATCCTCATGGCAGGCCCTACAAAGAAAAGTACAAGGCTATTGGAAGCGTTGGAGTATGGAGTATTTGACATCATTGCAAAATCGACCTCGGTGGACAAAACCTCAAAAAGATCTTCAGTTAAATGACTTGGTAGTTATCAAGGATTCCAACCAACCACCAGGAAAATGGGCTTTAGGGCGCGTTATTGATGTCCATCCAGGCAAAGACGGTCATGTTCGAGTCGTCACACTAAAAACATCAACAGGCAATCTCGTACGGCCAATACACAAACTGGCTTTACTTCCTATGAGCTGAAACTATGTTCCAGGGGCGGCGGAATGTTTAAGAATATTTAATCTTTTTTCATCAAATATAATTAATTCAGTTTATCATTAAATCATTTATTTAAATTACTAGTGTTATTGATAACCCACTTTGTATAATTTACCCTATAACTCACTAGACAATACTCTAAAATCTAACTCAATTATTTAACATACTCTTTTTGTATCATTTATTGTATTATATGTATAACACCTTTGGGTTTAAGCTTCTCTTGTGCTCAAACACTCGATCACTTGGATTACGACTTGCAAACAGATAAGTACCTTGAAATAAAAATTATATTGTACAAGTTGAAAATCATTTATTCTGGTAATTTGTGAATTTATCTGGTGCCCTTTCGTAAAGTGCTGGTCCTTCGCTATCTGTTGAGTTTACATTTATTCCTAAACAATGTCGCTAAGAAAATTTTGTCCTTGATCTGACAAAACGTATTTGGGTGTGCCATAACGAAATATTATTTCTTTGACAAATGCTTCTGCGATTGTATTAGCCTCTTGATTTGGTAAAGGTATTGCATCAGTATATTTTGTAAGGTCGTCAATGAATGTTAAAAGATATTTGTTATTATTGTTAGTTATAGGATATGGACCAACGATGTCGATAGAAATTTTCTCAAAGGGTTCCTTAGCAGTAGAAGTAATGACCATTGGTTCCATTGTGTACTTAGTAACTTTGTTCTTTTGACAAAGTTCGCAGTTTTTTATAAAGTTTTTTATATCCTGGAACATATTCGTCCACTTATGATAAAGTCGTATGCGTTTAAAAGTACGGTTGACACCACAGTGTCCTCCGATAGGATTTAAATGAAATTCTTTGAGTATAGTTTTAATTTCATTTTGAGGTAGTTCTCGTCTTGTTGAAGGGTTAGAAGAAGAATTAGAATTCATGTCTGAATATGAAGGACTAGGGTTTGTATTCAAAGTAGTAGAGCAAGAATTAGAACTATTATTTGAAGATGTAGGGTGAGAACTAGATTTAGGAATTGGAGATGTAGAACAAGGGTTAGTATTAGACGATGTAGTACAAGGATTTGTATTTGAAGATGTAGAACAAGGGTTAGTATTCGATGATTTAGTACGAGGATTTGTTTTTGAAGATGTAGAACAAGAATTAGTAATTGACGATGTAGTAGTTGAGATAGAAGACGACTTGGGAGATGATTCAGAAGATGAATTTTGAGAAGAAGTAGAAGGAGATTTTGTATCTGAACGAAGAGTCATTTTTGCAATTCTGCTTAGGCAATCAGCATTTGTATTTTGTTCACCTTTTTTGTGGATGATTTCATATTCAAACTCTTCGAGCTGTAAACGATATCTCATCATTCTAGAATTTGTATCTTTACAATTATGGATATAAACTAGAGGTTTATGATCCGTGTAAAGTTGAAATTTTCTTCCATACAGATATGGTCGCAAATGTTTAACTGACCAAACGATAGCCAAAAGTTCCTTATCTGTAGTAGAATAATTTTTTTTCACTTTTATTAAGAGTTCGTGATGCATAGGAGATAGGAAGATCATTCCCAACTTCACCTTGTGAAAGGACACTTCCAATAGCAAAGTCGCTAGCATCCGTTGTAAGAATGAAGTTTTTAGTGAAATCGGGATATTGGAGGAGGGGTGGATTAATGAGTTTTTCTTTTAATCCATGAAAAGAATTTGAACAAAGAGGAGTCCAGTCGAAGCGAACATCCTTACGTAAAAGATAAGTAAGAGGTTTAGACATTTTTGCAAAATCTTTTATGAAGCGCCGATAATAACCTGCAAGACCCAGGAAGCTTTTGATGTCTTTTGCGTTCTTGGGTTGTGCAAAATTTTTCACACATTCGATTTTTTGTGGATCAGGTTTAATACCGGATTCGTTTATGACATGTCCCAAATAAGTGAGCTCAGTTCGCAAAAATTGACATTTATCAGGTTGCAATTTTAAGTTATGCATTTTAAGACGTTCGAAGATTTCTCTTAATTTTGAATTGTGTTCTTCTAAAGTCTTACCATAAACCACAATGTCATCCATATAAACGAAGGTTTTTATACCTTGAAGTCCAGTCAAAACATTATTCATTAACCTTTGGAAGGTGGCTGGAGCACCTTTTAATCCATAAGGCATCCTAATGAATTCATAATGACCAAAAGGAGAAGAGAAAGCGGTCTTTTCTCTATCTTCCGGACGAACTTCGATCTGATGAAAGCCACTGGCTGGTTGAGAAGAACTTTGAACTCCCTAACTGATCTAGAATATCGGCAATGTTAGGTAACGGGTATGCGTCACCGACGGTTTTGTCGTTGAGTTTGCGAAAATCGACGACGATTCTCCATTTCTTGTTACCATTTTTATCAGGTTTTTTCGGAACGACAATAAGTGGGAAATTCCGCGGACTATTCGATGGTTGGATAATATTATCGTCCATCATCTCATGTATTTGTTTATCCACTTCTTGTCGTTGTGCTTCCGGCAACCTGTAGGGTTTTATATATGTAGGTGTAGCATCTTGTGTTATGATAGGATGTTGTACAGAGGAGGTATGGGTTAATTTATCTCCTTTTATAAAAAATAAGTCACTGTACAAGCAGCATAAATCTAAAATAGAGTCCTTTTCGTTTTTGGTCATGTGGTCAGTCACGACTAGGTCTTGTATAGTTTTAATTCTTTCGTAAGAAGCAGGATAGTGTTGAATTTGCAAAATATTGTAATTAGAGACTTCGTTAAATACTATATCATCAGTATTAAACTCAATGGGGGATTCAGAGGAGTTAACGACGGATATGTAAGAGATAGAACTATTGGCAGGAGTAATGCTATTGCCAATATATAATCCATTGGGGAATTGCTGGGAGAGGCATATACTATCCACATTAATTTCCTTGAGGATTGGAACAATGATTTCGGATCTAGGAGGAATATTAACTAGATTAGAAGGAATAAGATCATAGTCGATTAGGTAGTTTTCCCATGAGAAGGTAAGTATTTTGGTGCCATAATTTATTTGAGCTTTATGGTCATCCAAGAAATTGTTACCTATTATTCCATCGGTACTGATGGTAAAGTTTTTATCTACTACATGGAAAGGGTAAGAAATTGTAACGTTTTTAGGAAGATTAATAAGAAGTTGTATAACTCCTTTGGTACGGATAACAGAATCAGTTATACCAGATAGGGAATGAATTATATTAGAGTCGATGGGTAGTTCTGGTTTTATTTTATCTATTTTAATCAGACAAATTTCACTACCGCCATCGATTAGAAATTTAGAAGGTTTAGGATTTAGCAAGATTTCAGAAGAAAGTTTAATTGAATCTACTCTACTTATATTATTTTTTAAATTTATGTGTAGGATGTGGCGAGACGAGATTAAGTTTGGGTCCGAAGCCTGCCACTGGTTTCGGCCTCTGAATGGTTTTCCGAATGTTTATTTACAGTCGAAGGGGAATAAGTATTGTTTTTTTTATTATTAGTATGCTCCCTTTTTCGACATTCATTTATATGATGCCCAAGGTTCTTACAGTAACTACAAGTAATAGTTACTTTCTTAGCTTCACTTTTGAAAGAAGGGAGCTGTTCCTTATTTTTCCTTAAGTAGCATTGTTCTATGTTATGTCCCGACTTTTGGCAGATTTGCTTTGTGATGAGCTAGTAGAAAAATGTATAGGATGTGACGAACTAGTTTTCTCTTCTAGGATGGCTGCTTCAATGGCATCCGTCAATGTATTAAATCTTGATGCTTTTATAATTAGACCTACTCGATAATTAAGCCCTCTTTCGAACGCTTTCAACGCAGTCTTACGATTAAGACTTATGATTGTGTCAGCTTTATCTGAGCCTTCACTTGCAATGCAAGCATCATTCAGATGGGATAAAGTTTTTTCTAATCTGTTTGAAAACTGACGAACAGATTCGTTCGTTCGCTGTTTCATTTGGATGAGATCCACCTGTAATTGAGATAGATATTTAAACTCTAGGAATTGCTGGAGTAGCTTTTCTTTAAGGGGCTTCCAATCTTCGAAGTCAGTGTACTTAACTACATTATATGCGCTTCCAGACAATTTCGTTTTTATTATAAGAAGAAGAATGGGTAGATCTGAAGAAGAGGTCTCTTCTGCGATTAAGTCGCAGGCATTTATGAATTTATGTAGGATCGATCTGTCCCCGTCAAACTCCGGGATGAGCTTGAACGCAAAAGACCTATCTAACTTAGGAGCCATATTCAGTAATTTATTGGGAGTAGAATGAGAGGAAGGAGAAGTATTGTAAGGGGTGTCGGATTCTGTATCACTATTTGTTTCGGACGAGTTTAACGTTGATTCGGATTCGTCGGTTTTATTTATTTCACCTTGAGACATGTATACAATAATTACTTACATATATGTATATATATAAAAAAAAAATCTTAGGGCTACGCAAGAATTAAATTAATGATAAGTGTTTTGTATCATAAGAAAATATCTTTTTATCAAACCCAATTCAATTAAAATTATAATGCAACCAACGAAAAATTATCCAACGACGAAGGTAGGTATGCAATATGCTATAAAGAAGAAATCTATTATTAGTTGGTATACTTAGACTTTATTTATGGAGATGTGCTCGGCTTGATGGTTAAATTAAAAAGAAAGCTTATTCATATAATCTACATTGGTTAAGCTTAGAGTCGATGCAATATTTGAGACAAATAAGTAAGTAACAAAGAACAAAGAAGAATATGCAGTTAATAGGATTAAGAGGATTATAATATTATAACATTTCAATATTTCATAAATTAATAGGGTAAATAATTCGTGTGTTTTACACATTTTACCAAATAGAACTTTTTATATTAGATTTGAATTATGAATTTACAAATTTATTACTATTTAACAGTTTGATTTTAACGATTAATTAGAACAATAAAATAACAAATAATGAATATCAAACATTCAGCCCCCCCTGAAAGGCTTGGGTCTTTCAGCAAATGGTAGAGGCGCTAGTTTAGTGATCGGTCGCACATAATCGCCAGTTTGCGTTTTGATTGTCGCTACTCGGGTATGGTTGTCCTTCCCTGGGTGCACAGCCTTGACTCGTCCAAGTATCCACTTGGATGGGGGTAGATTAGGATCTTTTAGCATTACGACATCATTGACTTGGAGATCTGCTTTGACGTTTTGCCATTTTGGGCGCTGTTGAAGCGAAGTCAAGTATTCTGCATGCCATCGTTTCCAAAAACCTTGGGTCAGAGTCTGTAAAAGAGACCAATTAGTGATAGGACAAACATTTTTATTACACATATCAGGACGAGGCACAGAAGTATAGGGTTGGCCAATTAAAAAATGAGCTGGACTAAGAGCAATAGGATCCATATCAGACATTGGCCACATAGGTCGAGAGTTGAGTAACGCCTCTATTTGTGTGAGAAGAGTGTACATCTCTTCATAGGTCAGTCTATGATCCTTAGTTACTCTCTTAAGGTGGAACTTCACCGATTTTACGCCCTTCTCCCACAATCCTCCGAAGTGAGGTGCCGAGGGGGGAATAAATTTCCAAGCGATTTGATCCTTTGATAGGTGGTCGATGACGATATCATTATGTTGTTGACTGATGAGAAGCTGGAACATTTCGTTGAGGTTTCGTTTTGCACCATGAAAATTCGTGCCGTTGTCGCTGTAGATCTCGGCGGGTTTACCACGACGGGAAACGAAACGATCGAGGGCAGCTAGGAACGCGGACGAAGAGAGGTCACTAACCAACTCCAAGTGGATTGCTTTAGTTGTAAAGCACACGAATAATGCAATATAACTCTTTACAAATTTGGGGTTTCGTCCCTTGGCTAATCGCAATGTTAAAGGGCCCGCGTAATCCACACCGACCTTACTAAATGGGCGTGAAAACACAACACGCTCCGCAGGTAAATTACCCATGAGCTGGACCGATACAGTCTTTTTATAACGATAACACACGATACATTTAAACACGACATCACGCAGGAGATTTTGACAACCGACGATATAATATTCTTGTCTAAGGATTGCGAACATTTGTGAAACACCAGCATGCTGATAACGACTATGTATATGTTCAACAATAAGTCTTGCGAATTGAGAAGATTTTTCAATGATGATCGGATGTTTTGACGAATATGAAAGTTCCGACTCTTGAATTCGACCACCGACGCGAAGAATTCCTTCATCATCTATAAAAGGATTGAGAGATACTAACTTGCTTCCTCGTTTAAGTTCTTTACCGGACTGAATAGTTTTTATTTCAGATGAAAAGCTTTGAAACTGGTGTAGCTTGTTTAAATGAAGTTTTGCTCGCGTGAGCTCATCACATGACACTGTAGGAATGTACAAAGTGCGAATTTCCTTAAGTCCTTGCTTTTTACCGTCACTTTTTACGCGCGAATTCGAAATGAATCTTAGTACATATGCAAGCACACGAACGATCTTAAGGTAACGAGACGAAGTTTCAAGTAATTTGTCAAATATATATATAGAATTGCTTGTGGATACGAATACCTGAGCTTGCTTAGTTGATCTCTCTTCAAGATGCTCAGTCTGGATGTTTTGTATGGAATGACTAGAAGTTGGCCAATTATCTGGTTCAAGTTTCAACCACGATGGTCCATTCCACCATAAATCATTTTGTAACAAATGAGAAGGTAGATTACCACGCGATGCGCAGTCAGCTGGGTTGTCTTCAGATCGCACATGATGCCACGATTCCCTTGGCATAGATGACAATATTTCTGAAGTACGATTGGAAATAAAAACTGACCACTTTTTAGGTAACGCAGACAGCCAATGGAGGACTATTGAAGAGTCCGTCCAAGAAAAAACTTGCATGTCTTTAATTTGTAAAGACGATTTAAGTTTGTTAACTAGTCTTGTTAGTAAAACTGCTCCACAAAGTTCTAGACGAGGTAGAGAGATTACCTTAATAGGAGCTACTCGGCTTTTGGCGGCGACGATATTTGTGGTAACATAACCAGCTACATCTACACTCCTACAGTAAATGACAGCAGCATAAGCATCAAGAGATGCATCACAAAATGCATGAAACTGCATGCTACCTTGATTTATACACAAAGCACGAGGAATACTCAAAGATTCGAGGGTAGAAAGTTCCTGACGAATAGAACACCATTTGTTGGAATGTTCCCGCGATATAACTTCATCCCAATTGTATTTACTTCGCCAGAATTCCTGAAAGAGGATTTTAACGCCGACTATGACAGGTGCTAAGAAACCTAAAGGATCGAATATTTTAGACGATTCAGACAAAATGCGACGCTTAGTAAAGGACGAAGATTCACTCAAATTGACCTTATATGAAAACGAATCCTTAAACGGTGACCACTGCAATCCTAAGAGTTTTATCGAACTGCACTCTTCGAAATCTTTGGGAGATAATTCACGTTGCTCTTCTGGAATGCTTAGAAGTAAAGGCCAGCAATTGGTAGTCCATTTTCGGAGATTGAATCCACCCGATTGTAGAAGGCTGACAAGTTCTAACCGCAACGAAGTTACTTCTTCTATCGAATTTGCACCTGTCATGACATCGTCCATGTAAAAATCGTTAAGGAGAATTTCTGCAGCTCGAGGATACTGTTCCTTTGAGTCTAACGCTAACTGATAAAGAGTACGTACAGCCAAAAAAGGCGCACACGCTGTACCGTAGGTAACAGTCGAAAGCCTAAAGTGTTTAAGAGGAAGGTCACTGGATTCTCTCCAAAGAATCCGTTGAAAATCGGCGTGATCTTTTGAAATGTTTATTTGGCGATACATTTTCTCAATATCGCCCGAAATTGTATACTAATGACGACGAAAACGAAGACAAATAGAGAAAAGATCGCGTTGATGTGTTTGGCCAATAAGCAGAGATTCATTAAGGGATTGACTACTGCCCGACTTGGCAGATCCGTCAAAAACCACCCTAACCTTGGTGGTGCTACTCTCGTTTTTAACAACGGCATGATGCGGCAAGTAGAAACACTTTGATGTTAAACGTGGAATCTCGATAGGCTGAATTTCCTGCATATGTCCTAACACTATATACTCTCGCATAAATTGTATATAACTATCTCTTAAGATCGGATCAGATTCCATCCTCCTTTCTAATGAACGAAAACGATTTATTGCGACACTGAGACTATTTCCAAAGTCCGTTTCGTGGTCAGATTTAAATGGTTATTCAACTGAATATCTGCCATCAAGTAAACGCGAATGCGTTTTGACGAAGATATCTTCTGCACGCTGGTCTTCAACAGACAAAGTTGGCTCGACATGAACTTCTTCAAGTCGCCAAAACCGCTCAAGTTCAAATGACTCCGTTATGTCCAGTTGTGTGATGAAAGAATTCACATTACCTTCTGATGTATGAGATGTAAGTGATCCCATGCTGCCACAGACTACCCAACCAAAAATAGTAGGAACCAAATCTGGTAACCCCTGTTGACCCTGCACAGCTGAACCATTGAAAATGCTGAAAACCTTATCTGCTCCTATGAGAACGTCAATGTTGCCGGGCACGTTGAAATACGGATCGGCTAGTGAATACGATGACAAGGTTTTATGATCAGAAATGGATATTTCAGAAGCAGGTACGACGGATGTCAGTTTTGAGATCACATGGCATTGTATATCAATCGAAGCTTGCGAATAACGAGAAAAAATTTGAAGTGTTACAAATCCGTTTGTAACACCTGCTGCAGTGGCTCCAACACCTAACACCGGTATGCGTGCCTTCTTTCTGGTTAGCCCCAATCTTTGAACAGTTTGTTCGGTTATAAAAGATACCTGGGATCCAGAATCTAGCAACAATCGAATGCTTTGAAAATCACCTTGGTTGTTCTGAACACGACCAACGGCAGTGGGCAATAAAGTTTGAGAAAAACGATTTGAAACCGACGAATTACCTCCTGTGTACATAGAAGAGCAAAGCGCAATAGATGAGGTTGTTACTTTTGGTTGGTTACAAGAAGAAGTTGTTGAGTTATTAGAACTACTATTTAATGAAACAGTATCTGTAGAGTTTGACGATGACGAAGGCGAAGGCGAGTGAACGAGAGAATTATGACGTGAGTGGCATGTTTTACAGCGCCTATCCGATTTGCACCTATGCGAAGAATGACCTGCTCGAAGACAATTGAAGCACAAGGAATGCTCCTTAACAAAACTACGGCGACCATCAATGGAAAGAGCGAGAAATTGTTTGCAGCTTATGAGCTGATGCTCTTCCTTGCATAGAGGACATTCTAAATGTTTTTTAGACTCGACTACATGAGAACGGATGGCCGGTTGAACCTTAGCCTTAATTTGTGACGAACGTGACGTAGATGAAACTGACTCTAAGCAAACACATCGATTCTGTAGAAAATCCAAGAGCTCACTGACCGTAGAATCGGATTTTGAACCTATTTTCTCAGCCCAGGACTGCCTTGTATCTGGGTCCAGTTTTGCCACAAGCAAATATATGACCCAAGGATCTCTTTCATTCGCATTAAATGCATTTAGTCCTCGAATAACTTCATCGGCCCCGTCACTTAATTTTCGAAGAAGATTTACGTTTGACGAGTTAATCGAGGGAAGTGAGAGAAAGGTTTGTATAAACGATTGAATAATCAAATGAGGACGATCGTACCGCTGTTCCAATTTTTCCCAAGCTTCAATATAGTTCTCTTCCGAAATCGCGATTCCATTTAAAAGCTTACTTGCGTTTCCACTCAAAAATGATTTAAGCAGGTAGAACTTATGTGTAGAGGTAAGCGAGGGATTTGAATCCACCGAACCCGTGAACATGTCCTTGAAAGTTGGCCAATCTTTGTAGTCGTCGCCCGAAAAGATTGGAATCGATATTTTTGGCAAAGAAATCGAGGTAGATTTCTTCGACGAAGAATTTAGTTTTTCGAGAAACGTGGCTTGCTGACTTGCTAATGTTTCAGCCAGCGAACTTTCAGGTGGGTTTAACGATTTTTTAGCTTGAAGAAAATTGGCAAAAATCGAATGAGCTGTAAAGTATTTGGCCTCATACTCTTCAAACTCCGGTTCTGGATCAACGAATCCAGGATCAGCCGCGAAATCGTACATTTGTTCATGGAGCGCAATGAAAACCGACCACGTGTCCTCCAATTTAACTAACCTATTTTCTATCATCGCGATAGGTGTGCTCATATCTACCGATTCTGCAAATGTTGCAGCCCGACTTATTATGCCCTTTGCATTACCACGTTTAGCCTTAATCTTGATCATATTATTTTATTTAATTTTAATTAAACCAATAAACAAAGAGTGTGTAGCCTAGACGAAAGAGTTCAAAAGTTTATGCACTACACTTAAATCACCACATCTAATTTAATACAAAAAGGTTCAGATAATTTAATTAATCCGGCTCGAAGGACCAGAATGTTTTGTATCATAAGAAAATATCTTTTTATCAAACCCAATTCAATTAAAATTATAATGCAACCAACGAAAAATTATCCAACGACGAAGGTAGGTATGCAATATGCTATAAAGAAGAAATCTATTATTAGTTGGTATACTTAGACTTTATTTATGGAGATGTGCTCGGCTTGATGGTTAAATTAAAAAGAAAGCTTATTCATATAATCTACATTGGTTAAGCTTAGAGTCGATGCAATATTTGAGACAAATAAGTAAGTAACAAAGAACAAAGAAGAATATGCAGTTAATAGGATTAAGAGGATTATAATATTATAACATTTCAATATTTCATAAATTAATAGGGTAAATAATTCGTGTGTTTTACACATTTTACCAAATAGAACTTTTTATATTAGATTTGAATTATGAATTTACAAATTTATTACTATTTAACAGTTTGATTTTAACGATTAATTAGAACAATAAAATAACAAATAATGAATATCAAACAGATAAGAAAATAGTAAAGAAAAATAATTAATAGATAGCTTACTAGTAAAAAAAATTATATTTGAAAATTCTGCTTTGTAAAATGATGATAATAGGTGGTTGGTGGATGCAGCGGGTTAAAGATGGATGCGGAGGGTTACAGATCAATGTGTAGTCCTTAGTTCTTTCAGATTTTGTTTTTCACTGATTGTTGTTTTGTTATGGGTTTTTTTTATCACTGATTGTAGTTTTTTTTTTTTTTTCACTTAGTTTTGAGTTTCTTTTGTTTGATTTGTTGTGCTTTTTTTTTTTTTTTCTTTTTAACACTTTGCACTTGTCACTTTTCAGGCAAACCCCACACCTGACACCAATTTATATTGTGCTCTTTATTTTGATTGAGAAGCACGATTCTCAAACGGGTTTTATCCTGTTTTTCGTGGTATTGTTTTGCTCGTGTTAATAAAAGAAAAATGTTCCACATTTAAAACACAGAAGAGTTTTTAGTTTTATTTTCTTACTCACTATTTCTTATTCTATACATTGGTTTCTTTTCAATATATTTAAGATTTATGTTATTTCATATTCTCTACATTGGTTTCTTTTCAATATATTTAAAATTTACGTTATTTATTTATTTATTACAAGATTTAGAAATAAATTTAAAAAGGTTAAGATTCAGAGCAATAAGAAGAAATTCGTCCGACCGATCCGATATCACGAAACAGAGTGTCCCCTCGATAGCTCGTCACCCGATAAGACGAAAAAGGAAAAGATGCAACATCAGCACAAGTGTGCCTGTGGGATCAATGCACGTTTAATAGGTTTAAATATTGTGTATTGGAAATGGAGTGCATTGTTGTTGGATACAGAAAGAAATGGAAAATGATGATTTGGGAATTTTGGGTTATGTTTCAATGAGGCATATGTAGGCAATGAAATTTGAGAAGTTTAATGTATTGGGAAAGTGAATGGGTTGAAGTGGAGCGATCGTTGATCGCGTGGTTGACGACTTTGGAGTTGAATGGAATTTGTAAGTAATTAAAAGGAAATGATGATATGGGAATTTTAAGTGGGTCGGATATTGGGCAATCAAAAGAAATGATGACCATGGGAATTTGAAGTGGGAATGGGTTGAATTGTAATGGGATAAGAAAGGATGATAAGGGAATGTTGTGAAGTACGCACTTTACAACACTGGCACCGATGGGTTCGTGAGTATCTGCCAAACTTGACAAGAAGAACGAAGTGGTTCCAGCATACAAATCCAATCTCTGTGAACGACATAGTCATTATAGTCGACGAAAAGAGTGCCAAAAATGAATGGCCTAAAGGTCGTGTGCTAGAACTTAACAAGAGTCGCGATGAAAAATAAGAAGTGTTGTCGTCCAGACAATAACCGGAGTCTACGTTCGACCCGTCTCAAAATTAGATGTAGCCGATTCTACAGTTTCAAGTAAGCCGGACCAACACTCCATCTTACCGGGGGAGGATGTTGAGAATCACGGCAACACCGGCGCTGTCGACAGGTAGATGGCGTACATACAAAATAAATTGAAGTAGTTTAATGAACCTAACTTTTATATGCAATTCAAAGTGTAAAATTTCTTTCCTTTTTTATTAAGTCAGCAAAAGCATATGGTCATAAGCCAGAAATTAATTGTATAACCTTTAATTTTCTACAACAGTTAAGCTTAATTTAATTGAATTACATTTGATAAATCCGAAGACCCGATACTAAACGTAAGAATATTAATAGAGTATTTATAAAATTATTCGAAAATAAAATATTATCGTATTTAGGAAATTTAAGCATTCAATAAAATTGCTCAAAATTCGGAACCTGTCCTTGATTTGGATTTAACAATCTAAAATTTCGTTTAACGAATATTGATCCATCAAGATTCCATTCATAAGCGTTGGAAACGCTATAGAATTTAGAATTGCGATTATAACCATTGACCGACGGAGCACGTGTATAACCTCTACCTACTCAATCGCTAAGCCAGGTGAGTAGCATTTGATTTTTTCTTTCCCTGTGCCTTCATAAAACCAGTACCTACATAAATGCAACGTACCCCTGCACAATCACGGCCTCTTGACGATTTAGTCGTCGTAGGTAGTTGAATGAATTTTCTAAGCGGAGCTCGCACACGACCCCTAGCTCCACCACCAAATGCACCACCAGCTATACCACCAGTTGCACCACCAATTGCACAGCAAATTGCACTACCACCACCGGTTCAACCAGCCCCACTGCCGGGACAGTTTCCCATCGTAGGACAAGCTGCTCAGTTGCAAGATGAATTGTCACCAAATCTTAATGCTGCTGCCCAACCTCCACCCCATCAGCCATCTGAGATAAATCAGAGACCACTAAGGGCGATGTCAACATCATCAAAAGCTTCATCGCGCAGAAGAGCATCCCTTCAATTGCAACGTCTGGAAGAAGACTGACTTTTGCAAGAAAAGTATTTATCGAAGAAATATAAAATTCTTGAGGACAACATTTCTGAAGATGATGACGATGTTGACGGTGATGTCGATGGTAACGTTGAAAGCTCCATGCGACCTCAAAAAAACACGTAGAGCACTGGTTGACAATGCAAAACAAGCAAGGAAATGCAACTTTCAATGCAAATTTGCCAAATAGCACACTCAATAACAACTGGCCAGGTCTGAATGTAAAAAAACACAACGAGAACACTTTTATGCACCCAAATGATAGAAGTCAATTTATTCGTCAGTCAACTCTTAACAATAATCCGATTCAACACGAAGTCCTAAATGATTTCCAAGAAGCGTCAACGTTGACACGTCGGCAGTTGGCCGCAAGACAATCGACACCAAAAGACGTACCACGATTTAATGGAGATCCCGAGGACTGGGCTTTATTCATCAGCTGCTTTGAGAGCAGCACCAGGATTTGTGGATTTTCGGCAGAAGAAAATCTTGGACGTCTTCGGGCGAGCTTGAAAGGAAAGGCTCTTGAAGCTGTTCGCAGCTGATTGTCACAACCCGGTCAAGTGGAAAAAATTATAGGCACGTTACAAATGATGTTCGGGCGACCTGAAATCCTAATAAACACATTGCTTAGTAAACTTAAACACGAACCGCATCCCAAGGCGGACGAATTAGAATCAATCGTAAAATATTCACTTGAAGTTGAAAGTATCTGTGCCACAATTGAAGTTTCTGGTTGTTCATCTCATTTAAATAATCCAATATTGTTGCAAGAGTTGGTGGAGAGGCTACCTCCAAATCTTCGTCTTAATTGGTCGTTATATAAGCAAACACTTACCGTGATTAACATTTCACAATTCAGTACATGGTTATACGAAGTTGGTCGGGCGGCAAATGATGTGATGTTTTCGGCTCATTTATGGCAAGAACAAAAACCACGGCAAGAGCGATCGCATCTGAATATACACAACGAAGTAACGTCCAAAAATTGTAAAGTCTGCGAAAAAAATTGTACTTCAGTGGCTAAGTGTCAGACGTTCCTCAACTACACAGTACAACAACGATGGTCTACTGTTAAAGAAAAACATCTCTGTCGAACATGTCTTCGGCGCCATAACAGCAAATGCAAATCCAACCAGCTGTGTGGAGAAAACAATTGCGCTTATCGACATCATAAGCTTCTTCACAATTTTTCATATATGAGTAATAATACGAATGCACACAAAGGAAATGATGACAACTCATCGTCATCGCATACAGCTGTTGCTGCAACTCCGAATTCAAACCCCTCCACTAGCACAGGTACTACGGCTTTCGCTGTCGCCAATATCGCACAATCCGCAATGTCTTCGTCCTCCACAGCAAAACTAACACAATCGAATTCCAGCGCTGCACCAACACCATTATCTTCCGTAGCAGCACCAACACCACCAACTCCTATAGCAAAACTATCAAATTATCACACTCACCCGAAGGAGAATGCAATTCTCTTCAGAGTTTTACCCGTTACGTTGTATGGAGAAGGAACAAAAATAGAAACGTTTGCATTTCTGGACGATGGGTCGTCTACTTCGTTGATGGAGATGATGTTACAACTGGCAGATGAGTTACAACTGAAGGGTGAAAATTTACCGCTACACCTAAAATGGACATCAAATGTAGTTCGCGAAGAATTAAATTCGCGCAAAGTCGATGTAGTTATTTCAGGAGGCAGTTTGAAGAATAAATTTTCAATTCAAGGTGTGCGCACAGTAGACGATTTGGATTTACCACAGCAAACAATCAACGCTGCAGATTTAAGTGAACGGTATAGGCATTTGAAGGGTATTCCACTTATGTCATTTGTTAATGCAAAACCTCGTATTTTAATAGGTTTAAAGCATTGGAATTTGTTAATACCACTGCGGACAAAAGAAGGAAATGCAAATGAACCTGTTGCCACTAAAACGAGCTTAGGGTGGGTGGCGTTTGGTCCATGTGACATAACTTCAATAAAAAATTAAAATTTTACAATTAAATATTTGTCCATGCAGCACAAGTGATGACTCGTTTTTGAACGACTCTTTGAAAGAGTACTTCGCAGTGGAAAATATGGGGACAAAAAAGATCTTGCTTATGTCTTCAGAAGAAGATAGAGCGTATAAAATTCTTACTAAGTACTCATTCCAGAAGAATTAAGGATAATTTCGAGGTACTATTACTTTGGAAAAAATGATAATTTTAAACTGCCTTAAAGTGAAATTTATGCGCGAAACCGCGCACAATTTAATTGAAGATTATGTTAATAAAGGGTACGCTCGGAAAATTGATTCTCGATCTTTAGAAAAAGCAAAGACGTGGTATTTGCCAATTTTCCCTGTCTTCAACCCTAACAAACCAAACAAAATACGCATTGTGTGGGATGCAGCGGCGAAGATTAATGGTATTTCACTCAATTCAGTCTTATTAACTGGTCCCGATATCACTTCCCCTCTGCTTGGGGCTTTGTTTCCTTTCAGAGAACGAAAGGTGGGTCTGTGTGTGGACATTAAGGAAATGTTCCACCAGATCAGAATAAAAGATGATGACCAGGAAGCACAACGTTTCCTTTGGCGAAATTGCGAAACCAATGAAATCGAAACCTACATTCTACAAGTAATGTCCTTTGGTGCGACATCCTCTCCATTTTGTGCACAGTACATACAAAATCGAATCGCGCAAGAATTTAATCTTTCCTGACGCCTTTAAGGCCATAGTTAGAGATCACTACGACGATGATTTCATTGCTAGTTACTATAGTGAAATAGAAGCAGCGAGAATCGCCAAAGAGGTTATTTATGTGCACAGCAAAGGTGGATTTGAAATACGAAATTTTCGGTCGAAATCTCAAAGTCTATTGGATAAATTCGAGTGTCATATAGGTGATAAATCTTCCAGTGTATCTTTGTCGAACGCGGAAAAGGTTCTTGGCCTATGGTGGTCTCCAACAAATGACAGGTGGTTTTTCATATTTAATAGCGATCGAATGAATCCTGAAATAATGAAAGGTAAGAAAATACGAACAAAAAGGGAAGTTCTGCAACTTTTAATGAAAATTTATGATCCTTTTTTTAATTGCTAACATTTTAGTAAACTTAAAAATTTTACTGCAATCAATTTGGAGATCAGGTGTTAATTGGGACGAAAAATAATACCTGAGCATTTCGTTATTTGGAATAAATGGCTGCGTCTATTGCTTGAGATAAACAATATAAAAATTCCTCGGAGGTATCTTACAGTGCTGAACTTCACCAATGCGGATAACGTAGAGCTACACATTTTTTATGACGCGAGTGCAGAGGCTTTGGCTTCGGCAGCTTATATACGAGTTGTATGTGGAGAAGACGTTGAGTGCCGTTTAATAGCCTCAAAAACCAAAGTGGCTCCCTTGCGGCCCATCTCAATTCCACGAATGGAGCTCGAAGCCGCAGTTCTTGGCAGCAGATTAGCAACTACAATAATCGAAAGTCATACTGTTAAGTTTACACGTCAAGTGTACTGGACTGATTCTAAAACTGTCATCTACTGGATTAAATCACCAAGCCGCAAATTTCAGCAGTTCGTTTCATTGAGGATTGGCGAAATTATTGAAAAAACTCATGCGGAATCTTGGAAATGGGTTCCATCTAAATTAAACGTGGCAGATGAAGCCACAAAAACCCGAATGAATTTCGATTTTTCACCGCAAAGCCATTGGAATAGAGGTCCGGATTTCCTGTGTTTAAACGAGCAGTTCTGGCCCGAGTGTGCCTCTATATTTCTAGGTGATGAAGCAGCTGAACATCTTCATCACATCACTCAAGATACCGATCAACAACAATGGGTTATTGATATTAATAAATTTTCAGATTGGAGAGAATTGCTTAATACCGTGGCAAGAGTTTACCTCTTTATTGATTGGTATTTCAATCGAAACTCAGATCTCACACTGCTACATTTCATCGACAATGCAGAACGTTGTTTGTGGAGGCGAGCACAGAGAGAGATATTCAGTGAAGAGATTCGTCTTCTTAAAGGAGAACGTATTGGCGATGGAGTTTTGCTTGCAAGGACAAGCTGTTTGTATGAACTTTCACCATATTTAGATGAATATGAGGTGCTGAGAATTTCCGGAAGAATAGATGCAGCAGACGGTGTAGATTTTGGAACCAAAAAGCCGGTTATTTTGCCAAAAGAGCACCATATTACACTTTTAATTCTTGACTACTACCATCGCAAATTTAAACATCAATATAATGAAACAGTTGTGAACGAGGTTCAGCAGCGATTTTACGTTCCCAGATTGCGACTAATGGTTAAGAAAGTAAAACGCAAGTGTCAGGAGTGCCGCAACAAAAAAGCTGAACCATCGATACCTTTAATGGGCTAGCTGCCACCTGCAAGGTTAAAATCGTTCACTAAGCCTTTCTCGTACGTCGGTATCGACTATTTTGGACCAATGCTTGTAACAGTGGGAAGACGGCTGGAAAAAATATGGGGTGTAATCTTTATCTGCCTGACCATAAGAGCGATTCACGTGGAAGTCGCTCATTCTCTCTCTACCAGTTGCTGTATCCAAGCTTTGACACGATTTGCATCCAGAAGAGGTACTCCAGTACAAATTTATACGGACAACGGTACCAACTTTAGGGGAGCAAGCCGTGAATTGAGAGCAGCGGTTGAACAAATTAATGGTAAGAAACTGGTTGAAGGTATAGGTGAGGGAAGGTGTCAAATAGTCATTCATTCCGCCAGCTGCTCCACATATGGGTGGATGCTGGGAGCCATTGCTTCGATCGGTGAAGCAAACGCTCTCACAAATCAGTTTCAGCAGGAACCCGAGCGATGAGGTGCTTCAGACAATGATGGCTGAAGTCGAAAGCATAATTAACTGCCGCCCATTAACTTATGTTCCAGTGTGTTCCGAGAATGACGAAGCGTTAACTCCCAACCACTATTTGTTGGGCTCGTCAAACGGATCAAAGCCCCTAGGAGAGTATAGAGACGAAGGGGTTGTTTTAAAACAAAATTGGACGATGGCTGAGCAGTTTAGCAACCTTTTCTGGCGCCGATGGGTTCGTGAGTATCTGCCAAACTTGACAAGAAGAACGAAGTGGTTCCAGCATACAAATCCAATCTCTGTGAACGACATAGTCATTATAGTCGACGAAAAGGGTGCCAAAAATGAATGGCCTAAAGGTCGTGTGCTAGAACTTAACAAGAGTCGCGATGAAAAATAAGAAGTGTTGTCGTCCAGACAATAACCGGAGTCTACGTTCGACCCGTCTCAAAATTAGATGTAGCCGATTCTACAGTTTCAGGTAAGCCGGACCAACACTGCATCTTACCGGGAGGGAATGTTGAGAATCACGGCAACACCGGCGCTGTCAACAGGTAGATGGCGTACATACAAAATTAATTGAAGTAGTTCATTATCGTGAACCTAACTTTTATATGCAATTCAAAGTGTAAAATTTCTTTCCTTTTCTATTAAGTCAGCAAAAGCATATGGTCATAAGCCAGAAATTAATTGTATAACCTTTGATTTTCTAAAATAGTTAAGCTTAATTTAATTGAATTACATTTGATAAATCCGAAGACCCGATACTAAACGTAAGAATATTAATAGAGTATTTATAAAATTATCCGAAAATAAAATATTATCGTATTTAGGAAATTTAAGCATTCAATAAAATTGCTCAAAATTCGGAACCTGTCTTTGATTTGGATTTAACAACAAGCTATAGCTTTTGCATTTTGTTCTTATAAAAATCAAACCACGTATATTTGTATATAGCAAAATCTACAAGCTATGGCATTTATATTTTGTTCGTATGCAAATAAGCAGGTTTTTGCGGATTGTGTATAGCCAACTAATACAAATCATGCCACGTGGATTTACATAAAGCAAATTACTGCAAGGTAAAGCTTTTGCATTTTGTTTGTATGCAAATGTGCAGGTCTTTGCGGTTTGTATAAAGCCAACTAATACAAATCATGCCACGTGGATTTGTATATAGCAAACTATTACAAGCTATACCTTTTGCAATTTGTTCTTATGCAAATGTGCAGTTTTTGGCGGTTTGTATATATATATAGCCAACTAGTACAAATCATGCCACGTGGGTTTTTATATAAAGCAAACTACTACAAGCTATAGCTTTTGTTCTTATAAAAATCAAACCACGTGGATTTTTATATAGCAAACTACTACAAGCTATAGCTTTTGCATTTTGTTCTTATGCAAATAACAAGTTTTTGCAGTTTGTATATAGCCAACTTATACAAATCATGCCACGTGGATTTGTATATAGCAAATTACTACAATCTATAGCTTTTCCATTTTGTTCTTATGCAAATGTGCAGGTCTTTGCGGTTTGTATACAGCCAACTAATACAAATCATGCCACGTGGATTTGTATAAAGCTAATTACTACAAGCTATAGCTTTTGCATTTTGTTCTTATGCAAATGTGGAGGTCTTAGTGGTTTGTTTATAGCCAACTAATACAAATCATGCCACGTGGATTTGTATTTAGCAAACTACTACAAGCTATAGCTTTTGCATTTTGGTCTTATGCAAATGTGCAGGTTTTTGCGGTTTGTATATAGCCAACTAATACAAATCATACCACGTGGGTTTGTGTATATTTAGCAAGTTACTACAAGCTAATTTTTTTGCATTTTTGTTTATAGCCGTCTTATATAAATTTATGGAACTATAACACAGGATTTGTACGTTTTGAATTTGCTGAACAAAATATACATAGTACCTATGTATATGTATATATATGTTCATATTATGTACCTATCATACTTTTTGTGCGTTGTAAATTAATTTGTATTTCATGGAAATTCAGCTATGAGTAGTGAATAAGTATTGATGTGAATATTCATTGTGTTTAAACTTCATGTTAACAAAACAAAAAAAAAATGGTTACCAGCAGGACATGAACCCCGGAGCACGAAATTTCGATCAAAAGTCACAATAACAATATGAAAAACAAACCCTGTATGCGTTATCAATTTTTTTTTTATCGATTTTGCATTCAAAGTTTCCCATAAGAGAAAACGAAAAAGGGCCTAAATTAAATAGCAGTACTTTTCCTAAATACTTTTGTATGAACAGGTATTCATAATACAATTGCAATAGAATAATTAAACATGTGCTTTTGTAAATCAAGCGTAAAATATATCGAAACTGATAAATAAAATCTTTACTTTGTGGGTGTCAAATAATGTTTGGTTAAAAAAAATCATGACAGAGGCGTAGGTAGGAGTAGTAAAAATGTATGTGATTCGGAAAAATTTGTTAGTTTTCAAAATGAAGTTATGTATTTGAATAGATGCAAGTTTTTTTCCACTGCAGTTGTTGCAATGAACAGATGAACGTAATCTTGGTTTCGGTTCGGGATTACTCCTTCTATTCCAGAATTTTAATATTCGAAAGAAAAAGAACAGAAACATTAAAAAAGGAGTAACTCCAGACTATCAAATGAAAACGAAATAAATATATAATTTAATTTTGTTCAATTTGCCATAGATTTCTTCATTTCTACATTAAAGATAGTGAAGAATTTTAAGTGCAAATTTGCTCATTTTTTTTTTGGAGTTAGAGCGTGGACCGTGACATCGGTTTTTCGACTTTTCGCCATCATTAGAGCAAAAATTGTGTTTTCTCTGGTTTTTGACATCTCGTCCCCAACTATCAACTGTCAAAGTGAAAGGTGTGATTTTTTGGATTTTTGACATTTCGGCACCACTGTCGACTGTGAAAGTGTTGAGTGCGATTCTATCGCTTTTCACTGGGCTTAGAGTGCTGGCCGTGACTGTAGATAAAATGCAGCTGCTAAATCCATTGGCGCCCTCAAATTTTGACATTTTGACACCTATCAAATTTAAGAATGAAATTTTTCGGTTTCTGTTGGTGCTAAAGCACTGGCCGAGAGAGTAGGTAATACCATCTAAATCAATCTACGCCCACACTCACATTTCGACACTTGTCAAATTGAAAAGTAGAATTTCTCGGTTCCTGTTGGTACTAGAGCGCTGGCTGAAACACTAGGTAATACCACCCTCCTAGATCGATTGGCATCCTCAGATTTTGATATTTCGACACTTGTCAAATTTCAAAGTGAAATTACTCCGTTTCTGTTGGTGCTAAAGCACTGGCCGAGACACTAGGTTATACCACCCTCCTAAATAGATTAGCGCCCTCAGATTTTGACTTTCGACACCCGACGAGAAACCTACAGAGCTTTAATATTTTTGTATTAATATTTATTTATTATTTTTACAACGTTCATTAAAACGTGAAATTTGTCACATCTTAGGTGACTCCCCAACTAACATTTCAGCTTCGGTTCGGCTTAATAGAATAAGCTTTAGAAGTTCCGTAAGACAATTTGTAAAGTTACCTTAAGCATAAAAAGGAGAATGTTATAGAAGCTAATATAGCTTGTATACGTGATTTCGGAAAATCTTCTTATAAACTTATTCGCAGATCTTTTAAAAGTAGCAGATTGTATAAAAGCCTAAAGAAGCCGATAAGAAGTTTTAACAAGGGATATTGGAAACTTGAATGACACTTCAACTTGACAAATAGCTCCGGACATGGTTGTATAAAATGAAATACAGGTCTTATAGAAGGTGAAAAAAAAGTAAATAAAAAAAAGAGAATAATTTTTATTTTTTAATGTGATTTTTACTGCATTTTATCAGAAATAAAGTATCAAATTCAATTATTTATTAATTAAAGTATTGCAAACAATTATAAAACATAAATTATGTATATGTTTACCTCACTAGGGATGGAACTCGGGAACTCCTACGTGACAGTCCATCACTCTAATCACTCAGCCATCTTAGATATAATTTGGAAGATGCAAAAACTTAAACAGCCTTTTCCTTTTTTAAAACTTTAAATTTTCCTTAAATACATCCGAGGTTCTATAAAAATTTGCACACATGAACAAGATTTCCTTAACCCTCTTATACATTTCGCGTGAGGACACAAATGTACCTAAATGAGTTGTTTAGCAGTCCCCTTGCTCCATTTTCATTTCAATAGTCTTAAATTAATTTAACTAAGTAATAATGCATATTTTTGATAATTTCAATCCGAAAAAACACACGGCCACTTAAGCACGATTAACAGAATCAAGGTATGCTCATTAGGGGTGTGACGTTATAATCATCTGCTTATGTTTGGAGAAAAGAAAAATAATTAACTTTATTTGATTGTTATTATAAATTTTTCTATTTTAAAACTGCTCATTAAGAATTAAAAAACAATTTATTTAAATACTTAAATTAATTATAGTCTTCACTTTAAATAGAACAAAAACATAAAAGCTCACCGTGACGTCACATAAATACCAGATATACGAAAATGCCGAATGTTATGTTTATCTGATGAGCATAAACCTCGTTTCTGTTTATCGTGCATTGAACCAGCGAAAAGTAGCTTTCCGAATGCTCATTGTGTCCTTATCCCCGCATTTCGCAATTAAATTTTGTTTTAATTGTTCAATTGTTATAATTTTTGCGGTTCCTAATTCAGTCAATGCCCTTCCTTGGATTTTGCATTTCAATATAAATTTGATTAGCATAGGTTTTGAAAGTTCATTTAATGTATCATGGTAAAACTCTATATTATTTATGAAATCCCTAATATTTTCTGCTCTTTTGTCATTTGCCTCGCAATTAAGTACAGCCAACTTTTGTGCCTTACTAAAATCAAATTCTGCCATTTTGTCTGTATTTTTTGTTGTTACTAAAATTGGTTCTTTTTCTATGTCTTCTTGCTTTATACTAGCTGTAATTCTTTCTAAGGCCTCTTTATGATATCTATATAAATTATCGTAAAGTGGCCGAAGGTCGTTTTTCCCTTGTTCGGATAATGTTTGTTCTAAGAGTTTAGCCTGAATACGCTCTTTTAAAAATTTCTTCAACTTGTTCTTTTTTTTGTTTTCCTGACTCTTTTGACCTTTTTCTATTCGGTCCGTCTTTTCTCAGGTTTCTCAAGATGTGGTGAAGTTCTTCGATAATATTAGTCAGATTTTCCATAAGTTTTTTGATACATAATAATTTTAAAGAATACATATGTATATTAAAAAAAAATGTTTATTTTTATTTTTTTATGATTTCTTTTTTTACGATATTATTTAATTTTCTCTTAATTGTCCTGTGGACGTATTTTAAGAAGAATATTATTATTATAACTAATAAAATTGATAAAAAGTCTATTTCATAGTTAGATTTCTCATTAAGTTTATTCAATTGAGGTCCGTTGTTGTTCACAACTACCTCTTCTATTTTCGATTGTCCTTTACCCATTATTTAGAGACGCCTTTTGTTGTTCTCTACCAGGAACTCCTTTTCGTCTTGTTGTCTTTGTCTTCTTTTCTTCTGCCTGGAGGAGCGGATAGCTCCCTTTAGATTTCTTATCTCTTTTAGATATTTTTGTCTTCCTTCTGTAGATAGGCCAGGTATGTTTGCTAGTCTATACAGCTCGATGAGCTGTTGTTTAAGCTTCACCTGTTTTCCCCCTCTTTTGCTTACTGGTGGAATGTTTGCTTCAGGTGTCCGTTTTATGCTGTTTCTTCTTTTATAATCCTCTATACTGATAGGTTTTGGTCCTGCCTCCACTGTTTTCGGTTGGTTAATTAGAGCTTGTGCCTGCTCTATTAGATTGGCTGCCAAAGCCAGGCGAATTTTCTCTGACATCTAAGTGGATGTGTCCTATGCAACGTCTTGTTTCTTCTTGTTGGTTGTAGATATCGTCGACGATGTCAATGGTGTAAATGCCTCTGACCGGTTGAAAGTTATCAAATCTGCAGCACAGGCTGTCTTGTCGGAGCTCGAGCAGATCTTCTTGTCAGCTTCGCTCAAAGTCTTCTTCTTAGTCCTTTAGTCTAGCAAGATCGCCATGCAAAGTCTGTAGCTGGATAACGCTTGGAATATATATATTTTGACTTTTACTCCTTAGCAATTTAGACGTGGTACGGCGAGTAGCCTAGTAAACCTTGACCCAAAAGCGAGTAGCTCTTTAGGGCGTCTATATTACTATAATTATATCAAAAATTGGTTTGACTCCAGCGAGTTGCTTAATTAAGTGAAACACAATCTTTGAATGTAGAATAAGAAGTGAGTGTTTTAATTTTATTCTCCTCTTTTTATACAAAATTTGTCAATAAAATAATGCCTGTATTGGTATTCAACAATACTTCGATATTTAATAAGAATTCCCATAAAATGCAGCATCAGCATAATAGCCATGCACTTCAAGTGTTTTGGGCTAGCTTGCTTATGATGCATATTTTACTACTATAAGTCAGCGACCCTTAATTATGTTTGTTTTTCTTCAATCACTGAAAGTGTTGTTGTATATTTGGTGTCATATTATATAGCTTGTGCACTGAAGGTGCCAGTTGAACTATATGAGCATTTATTTATAGCTATATGCACAATGCACTGAGTGTGCCAACGGAAATATGAATGTTGTATTGTTTGTGCTTTGGCTTTGCTATAGCTGATCATGAAATGTAATGCGATGGGAATATGGATATTAAACATCGAAGCAGGTTGAATGTTCTATTAATTGTTTTGAGGTTTGAGGCAGTTAATTAAGTGATCGCTGGTGCGATCCCTTCACAAGACAAATTAAGTGAAATGAATTATCTTTTTCTCAAAGTGTTCAATTTATTCAATATATACATATATAATTATAAATGTGAATAGTTTTTTTTAAAAGCTTCTTTAAAATGACTTATACAAATTCGAGCTTCTTTATTACAGTTTGACATATTGGCCGCGTTCGGGTACGTTGCCAATGATATCTAGATTAGTTTGTGTTGTTGTAATGCTTAAAGAAAAAACCAGCCGACGAACCGAACAGCTGATACAAAAAGAAATCTAAGGCTATCCCAAAAATGTTCGGATCTGTTTAATCTGATTAAGGCTCTTCCAAACCAACGAGGAACATTCGCTATGCAGGGCGATTCATTCACAATCATAAAAAATAAATGATAAATAAATAATGCTAAACAACAAAAAAACTGCTGTCGGCGAATGTTCCGCGCCGCTTTCGCGTTGGTTTGGGAGAGACTTCATACTGATACCTCATCTGTTTATTTTCTTGGTTTTCGTTTGGTTTGGTTACATACACGGTTTTTGTCGTTCGAAAACGTATCAGATGCTAAAGTAGATACCATATGTCTGCCTACCACCCGAACGTGGCCATTCTTTTATGATTCTTTAGTAAGTCTTAAAAAGCCGAATCGAAGTATTCAATAATGCTTATTGCAGACGGTTACAGAGAACTTAAAGGCAGCAAACTTATATACAAATTTTATGCAGCCTTTTTAAAGTCACATCTTTAAACATCTTCTGTAATATCAATTTTAGAAGCCTATTCGAGTGACAGCTCGCAAACTCGGTAAGTCTTCTTTTTCTTATTTCTATTCGGCTTTAAAGGAGTAGTTTGTTGTGGACGCCCAAAGTGTGCCAACAATTGTCAGAATAGTTGCCTCCTGTAGATTTACTTTTAGTTTAAACCGACTATAAAATGGTTGACTAGTCTAGCACCCTCTGCCTTGTCATAGACAAACTATTTTCGGAACAGGATTCGAAATGTCATCGACTCCGAAAACTAAGAATCTGTACTGTTAAGTATCAAAGTGGTTAGGAAAAAACGTGGTATCCCTTGACTTGTCAAATATATTACAAAAGTTGAACGAGCAAGACATTCGCAAGTAAATTTTAAACGTTAGGCAAGAAAAAAAAAGTTATTTTAATTTGCAAGTGTGCTTACCTACTGGGTGTGTAGATTATTAGTTAAGATGTGTTAAATTCACCTTTTACTAACATTTTTTTTGTTAACTAGTTAAAAGATCCTGCGAGAGCTATCCCTTTTCTTGGATTTGCTAATGTGTCCGGATTGTCTCAAATCTAATTTTTTTTTACAAATAGAAGAAAATAAAATAGGGTGAGTTTGTGAAGATGTTTTTTTTATTACAAGTGTGTGCTTAAAGTGTAACATTTTGTAGGTTAACTATTTTCTGGCGGTCACAGTTTGGCAGTAGAGCACTGGACCGCCACGGATTTTTTTTGATTCCACACGATTTTGCGTGTGCCTCACGTTTTTTTTTTCGTCCGCCATCTTGTTTTTATGGTTCATCTGCCATTTTAAACGTCTCAGCGATTGCTGCCTGGCATCACTCATCATTGGTTGGCCGAATTGTTACTTTAAAACTGCTGAGCCACTATACGATTTCGCTCTTAACTGGATTACCATTTATGTCCACAGGAGCCCCGTGTACGCTTATACAACTTTGCCATAAGATCAAGCGCAGTGAGTCTGTTTAAACGAAAACAAATATTTAAAAGACAAATGTTTAAGAAAGAAACTTACATAAAACAAAAAAGGTTAAAATATCGAGACAATTTACCTGACAAAACTTTGATTGTGGAACGGACTATTTTCCACTTGGAACTCCAGTATTTGTGTTGTGGTGTCCTTTTGTTGTTTTTTTGCGTTGGCGTTGTAGTTTTTTTTTATACGTTTAATATTTTTTGATTTAATACTATATTCACATCTTTCCATTTTCTTATCATAATTTATAAATTTATTTTGTAAGTGAAAGGTATTGTTTCCTTCGTTATTTATTCACGTCCTATTCTAAGATTTCATATTTTTTTTGGTCCACCTCCAGAGAGCTCCTTGTAGGTAGGAAATTCTACTGTCGCGCCTATATTTTATCCAGTATATGGTACCGAAAAAAGGGTACCGTTAACATCCTTCGTAGGAAACATCTCCGGATCACCTTTTCGTTGTTGGCTATTCTAGTGGTTATGTTACTGCGGAATATAAAGATATTATTGTTAATAGTTTAGTTTTTTTTTGAGGTTATGATTTGTTTTATTTTGGTTAATTTATTTTTGATTCCCTTTCAATTAAACTTAATATTAAATGCTAAAGTTAGTCTAAAATAAAACTTAATTTAAACGCCTGTTTGGTTGAAATTTTTGTGTTTCTTTGTTTCGTGTAAACGGAGCATGATTTCTTAAAAAGTGGAATTTCAGGGGTGCCTAGGGTAGGCAAGTTCTTTCGATGAAGATGGTATGATCTGAAGCCGATCATCCACCATCATTAGGGGAATCCAAATAACGGCCGCCGGATTCCCAGGTTGGGTGGGTAATGGCCACACTGCACCAATGTCCGCAGTGCCCTTGTGTGTGGTAAGTGTCCGTCCACTTTTTCACCTTTGGTGAGTTCAGGCCTGATATGTGATTTTGTTGCTGGTGAGGTTAAGTTTCGGGGGCAAGATCCCCTCCATTCCGGCGAGTTAACTGCCGTGCTTCGCAAGCAGGCCGCGTCCCTCGGAACTTAGCATTCGTTTCCTTTTCCGAACACTTCCTTTTATTTTGGTTTCCTACCTATTCCTTTTTCTTACCCTACCTCCACACTAATTCCTTTTCCTTCCCCTCCTCTTGCTCGCAACAAGTTATCCAGCTCGTTACATGTATAAGTAATTAAATTCCGCCGAAGGCCGTACCGAAGCTTTATATAAAGTGAAACCTGCGGCACATCAATATTTTTAAGCTAAAAGAAGCTGAATTGTTAGTTGGGTCACCCTGTATAATGTCCTTATATTCGCTTCTTGTGCAATTCTACTTCTACCTTTACTGACAAAATATGTAAAAATAATATTTCATTTAAATCCATGCGGGTAACTCAAGTTCCTAACAAACCCCTTCCTTCTACGCACATGAAATCATTTTGACGGCGACATTCATCCATTTAAAAAAAAACAACAACAACAATACAGGTTTGTTTACATTTTTTTTCTGCTAAATAAAGCAAATAAGTTTCGATAATATTTTCCGATCGATTTACAAACTTGCATATTTTTGTATTCTATTTTCGGGGTTCGAATCCTGTTGGTGCCAAATTTTTTTTTTTAACAATAAAGTTAAGACGTAAAACATACGCAAAGCATCAACGCATTAAAATTTGTACTTTCGACTCGTATATCACAAGGTGGCCTAGTGTAAGTGTGCTCGGACAGTTGATCAGAAGGACGTGAGTTCAAACCCCCTATAAATCATTTAAGTAAAAATTTAAGTTTTTTCAATTTAATTAAATTCTATAGATTTCAGATAAACAAACATGCTGTGGCTCCACAAATGTTGAGAAAATTATGTAACAATAAAAAATAAAATGAAAATAAGCTAGAAAAATTTTTATTTTTCCAACTGTAGAGGCTTTTATAAAGTCTTGCACAGAAAAACTCATTAGGCCTTTTTAAGACCTCACTATACAAGTTATTTGTTTTCAAAGTAACTGCAGATGAAAGTCCCTTTAAAACCTAATTATACAGATTATTGTTTTCAGTATCTTGTTTCTTTAAGGCCTTATTATAATGTTCGTGGAAAGGTATTGATTTGCATAGCACTTGTGATGGAAGTTCTTTAGCAGTTAAATAGCTTGTATAACCTGCGCCGAAACGATTTGCATAAGACTTTTTTTGGTTACTATACATCCAGTTAATAGCTTCTTTAAGGCCTTATTAAGATGTTCGTGAAAAGGTATTGATTTGCATAGCACTTGTGATGGAAGTTCTTATGGGAGTTAAATAGCTTGTATAACCTGCGCCAAAATGATTTGCATAAGACCTGTTTTGGTTACTATACAAGCCAGTAAATAGCTTCTTTAATGCCTTATGACGATGTTCGTGAAAAGGTGTTGATTTGCATAGCACTTGTGTTGGAAGTTCTTATGAGAGTTAAATAGAATTCTTTTAGTTACTATACAAGCCAGTAAATAGCTTCTTTAAGGCCTTATTAAGATGTTCGTGAAAGGGTATTGATTTGCATAGCACTTGTGATGGAAGTTCTTATGGGAGTTAAATAGCTTATATAACCTGCGCCAAAAAGGTTTGCATAAGACCTGTTATGGTTACTATACAAGCCACAAAATAGCTTGTATTGAACCTACTACAAGCTAAATTGTTAGTTGGGTTCACCTTATTTCCAATATAATTTTGTGCAAATTTAGTAAAGAATACCTCATTTGGAAACTAGAATTTGTATGGCAATTGAGGTACATAATTTAGATCTAATTTTGAAATTTGCAACGAAATCACCTCATTTCGCCTAGTGAAAACGTAGAGCTTAAGCCTAGTACATACTTGTGAACCATCGCGTGAACCCATACAAATTTCGCTTTTTTGTACACCCGTGAACGTGCTCGTGAAGCTGAGTGGAGAAAAAAGTGGAGATATTTCTCGTGAACCCATACAAATTTCGCTTTTTTGTTCACCCGTGAACGTGCTCGTGAAGCTGAGTGGAAAGTGGAGAGATTTCGTTCACGGGCAATTCACGAGCAAAATGAACGGGGTACCCTTGGGGAAGATTTGACAGTTGGATAAAAGAAAAAAAAATGTGTTATGTTTCAGTATGTGTGCATTCCTCATTTATTTTTAGTTTGTTCTTTGCGTAGCGTGCTTTTAGAATGTGAAACAACTTGAAAAATTAAAAAAATGCAACAATAGATTCTTTCATAATGAATTTACCCAGCAAAGTTTTATTTTGTGGTAGGCATTTGATGCACTGAGGTTTCAAACAGCAATGGTTCACGAGCGCATTCACAAGTGTGTACCAGTGATAAATGTCATAAAGTTCACTTTCTCCACAAGCGAATGTTCACTTCACGGGGAAGTATGTACTTGGCTTTAGTACATACTTCCCCGTGAAGTGAACATTCGCCTGTGGAGAAAGTGAACTTTTGACATTTATCACTGCTACAGACTTGTGAATACGCTAGTGAACAATAAAACTTTGCTGTTTAAATTTATTATAAAATATTCTGTTGTTGCATTTTTTTTTAATTTTTCAAGTTGAAGTGGTTCGAACCACACAAAATTAAATATAATGCCAAAGAAAAGAAATATGACGCTATGTCGTTTTGTATATTAAGTTTAATCAAATATTAATTAAATTGATACTTAGCAATAATTCCTTTGGTCCAAGGTGTGGTTGCTGCTGAGGTCAATATCCAAGTGGCAGAATGCAAATGAAAGTTTATCTATCGAGCATGCACATGATTTTGCAGACTCTCTTAAATAAGCATAGAGTATGCGATAATGTGCAATGAGAGATTAGATAAGCGAAACTCACCACACCTTTGACCATTATAAAAAAGTATTATCAGCAAAGCAATTGATTTTAAGGTTTAACATAAGAATTTAGAGAGCATAAAATATGAAATAACAAAAAAAAAAGAATAATGAGAACAAAATATGAGTAAGTAATCAATCAAGAGAAATAGATTAAGTTAAAATTGAACAGCTAGATAGACTTTAACATGATAATGGAGTTTAAGATTTATCATAAGAAACATAGTGATTTTAAGAAATGTACATTATGTATGACAAGTAGGTATTTAACATGAATAACTAGGAATTTAAATTAAAGTTAAACAAATAACAAATTTAATGATTTAGTTTTTCAACAAGCTTTTGAGTCTCAAACACAAGTTGTTTCACATTCTAATGCCAATTTCATAAACATTCACTAAAATTGCTTTTATCTAAACTCCTTTTAATTTATAACAGACAACTAAATTATTCCAGTTTCACTAATGTAGAAAAGGGAAATTTTCGGGATATTTTAGTTAAAATTGAGTTTGCTCACATCCCTGTATACAAAACATAGGTTTTGCTCCTCTTACATACGAGTTTACGAGAAACAACATTATACATAAATACAAAATGTCATGAAATGAAAAAAATTGTGTGTGTGCTATTTGACAGCAATTTTGTTGCCACAAAAAGTTATTGGGCGCCTTAGAAGAGGAAATAGAGGAAGAGGTATTTGTCACATACACAGTGTACGTGAGTGAAGCAATTTTTGAGAACCAAAAGTGTCAAATCGTTAGCGTGTGATTAGAAAAAACAAAGAAAAAAAAATTGGTACAAGTTAAAACCCAAAATAATATAACAATTACTTTGAAAAAACAAATAATTTAAAGTACATTAGATAGACAGTAACCCGTAGCGTAATTGTTAGTGCGTTCGACTGTCACGCTGGAGGTCTGGGATCGCTTCCCAGCCTCGTTCACCTAAAAAACTAAAAAGTTTTTTTTCAGGGCTACTGCCTTTTGCGAGGAATTGACAAATCCTCCAAGAGTATCACTTGTCACAAATAAGTGCTTCTCGTCTAGCCGTTTGGATTCGGCATAAAATTGTAGGTCCCTTCCATTCCTGTCGAAAGGCGCACACAGGAATGGTTGCGAGTTGTTAGTCACCAGGCCCTGGTTCTTCATGAACCGTTGTGCCACCCGATTTTTTTTTTTTTTTTTTTTAATAGACATTATGGTGATCTTCTTATAAATTAAAGAAAAACATGAAGTGTATTGTTCAGGGGTGTGGAAATGAACAAAACAAGGTGGATAAAAGCTTTTCCTTTCACAGGTGAATTTTATTATATTTTTCTTAAAAAAAGCGCTGTAATGTTTTTGTCTTTAGATTGATGAACTATTAAGCAATATATTTAGAATGGGTTGCACTTTAAATTAAGTCAAGAATATTATAATTTAGTTGAAAATATGCACAAAATTTTTTTGTTAGAATTAAGAACCAGAAATGTCAAACTGAAATTCTCGTTAACAGGTGTGCATGAGGTTATATTGGAGGTTGAAAGGCGCAACTATCTGTTAAGCGCCCTTCTTATGACAAAATTATTTTTTGTTATTAAATCGTTTTTTTAAGTTTTGAGTTAGTAATAAAATATCTATTTGTTCCGTCGCCAACTTATAAGTTCATATTTCAATGTTAATTTGTCTGTTCAGTAAGGTGTCTATCAGTTCATATTTAGTTGTTCATGGTTCATGTTTAAAGTTTAATCCGTTATAAATAATATGTTTTTCGATAGTTAATTTATCAACATAAATAATACAAACAGTTAACAGCATTTGCTTTGAGAAAAATATAATAAAACTCACTTGTGAGAGGAAATGCTCTTACCGCACTTACTGTGTTTTTGTTGATTCCTAAATAATTACAATGTCTATTTTATTCACTTGAAAAGGTTTGTCTTTTCAAAGTTTTTTTTTATATATATGTGTCTTAATTTGTAACACTTTTTTATTGTTCTTTTTTAAAATCACACTAGCGATTTGACATTACAGATTGACAAATTGCTTCACGCACGTACTCTTTATTTTTTTTAGAACATTCCACTAAAAAAACTTCGGAAAATAACAAAAATGACTATTCTGATGGCGCCCTAGTGAGTTGCCTTCAAAGAGCTCTCCGTCCCTGCTGTAATGCATTTGTGTTTGTGAGACCTTACACCATTTTAAAAACTGCTCCACTTTTTTCCAACAAGGGCAGTTCCTCTATTTCTTCTTCTAAGTTCGGCGCACAACAAATACTAAAGTGAATTCATTTTTGTTATATTTTGTATGATAATAATAGTAAAAAAACAAAAACAGTTGTGCGTGAATTATAAAGTAAAAAAATAGACCCCAAAATCCAAGCAGGCACATCGGCGAGGATCAATTATGAATATTCCACTAGGGGACGTGTTTTCTTCGCGAATTGTGTTTCTCTTTTTTAATCGGATTTTTGTTGCTTGAAGATACACGCACAATTATATTTACTTTTTGTTGATCATTCACTGAAATAAAAATCATTTTACAAATTAAAACACTTTACATTGGTTCTATTTCTTAAGATAGTCACATAAATAATTTCTGCATGGGTACCAAGCTATCAAAAAATCAATCCTATGGACTCGGAATACTCTGGCATTGAATCTCATGTTTGCTCTTCATCTTCATCCTCAGATGATGTGTAACCTATTCATTAGTTCCAATCTGCACAAAAAGAAAAAAAAAAAAAAACAAATGGGATGTTATGTGTATGTTCAGGGGATGTGATGACTTTCACGAGGCTTTTAAAATTTAATGAGAGTTTATAAAGGTGTTTAAAATCCTGTTAAATTTAAAAGCAGTTGGTGAAACCAAAAATCCACATTTTAAGGCTAAATGGCCTTTTAAACATTATGTTATGTGTATGTTCAGGGGATGTGGTGACTTTCACGAGGCTTTTAAAATTTAATGAGAGTTTATAAAGGTGTTTAAAATCCTGTTAAATTTAAAAGCAGTTGGTGAAACCAATAATCCACATTTTAAGGCTAAATGGGCTTTTAAACATTTAAAAGTCCTTCATGAAATCGGCCATAAAAGCGTAAAAAAAAAAATCTATGAAAATTTAAAATTTTTTAAAATTTTTTGGATTTTTTTTACGTTTTCCTCTAAAAATGTGGAGGAGGAGTTCAATGTGAACACCGTCACCGTCGAAATAATGTCACCCGAAAGCAAAAAATCCAAAATCGCATATTTCCCGAGCGAAAAATTAAATCTAAAAAAAATCGAGGTTTTAAGAAATTTTTTATTCCATCATAATCATAGTCGTCATGCAATCATAATATTAAATTATTAAATTTTTTGGTCCCACATCCTTTGAACATAGCGTGTTCTCACCGCCCTGATATAAATTTGAAACACACTTGAACATTAGTTATCTTCCTCACCCACCATTTAATTTTCGCCTGTGTAACTATTCCTTTCTTTTCTCACCAAACATATTCAGAGCGATCTGATTTGTTTAAAAAACGCACAATATTAATTTTTTTTCATCTCTTTCTACTTATTTCCCCCTTTTACAGTGTGACACTGTTTTCGGTTTTTGCTCAGACTGCTCGGTCATTTTTTCCTGATCTCATACAACTTGCTCTAAAAGAAAAATAAGAAACACAAATTCTAAGCTCTGAGAGCTCTGAGCTAAAAAAAAGAAACACAGATTTGTCAATTTGACAATTCAGGCTCTGCTCTGAACTAAAAAAGAAAGCGTCCACTGGTTGCCTGATTGAAGTCAAACAGATCTGGCAAAAAGATTTGATAATGTGTTCCCCGCTTAATGGTGGACATATCAGAGTCTGCATTATGCCGGATTTACACGACTGGCAAAGTTGCCAATATTTCTGCCAAAAAAAATGGTACAATAATGGCAGAAATAATTTTTTTAGACATGCATTTACACGAGTTCAAATAATGGCAGATTTCAAAATACTGGCAACATGCCATAAATAATGAGCAAGTTCATTCTTATCTAGAATGGCATCATTTCGGAAAATGGGGTCAGTAAAGTGTTTACACATAGTCATATTAATGACAGCATTTTATGCCAAATTATTTCTGCCATTTTATTTTGGCAAAAATATTGCCAGTATTTTGAGCGTTTACACGATGAAAAGAAAAATGGCTATAATTTGACAGATATAATGGCATTTTGCCATTCGTGTAAATGCAGCATTATGCAGAAAAGTAAAGACAGATGTATACAAAAAATCCGAGCGAGTGAAAGAGAACCATCAAGGAGATGAACATGTTCGTCTTCATTTCTGCATTATGGCACTCTGACGGCTTTCACACAAGGAAACTGAGTTGCCAGAAACTGGCTAGTTTGTTGTGGAGAAGGGTGTGAGGGGAAATTTGTTGTCTTCCTTTTATGCCCTTCTCGCCAACAAACTAAGAATCGCCGGCAACTCAGTTTCCTTGTGTGAAAGGGGTCTTTCCTACGTATAATGCCCCTTCATGCAAGCGAGTCCGTTTTGGATCCGAAACCAGTTAATAAACCGACCCAAAACCGGATCCAAAACTATTCCAAATCGGATCAAATTAGTATGGAAATTAGAATCACCACGGAGCCATTATGTGAATGTTTTGTGAGAGAGAGAGAGTATTCCAAATGACCATACTCAGCGAAAACGGAAATTAATGAATCGAGGCATACCCAAATGTATTGTATTAAAAAGAAACTTGCCTACAAGAAAAAAAAAACAAACAGAATTTTTTTCTTTTCAAGACTTTTTTATTTATCAATTATAAAAGGTACATTATATATTTCCACAACTATACATATACAATTTATACATACATAAAATAAACAGTAAACTTGTATTTTTAATTGGAAAAAAAGATAAATAAAAGCAATCGTCTGCGATATGCTACCTACAAAACTGAACTAAAAAAAAAGTGGTTGAAATTAAAACAAAATGACTATACTCTGTCTCTATTTCTGCGTGCATAAAAAAAACTCGATTATCTCATTCTTCTTTTTACATGCGTACACCGAAAATTTGTTAAAATGTGTGAGACACTCAGTTTTTTTGAATTCCAAAGTGATTCCCAAGTGAACCTTGAAAATTGGGTCAATGATTTTGCTTGAAGGGGCAAAAACGAAGTTCTTCGGCATTTTGATCTTTTCTCTCTATCTAACAAATAGACATTTTGTATTTGGCATCCTTTTTTATTGTGCAGAAACCGAATGCAGATACATGTAAATCCACCATAAGAACGAGGAGACTATCTAGGTACCTATAATTTAACTGCGACATTTGAGTTGTGTGAACCAATTGAATTTGAATTGTGTTCATACATACGTTATTACGTTTATTTATTATTTCAGTAAGTCCCGGTCTACATTGAACGATTTTTCCAGTGCCGATCTTTTGTTCGTTGGTGAAGGGGGTGAAAAGTGAGGGGTAGGGATCAAATCGTTTGTACCACAAAACTCAGACGATTTTTCCAGTCTGTTTATGTTCTCTTTCGCCCTCTTTCCAGTTTTTTGTGTGTGTTCGGTGTCAGTGTGCCATTGGGTTGATGGTGTGAGTTAATATCAATGCAAAATGAAGAGCACAGAAATAAAAAAATGAAGAAGACAAAGAAAAAATCTCATGGAAAAAATCGTTCTGTGTGTACATTTCACACGATTTCTGGAAAAATCTTCGTGGAAATATCGGGCAATGTAGATCGGGACTAAGAAGAAAGATAGGAACCTGCATAGTCCCGGTCTACATTGAACGATTTTTCCAGTGCCGATCTTTTGTTCGTTGGTGTAGGGAGTGAAAAGTGAGGGGTAGGGATCAAATCGTTTGTACCACAAAACTCAGACGATTTTTCCAGTCTGTTTATGTTCTCTTTCGCCCTCTTTCCAGTTTTTTGTGTGTGTTCGGTGTCAGTTTGCCATTGGGTTGATGGTGTGAGTGAATATCAATGCAAAATGAAGAGCACAGAAATAAAAAAATGAAGAAGACAAAGAAAAAATCTCATGGAAAAAATCGTTCTGTGTGTACATTTCACACGCTTTCTGGAAAAATCTTCGTGGAAATATCGGGCAATGTAAATCGGGACATAGTGATATAAAGTTACATCCATACAAAAAAGAAACGTAAACAAAGTCCCGGTCTACATTGAACGATATTTTCGGTGCCGACAAAAAATTGTTGTTGTAATCGTGTGCGATTGAGAGGTACAGCCGACATGATCCTTCCAGTTTCGGCCGATTTTTCCATTCAGCACGGGAAAAATCGTTCAATGTAGACCGGGACAAAGCGACCATTGTGGTAAGTAATTCATAATTTTTGTACAGTCAGCCTTAAGATTGGTACATACCAACTACGAATGACAAAAATAAATGTATAGCTTGCGTCGTATCATGCAATTCTTCCTCCACTGGTCATTATATGCCGCCTCCACTGGCCATGAACGATGGCAGGAATATGAAAAACAATTTATCACAAAAGGCCATTTCCATGGCTTCCATACCAATCAGATTACGGACTGGGTTTAGGAAAACGTTCAGTCAAATGGAGGTGATAAATGTAATGCCTAACATCGCATCCACAATACAATCAACCAGTATCGCCCACTGTGGCTTCCCAACCATATCAAATTTATCGTTAACGACGGAATACTTGTAAATGGTACCACACATTTTTTTTAAGGCTTTTTTTTATAATATACATAATGTATATAGATTGTCTTAATAATTATAATTTTAGCTTTCCTTTGAAAATCTTGGCTTAACAATGAACACACTTCGAATTAGAAGGGAAAGGCTGATTTTTGTCATCAGCTGTGTTTCGAAAGAAAAGAAAAAAAGAAGCAAAAAAAAAGGTTAGTAATAATGAGTAGGTGAATCAATATTCTGTGTTCAAATAAATGTAGGTATTTTGAAAATAATAAGTATTAAAATATAATTTTACCTATAATTTGAATGTCAACCCAACTAAATAAGTTTCCGTGGCTGTGAATAATAATTATAATACCAATGTTGCAAAATTATATTCCAGTTAACTACTCAACAGAACACAGCCGAAATGTCAGGAAAGAATCATTGACCGATTTGCTAAATTTGTCATTTCCAGCTGAAGGAGAAATGCAAATTTTTGTCTTGGCTCATCTAGATTATTTTAGAATTGTGCTGAATAGGCGTGTACAAGGAAAAGGAGATATCGGAGGGCCTCAGCAATCTGAGTTGGCTGAACAGGATTCCTCAGCAAAAAATCTAAGTTTGGCTGTCAAAAAACTGAGAAAAAAAATTGTTCGATTCGCTTGCTTAGCTTTTGACGGAGCAACTCTCTGATACCTCTGTTTCGTGAACAGGCCTAATTTGTATAATAATCACTAGGGTGGATTCTGTGTTCTGTGACTGTTTTTTGGGATTCCTAACAAGTTTCCGATTACGATGGAATTTATTATTATGTTTTTTAGTTTCTTCCTGTGTTGTGTGTTCATGGGGCTGTTCTTAGAGTTGATTTAACTTAACTGTAATTTTGTGATAGTATTTTATACTCAAATCTAAAAATAAAGTTGAATGTCAGTAAAGACTACTTTACTTATATGGTTCCTAATTTTTTTTTTGGTGGATGGAAACGTAGTATACCATTGCTAATGGAGAGGGAGACATACATTTGACAACTAGCAGCTTCACAGCTACTAAACAAAATCGATATTATGGCCCTCGTTATGAATAGCGAATCGAACGTTCGCTTAATCCGAACGATTTAGCAAATTTTACTTATCATTTTATTTGTTTGTATTATATTTTCTTTCTTTGCGCGCGTTGAGGATGAAATTTCAAGGTTGAATTTTTGTGAAACGAACAAATGTAACGCCACATGTGCAACGCTGAGATCATTGATTAGCTAAGTGGTGGGAGGTAGAGTATAAGTAAACATTTTTATTGATAGGCTAATATATTTTATAGTATATAATAAATAAATAAATAAATAGTATAATAAATAAATAAATAGTATATTATAATAAAGATTATCGAAAAATCCAAACTTATTGCAGCAGATACAAAAAAAAATGTGCTTTATGTCTATTTCCTGATTTTGTCAATTAGAATGCTAGAGTTTTGGTGAATAGATAATGAAATTCTAAGAATCTTACTAGTTTAAGATTTTTATCTATCTCCTACTGGTATGGAAATATAAATTATTTTAAACATTTTATCTCAAAATAGGCTAATTTCAAAAAATTGAATTAAATCAGGAGAGTCCGGTAAAATTTTGAATTATATATAGTTGCAAAACAAATAAAACCAAATTAAAGGTGTCATATACAAATTTTTGATTTTGCAGAGATTTTGAGTGTAGGAATTTTTGGAATAGTCGGAAAACCTACTTAAATAAACTGATTTATATCTTTTAAAATTTCACCTTCTTTTTACTTTAAAATTTCACCACTATTATTTAATTTTCAAGTTTACAACCTTAACCCATCGACAATTTTGATATAGTACACATAGCTGCGTCTTACGCGTATAAGCTAAATATCCCTATACATATCGAGATTTTTAGATCGCCAAAGAAGTTTCACTTCTGCCACGAGTACTGAGTTACACGCGCTCTTTTTTTAAAATTTCATTTTCTTCTTGGTCATTCAGAATTTCTTTTATTTAGATTAGCAATTTAAGTTGTTCCGTTTCGTGTTCGTGTGGTTGCAATAGCGGATTTCTACTCAAACAGTCGGCTTCCTGATTGTATTATCCTGGACAATATTATCAAAGCCGTATTGCGAAAAATAATATGTGATATCTCCTAGTTCATTACCTGATCGGGATCTTATGTTCATATTTTTCAATTGTTTATGGTAGAGTGATTCCGTGTCCCTTCCTCAAATAAAATGGCTTTTTGCAAGTTCAGAAAAGTGAGATCTCAAATATTTAGGACCAGACCGACGCACGATGTAAGCAAGCGAGTTCAAATTTTTTTGAACTTGCCTTACAAATCGACCATTTATTTGACGCGGAAGACCTATAAATTTGGAACTCGATTGGCATTTGATTTAAACTAAATATCATTCAAAGGTGTTTTCTCGTGAAAACACTTGCAGATAGGCTGCATAGCTTTCGCTCCGTCATATTTAACATTGAAGGTCTTGAAGGAACAACAACCACTGTTGTGCAATGCGTAGTGCAACGGCCTCTGAGGTAGCTTGGTCTAGGTTCAAATCCAGTTGACGGCAAATCAATTTATAAATTAAAATCGGAACTATAGACTAAGCACCACTAAGAGGAATCTGATGATTGGTGTGGCAGCCATGAAATTCAATAATTCCAGCCAAAATGTAATACTCGGTGGTAGCCAAGACAAGTGGTTGTTGTTCATTCAAAACCTTCAAACTAAATATCAATTTATTTATTTTGTAAGTTTTGGATAAAATAAACTATAATAAATAATAGGTCTTTAAATTTTTATTCGATAGAGTTATCACATAGAATTTTAGTTCGCTAAGTTTTGACTCTATTGGCGAACAGATCAGAGAAAGTTCGCTATTTTCGCAGTGATAATCAAATTCGCTTCAACTTGTGTGCGGCTAGTAAAAATGCTATTTGTTTCAAAATGCAATTTATAAAGACAAAACCTTACATTGGATGGGCATGATCAGGTGACCTCGGCGGCGCAATGCGTAGTGCTTCGGCCTCAGAGTTAGCTGGTCTAAGTTCGATTGCAATTGACGGCACTAATTTATAAATTAAAAATTGAACATAAAGACTAAGCACCACTTAAGGAATCTGATGATTGGTGTGGCAGCCATGAAATTGCAATAATTCCAGCCAAATACAATGGTGGTAGCCCACTCAAGTGGTTGTTGAACATTCAAACATTCATGAAATTTAATATTTGTTCCTGATGGTCGATTATAGCAAAGAGGAAAAATTATGTCAGTTGGTTAGCCTACCACAAAGTTTTCCTGATTGAAATGCAGACGAACAATTTTTTCGTCCGCAATTCTGTCAGTGAAATGAGTGAAATATGAAATACCGTTTTTCATTGGTTTCACTTCACTCAAGGTTTCACTCATTAAATCCAATGGAAGGCTGCAAGTTGCTTCTACTCAATTCTTGTGTTTGGTATCTGTATAGGTGAATCGTCGAATAGAAATTAGTTGCTGCCATCAGCAACTTGTATTTTTTGTAATTCTTTCTTTATTTGGTTATAAAAAAATATCAACAACAGATTAAAGGTGCAATTTAAATTAAAATTAAAAAAAAAACATGAAGTACATTGCAGTTTCCCAGCGGGAAAAACTCAAACATTAATTGAGGAGAAATTAGCTTTGAGGAATGGAAGCTGCACCGTCCACTTTTCAGCTGATTCCTTTGATGAAGTTAACATGGGCATTGGGCATGTCATAGACGGGAAGCACATACTGAAAATTCGATGAAAATTCCCCAACGAAATCACTTCATCGTTGGAAGTTGTTTATTCAACGACCCAGGTGATGAAAAACATGGTGTTTGCATAATCTGTGAATTCACTACATAAATGTATCTGGTTTTTTCATCAGTTCATTATTTTTGATGAAAAATGAAAATTCAATTGTCAAATCACAAGATTAGTGGTAGTTGTTTATTCAGCAATTATTTAATTCAATATGAAAAATTCGTTAATCTGTTGTTTTGTGAATTCGTGATTGGCTCATTTAGTAGATCTTTATTTCAAATGGAAAATATAAAATGAAAACTTTAAAGTAAAATAACTAGCCAAGTGGTTGCTGATGTTGGTTAATCACCACTTCACTTATGTACTATTTATTACTATACCTGAAATACTTTGGGACAATCTACAAAACAAAGCGTTGTTTTCTAAACACAAAGCAGAAAGTGAGTTCAAATCTATGAACTGATGAAACCTTGCATTACTCTTCACTTACTAAATCATTGCATGTCGTTTCCTTTAATGATTTGGCTAGTGAATTAATTGATGAACTCAGCTATCAAATTCATTGGGGACGATATTTCCCGCTGGGTTGCTGTGACGTTTGATTTGAAATACTTTGAGACAATCAACAAAACAAAGCGTTGTTTTCTAAACACAAAGTTCAAATCTATGAACTGATGAAACCTTGCATTACTCTTCACTTACTAAATCATTGCATGTCGTTTCCTTTTATGATTTGGCTAGTGAATTAATTGATGAACTCAGCTATAAAATTCATTGGGGACGATATTTCCCGCTGGGTTGCTGTGACGTTTGATTTGAAATACTTTGAGACAATCAACAAAACAAAGCGTTGTTTTCTAAACACAAAGTTCAAATCTATGAACTGATGAAACCTTGCATTACTCTTCACTTACTTAATCATTGCATGTCGTTACCTTTTATGATTTGGCTAGTGAATTAATTGATGAACTCAGCTATAAAATTCATTGGGGACGATATTTCCCGCTGGGTTGCTGTGACGTTTGATTTCGAATGTATTAGTGCTTCTTAATTGGATTCTGATTTCAAATGAAGAATCGAATTTCTATTCTCAGAATCGTCAGAAGTGTATTTTTTGTGCCAATGGAATGGTTTCAGAAGACTCCCGGACGCTTCTGGACGCTTCCGGACGTCCAACGGAAAAAGGCATAAGGAAAATGACTCGAAAAATGAATTTGCATCAGGAAAATAAATAAATCCATTTTTAACAAAAAATTGTTTCGTGTTAATGATTTTCTCGCACAAAAAATTCGTTGAGTTATAAGTCATCGATTTGTGTTATCGAATTAGACTAGTGCAACAAATCTTTTTGAAAGTTTTTCCTGATCGCTATAACTGCCCATTAAAAATAGTATAGAGTTTCATGTAATTTTTTCATTAAGGAGCAAATTTCCGGGTTACTCACTATGACTTTATTTATCTTTGAGTAGAGAGAAAATAATTTTAGTGTCCGTTATAAACGAAAAATACATGCGAAGTAAAAAGATAGAACAAAAAAAAAGTAGAAAAGTTAATATAAATTATACATTTCGTGGATTGGATGTTCGTTAAATATGTAGTCTTCTAGAGTTTGAACTTCTTTATACACCTTTGATGCTGGGTTTTAAGGTAAAAGGACTGACTTCATTCGCTTATACGCGTCTGGGCCAATTAATATCAGGAACAACGCAACTTTTACGATTGTCTTCGGTTTTATTAATTTTGAACAATTGGTCCATTCTTTCCAGATACTCGTCGAAATTATCACCAATTAAAAATTGTGCAATGGATCCGATTAATACCATCTTGGCTCTTAGCTTTATTTTTAATTTATTTTATTCAATGCAGATTCAAACATGTTTAAGACTTTTTTCCAACAATTATTAGTTAGCCTCGATGCCAATTTTATACAGGGTGTCCCTTAATTCGTAGATAGTATTTTAGGGCATAATTCTTGGGTATATTCTAAGAAAAAAAAAATCGTTCTACAGTAAGGGCCTATCTCCAATGTTGATATCATTTATCAGGGATTTAAGAAAAGTCTTACTTTGGTTTACCATTACCAGGAAAAGGATTTTGCTGACCTAAAAAAATCTAAAAAGGCAAACAAAAATTCTTAAAAAGGCAAAAAAAGGCATTTATTAAATAAAGAGAATATAAACATAACTTAACATCTAATTTAGCATTGAACTACCAACAGCTTTTTGAAGTTCTCAGGTAACAGCCTTCTACGATTGTCTCTTAGAAGCATCTTAAATGAGCTAAAGGACCTTTCTACTTGAGCAGAAACGAATGGAGCCCATTTTAAACTCAACATGATTCACTTCAACGTTTTCGGAAAGAGTGCAGTTGACGTCGCAATTTAGAACAGCATTTGCTCAACAGTTTTAAGTCCACGATTTACATTAAAAAGAGAAGTGAAGTTTTTCAACACTTCATTTGCAATTATTGGTCCTTTCGCTTTTTCCAAATTTTCATTGATATTTGCAGTGCAAGCAAATGCACGATCATTCATAGAGAAATGTAAAGAACTAGTTTTTATTGCCGTTGTCAAAATTAAGTGCTTTTGGGTCTGTTTGTTTAAAAAAAAAGATTCGTAGGCGTCCAATTGAGGTGAATATAAGTTAAATGTTATTTAACCCTAGGCTCGTATACGTATAAAAACTACGTATAAAAACGACCAGAAAGTGGTAAATTTACTAGGTTCTACAAAAGACAATATACCTCTTTTGAGTAAGTCGGGTAGTTACGAATTTGAGTGTGGTGATTGTAAATTAAAATACAGTGGGCAAACAGAACGCACTATCGAGACTAGGTTTAAATGTGATTATTTTAGGGCGTGGCGTGTGTGGCGTGGAAGTTAAACACGAGTTGACTCACCAAATTTGGTGCGTTAACTCTGTATTAAATCAACCAATGTTTTTGGTATTTTATATTGCGTGTTTTTTTTTAAGTCTTTCTGCATTCATCCTCTATAACAGTTTCTCGACATAACTGTAGACAAAACCATTTCTAGAGCTAACTCTGGTTTAACTTACAACTGAAAAACTGGGCCTTAGCGTACAGTGTCATATAAATAAAAAATAGCAACTTTAAACTCAAGGACCCATTTATATATGTATCTGTGCAGATCAATCTCGGATAGCTTTTCGTTGTTGTAATCCCCTGTAAAGATACATTTGATGACAAAAATCAGCTGTGTTATTACACGCCATTACAATAATACAGAGCCATCCGGATAGTTCTGAATTTAAATGCGGCCATTGAGGAAATTAACATGGGGGTCGTCTCATTGGCACTGACCAAGGGACTTTCTTGGTGAATATTCAATTGTCTAATGACAAAGAAGGTGTAACTTGGGTTACTCTAAAATAAAATCCTCGTAGTACTCGCGTCAGGTAAATAAATAGCCACTGATCAACCGAGATAATCCAATTTAGATCGTAAAACCACGAATCAGTACATTACTTTCCATCTTTGAAATTCTTATTTCTTGGGCAGCTATAGAGAAATGCAATGTTTCTGATTTCTTATCGTTGTATTATTGTGATTATTTTGTTAAGTGAAATAGTATACTGAGTTGTACGCATTGATTTCAGTTGAATTTATGTACCAAGTAATGTCATTTTCGGTTGGAGGTTCGGAGTTACTCCTTTTTGACCCCACTTACTCCAAAATAATTCGATTGGCTGTTCCGAGTAATGTTTTCGGAGTTATTTTCTGTTCCGGATTTTATAAAGGAGTATACCCGGAACACACAAATACATATAAGCTCTTCCATCGGATAACTTGTCAAATTAATTTTACTCGACTGAAAATGGAAAATATACATAAATATCAGACAATTCACACACACACACTTAATTTTTCGCAAATTAGTCTTGGAACAACAGAAAATAATTCGATTGGAATCAAATATGAGTTGTACTGTTCTGAAATCCAATCGAAAACGACAAAACGGACGAACACATTTCTGGAGCCATCAAGTTGGAGATTTAAGATATGGACTCAAGATTACAGATCGGTTTAATTTTTATGTACGCTTTTCGCTTCAAATTTGTGAGATAAAATTCTATATTTTGCAAATTATTTTTTCCATACACATTTTGACATTTCTACTGATATAAAAGTCTATGGTTTATAAGCTTTCTATGGGTTTTCCCCGTTTTGCATGAATACCCCTATTGTAACAACGAAATAAAATTTAAAAATAGTGTAACACTTTTGTTATAACGCTGTTGCTTACCCTTGATGTAGAGCTTTTTTTTGTCTGTTGTGATTCTTTTTTAGCCCCGCTTGCCACTGACGTTTGCTGGATAAGCCGAATTTGCCTACAAGTTGCGGAAAATAGCTTTTGGACAAGTTTTGTGAAAGTATGCTTGATGAGTTCGGAAGATGTATGCGTTTTAAACGCATACTTTAAAATATAGGGACTGACAGCGACACACGACTCTACAACACAACACACGACCTAGATGTGGTTAGTTAGTCCCGTTCTACATTGACCGATTTTACTTATATTTGATCCCATGGATACCACCGATTTTGCCTTTTCGCGGAACTATAGTTATACATATATCTTTATAAAAATGCTTTCAAAACCTAGTTTCAGGGAAAATAATGCAATACAAACAAATATAAATACACAACTATTGTTTATTTATTTTTCCTTAAACTAGATCTGTCAAACTATTGTTTTTGCTGCTTGTTTGCAACTGAAGTCTGGGGGATAGTGCAAATTGGAATTTTCCACAAACTATCCTTACGGGCCGCCTCTGCGGGCCATGAACGATGGCCGGACTATGAACATGTCTAAAAAAAATCCCATGGAGTCCAAAAAATCCATGTACATGCAGAATCATGTCGAAAAAAATAACGTTTTGAACAAGACATGGAGGGCTGTTCAAAGCTTGGTCATGAGATGACGTTTCATGTGCGTGTGAGTTTTTTTCTGGTTTTTCTTGAATGTGTAAGTCCCGGTCTACATTGAACGATTTTTCCAGTACCGATCTTTTGTTCGTTGGTGAAGGGAGTGAAAATGGAGGGTTTTTTTTTTTTTTTATATATTAAGAGCGTGCAAAAGGGGTTGTGACTACCCTTAAGATGATATACACAGCACGAGCGATTAGGTAGATTGGAGGGGATTTAAAAGGAGATACCGATGCACGTTGGTTTTGAACGTCTGTAGATCCCAATGGGAGGGGAAAATTGAGCAGGGTAGAGCATTCCACATTCGAGTAGTGCGACTAAAGAAAGAATCTCTGTACTTAACAGTACGTCCGAAATTGGGCTCAAGGGTTAACTGATGGGCATTCCTAGAAGCGCAAGTATTACGGTTGAATTGTTTAAGGGGAGGAATGCAACTGGCTATTTCACTAGAGCATTGTTTATGGAAATAACGGTAAAATAACGAAAGACATGAAACATTTCGACGGTGCTCAAGAGATGAGAATGTTTCCGTTATAGTTCTTTCACCTATCATTTTAAGAGCTCTCTTTTCAATTCTATCCAATAAACTCAAGTGGGTTATTGGAGCACCTGCCCAAATGTGAGAGTTATACTCAAGTTTTGGACGAATAAAGGCTTTGAAGATCACAGCCAGATCAGAAGGGGAGAAAAATTTCTTGCATCGACGGAGAAAACCCAAACACTTAGCAGCATTTTTGGCGATGTCGAATATGTGGTCGTTGCATAAAAGGTGGTCTGTGACACACATACCGAGGACTGAAAGCTTTCCGGTTTCCTTCAATGCAAGTGCCACTCATGGATAGTGGCATGGGGGGTGGGTTTTGTTTTAACGACAGTAGACAGCATTGAGTTTTTAAAGCATTAAATTCTACACGATTTCTTATTCCCCATTGGACAATGCTGTCGAGATCAGAATTAAATGAGCTTATCATACGCTGCCGTTCAAGTTCCAAATCCGAAGGACATGGATGTGAATCTAAGAACGAATATGAAAAGCTGAGTGTACTGTCGTCAGCGAAACAATTTAATGGATTAGAAGTTTCATATAAAAGATCGTTTGTAAATATAAGGAAGAGAGTCGGAGACAGAACAGAGCCCTGGGGCACACCAGCATTTATTTTGTGAATTTCAGACTTGAAACCATCCAATACAACTTGTATTGAACGGTCCGAAAGGTAATTTCTAATCCAACGAAGAAGAGATTCATCGATACCAAATGCACGCATTTTCGATAAGAGAGCTTGATGCCAAACTCTATCAAATGTTTTAGAAATATCAAGCGCAATAATCTTACTTTCTCCAAAACGATGTAAAGATTTGTGCAACTGTTCGGTGAGATAAACCATCAGATCACCAGTGGACCTATTGCTACGAAAGCCGTACTGCCGGTCATTAAGAAGCTTTCGTTCTTCGAGATATTTCTTTAGCTGAAAATTAATCAGCGTTTCCATGACCTTGGAAAGAAGGGACGTAAGCGCAATTGGCCGATAGTTGGAGGGGGAAGAAGACGCGCCTTTTTTAGGGACAGGCTGGACAAATGCTGTTTTCCATCCACTCGGAAAGAGACCAGTAGAGTAGGACAGATGGAAAAGCTTACGCAGTGGTTTTGCCAGCGTTGAAGAACACCTCTTCAAAACAATGGTAGGGATCAAATCGTTTGTACCACAAAACTCGAACGATTTTTCCAGTCTGTTTATGTTCTCTCTCGTCTTCTTTCCATTTTTTTGTGTGTGTTCGGTGTCAGTGTGCCGTTCGTTTGATGGTGTGAGTGCATCTCAATGAAACATGAAGAGCACAGCAATACAAAAATGAAGAAGACAAGGAAAAACTCGTTCTGTGTACATTTCACACGATTTCTGGAAAAATCTTCGTGGAAAAATCGGGCAATGTAGATCGGGACTAAGTGAATTATGTTGTAAAAGATAGAAGTAGTTGTGAAAGGCTAATGAACGACATAACATGATTTGCCCAGTGAGTAATAATGCACTGTTTGTTGATTGGATTGTGGTTGTGATGTTGGGCATCTGTATGGCCTGTGGAGTCGGGGTGTAAATGTAGTCAACATTGCAAAACTAAGACCCTGTTTAGATTGTGACTGCTTACTTGTAAGTTGCTTGCGACCTGTCAAATGCCACCTCCAATAGCCATGACTATATGAACATGTCGGGAAAAATCCAATGGAGTCGCAAAAATCCGTGTCCATGCAGTGACATATCCATACAAATCTCACTGTGGATTGGATTGTAGTTTGGATTATGGACATCGTTCATGGCCAGTGGAGTTGGCATATGTCACATCATATTCACGCAAAGGAATTTGACAGTTAAGCCGAACGGCCCGGAACCGAACCAAAATTGCCTGTTAGTGGGAAAACTCAGATCGCTTCGTTTGGCTCGGCCGAACAATTTGGATTTTCAGCCAATCCAAAATCCACAAACACGAACCTCCGAACCAATAGTTTCTGGCAACAAAGTTTCCTTGTGTGAAAGCGATCGAATTTTCCTGGTTTCTGATTGGGTAACTATATCATAAGAACTTCAGTTCAGTCGACTTGTGATTTTGCATTGAACGGACCGCTGACGTTTTTTGTTTGGACAAGAACTCAACTGCCAAAATTCTTTCGGATCAGCAGTGTATGGCACCCAAAACTTGGACCGTGGCCAACAAATGGCTCCGAGCTGTTCAGCTCGATCCTGTATGGCCAGATTTGTCCCGATCTACATTGCCCGATTTTTCCACAAAGATTTTTCCATAAATCGTGTGAAATGTACACAGAACGATTTTTTCAATGAAATTTTTTCTTCACTTAATCATTTCCGTGCTCTTCATTTCTCATTGATATTCACTCACACCGAACACACAAAAAACTGGAAAGAGGGTGAAAGAGATCACAAACAGACTGGAAAAATCGTTTCGAGTTTTGTGTTAAAAATGATTTGATCCCTACTCCTCACTTTTCACTCCCTTCACCAACGAACAAAAGATCGGCACTGGAAAAATCTTTCAATGTAGACCGAGACTTTAGTTGTTATAATATACCCCATTTACATGAGGTATTCGAGCGAGCTTCAAGCTCGCTTGGTCCCTTTGTATACCTGAGTTGAGTTGAAATGAGCTTCAACCAACGCGATTCCAAATCAGGAGCGGAGTCGAGTCGAAATGGTTGATAAAAGCCTGGGTCGAAGAGTCGATGTGAAGGATGTGTTGATGACAGTGTTTTTGCACATGGGCGAGTAAAATTATTCATTTGTTTTGATAAATATGCGAAGAATATACTATAATCTATTAAATTTTAACAGGTTTTGTGTCAAATGAATATATTGAAGCCATTCCTTCAACTGTAATCTCAACACCATATCAACTCAACTTCAAATGAGGCTCTCAACTCACGTGATGAAAAACTTGGGTTTAAAATCCGACCCTAATCCAACTCGAGCTTTCGATACTGCTTGCCCTTCAAGCTAAATCACGGACGCGAATTTCTCGGTTCACTATGTAATCACTCGGGAATCCAAAAAAAAACTGATTGTCTCACACACATTAACAAATTTTCTGTGTACGCATGTAAAAAGAACAAGAAAAGAACAAGAATCGAGAGAATTTTTTTATACACGGAGAAATAGAGAGAGTACAGTCATTTTGTCTTAATTTCCATCACTTTTTTTTATTTAGTTCAGTTTTGTAGGTAGCGTGGCGAAGAGCATTGCTTTTTTATATTTTTTTCTTGTGAAAACTTTAAGAAATTTCCAATCTAAAATACAAGTTTACTGTTTATTATATGTATATGTTAAGTTGTGGAAATATATAATGTACCTTTTATAATTTATAAATAAAAATAAAGTCTTGAAATAAACAAAATTCTGTTTGTTTTTTTTTTTCTTGTATGCAATGTAGAAACTCGACTAGATGGGGAAGTTTCTTTTTAATACAATACATTTGGGTATGCCTCGATTCATTCATTTTTGTTGGTCCGTTTTGGATTCCATTTAGGCTCCGTTTTCTCTGAGTATGGTGAATTGGAATACTCGCTCTCTCTCACAATACATTCACATAATGGCTCCGTGGTGATTCTAATTTACATAGACGGCTTTCACACAAGGAAACTGAGTTGCCAGAAACTGGCTTATTTGTAGGCGAGAAGGGTGTGAGGGGAAATTTTTTGTCTTCCTTTTACGCCCTTCTCGCCTAGAAACTAAAAATCGCCGGCAACTCAGTTTCCTTGTGTGAATGGGGTCATAGTTATTTGATATCATTTGGAATCGTTTTGGATCCGGTTTTGGTTCCGTTTATGAACTGGTTTCGGATACAAAACGGACTCGCTTGCTTAAAGGGTGTAAACGGGGTAATAGTCGAGAAAATTTTGCATTGATATTAGACCAGTTGCATCGGATCGTGAATACCTCTATTGTGTTATTCATTGGTATATTAATGAATAATGACATTGATATTTATTTAAAAAAGCTCTATTTGCTTCAAAAATATGGTTTATTTATTTTATTTATAAATATTACAAAATTTTGGACAGACCTTGCATTTTGGGTAGAACAAGATATTTTTCATTTGATGTACAGGGGAGTTTAGTCCGAGTATAAAATTGAGTTTTCAGGATGAATTCTGAGCATTTCTAGACAAAAAATCAATGGAATTATAAAAAATCCATAAATTAAACTTTAGTATGTACTATGCGTAGCTATAAATATGGGGTTTGCGCAACAAATAAGCATTTTAAAGGCTACAAATTCTGGCAAAAGAAAAAAAAAATTGAAAATCTCATTTTTTAGATTTTGTCCGCCAGCTTCAGCGTATCGGAAGTGCACTTTTTCAAACTTAAAAATCAAAGTAAAAATTCCCAGTAAAAGCTACAAAATTAATTTTTGAGCAACAAATTCACATTTCGAAAGCTACAATTTCTAGTAAAAAAAAAGTTCAAAAATCCAAATTTTTTTTAAATTTTGACCGTTAAAATCTTATTTTAGCGGAATTTTGAATAACAAAAAACTGTGCGAGCTACAAAATTGTGGTTTGCGCAGTTGATCTAGTTCAGAGAAGCTTCAAATTGTGGCAAAAAAAAAATATTTTTTTTCATTTTTTTAGAAACTTAAATATTAAATAAACCGTTAGAGCTACAAATTTGAAGTTTGAGCCAGCAATCAGCATTTCAAAAGCTACAAATTCTGGCAAAAGAAAAAAATTGAAAATCTCATTTTTTTAGATTTTGTCCGCCAGCTTCAGCGTACCGGAAGTGCACTTTTTCAAACTTAAAAATCAAATAAAAAATCCCCAGTTAAAGCTACAAAATTAATTTTTGAGCAAAAAAGTTGTAAAAGCTACAATTTCTAGTAAAAAAAAAGTTCAAAAATTCAAATTTTTTTTTAATTTTGACCGTTAAAATCTTATTTTAGCGGAATTTTGAATAACAAAAAAACCGTGCGAGCTACAAAATCGTGGTTTGCGCAGTTGATCTAGTTCAGAGAAGCTTCAAATTGTGGCAAAAAAAAAATTATTTTTTTTTTTTCATTTTTTTAGATTTTAGAAGGTCGTTTTTTTGCTAACTTTTGCCAGCGGAAACTTAAATATTAAATAAACCGTTAGAGCTACAAGTTTGAGGTTTGAGCCAGCAATCAGCATTTCAAAAGCTACAAATTCTGGCAAAAGAAAAAAATTGAAAATCTAATTTTTTTAGATTTTATCCGCCAGCTTCAGCATACCGGAAGTGCACCTTTTAAACTTAAAATTCAAATAAAAAATTACCCTTAAGAGATGAGAATTTTATTTTTGGGTAACAAATTAGCATTTAGAAAGCTACAATTTTGGACGTCAAAAAATTGTCATTTTCGAATGTTCGTCCGCTAACTTCAGACTTATTTTAGCGGAAATTTGAATAATTAAAAAACTATTATAGTTACAGAATTTATTTTTTTAGAACTTAAGAGCATTAAAAAAACTACAAATTTGGGTACCAATTTTATTTCAAAATTCTTATTATTTTGGATTTAGTCCGCTAACTTCAGACTTATTTTAGCGAAATTTTCAATAACTCAAAAACTAAGCGAGCTACAAATTTTTGGATTGAGCAACAAATTAGCATTTAATAAGCTACAAAAACTGATATCAACTTTTTTCGATTCCGCCACAAAGTGTCCGCCAAAATAAGGGACGTAGCAATTGGTGTGTTCGTTTTGTTTTTCAAAATTTATCAATTTTGTATTAACTTTTGCTTTAAAAGTACCAAAAATAGAATCAATTTTTCACTAAATCACATTTTTAATATGATTTTTTTTAAGATTTTGCAAAAATTTTAACACAAAAATTTAGACTGTAAATTTCTACCGTAGTCTGTATCATTTGCTAGTATCATTTGTTATGAACTATCAGGCATTACTAAAGTTTGAAGCCTCTAAATTTGGCTAAATGGAGCTTTATTGTGATTTATCTATCTCATTAAATTGCCCCTACTTTTTTTCCTTTAGATTTACAAATATAAAATTTCTAACATATTTGTAGAAGAATGTAACACCTATAATTGTGTGTTATTAGTTTTTCAAAATTTATAAATTTTTCATTAACTTTTAACAATTTTCTAAGTAACTACACTCAAAAGGTATGAATTTTTCGCATTATGGCAAATTCTTTCTCTTTTAACAATTTATTTTGTCATGAAAGTGAATTATTTTTTATTTTTATAATTTTCTATGTTTTATAATCTTTCATTTGATACCTCATTTATAAATATCAAAAAAGTATATATATTTTATGGGCGTGGTGAAAATATAAAAATAAAAGTCGTTGAAAAAGCATGATCGATTCTGCATTTTTTTGGTAAATAAATCAATAAAACTAATTTTAGAGTAGCTTTTGTTGTAATAATCACTTAACTTTTACTAAGTGTTGTTCGTTTTGTTTTTCAAAATTTATCAATTTTTTATAACATTTTGCATTTAAAGTACCAAAAATTGAATTGATTTTTCACTAAATCACATTTTTAGTATGAATTTTTTCAAGATTTTGTAAAAATTTTAACACTGGAATTTATATTATAAATTTTTACCTCAAATTCATGTATCATTTGTTATGAACTATTGAGTATAACTCAAGTTTTAAACCTCTTAATTTGGCTAAATGGAGCTTTTTTGTGATTTATTTTATTAAATTGACCCTACTTTTTTGCCGTTAGATTTATAAATACAAAATTATCACATATTTGTAAAAGAAAGCTACACCTATAAATGTGCATCCTTTGTTTTTTTTTCAAATATATACATTTTTGATTAACTTTTGAATTTAAATTACGAAAAAATAAGTTGATTTTTCATTAAAACGCATTTTTAGTACACATTTTTTTAATATTTTGCAATAATTTTTACACACAAATTTAAGTTATAAATTTATATTTAAATTTCATGTATAATTTATTATGAACTCTTAAGGTTTGCTCAATTTTGAAACCTCTAAAGTTGTCTAAATGTAGCTTTTTTTGTGATTTATTTATTAAACTACCCGTACTTTTTTCCCGTTAGATTTAGAAATACAAAATTATTCACAGATTTATAGAAGAAGGTTACACCTATAAACGTACATCATTAGCTTTTTGAAATAAAAAAAAATTTCATCAAGTTTTGAATTTAATATATGTAATATAAATTTGACGGGTCATTTACACACCCTTTTAGTATGAAATTGTTCACCCCCCTCAATAATTTTTATACACAAATTTAGCCATATCTCATAGCTAAATTCTGAGATCTTTAATAATCGTCTGAGTAGAAATGCAGTTAGAACTCCAATTAGAAGTTCAATTGAGATAACGGTGCTCTCCACTGATAGACGATTGTTGACAATGAACAAAGCGGAGCATTTCTATGGATTGTGACGCTTATATAGGAGGTAGATTAAAAAGTGAGGTATCAAATTAATGGCTATACTATTAAGATTAAATATAAGAAAAAATTAAATCAATCCCTGCACACACCCACATGTTATTAAGTAATATGTGTGAACAATATTATATTGTGAATTACTCAGCTCAACGGTACAATAGGAATATAATTTTAAGACAAGTTCCTAGGAAATATAGCTATAATTTATTAGTACATTGCAAACCCCTACGACTGTTAATTAAAAAGATATTTATATAAAACCAAAAAAAACAAATTTCATATAGGCAACATTTTTTTATTATTGTTAAAGATTTCTAAAAAAATTTAAGTTTATTTTTTTTTAGAAGCTATTTATCGAATAGCAGGGGGATAGACATTGTTGATGCCATAAAAAAAAGTTATTATTTTGATTGTTTTGTTGTTAGTTTGGACACCCGTACAGCCAAACTGACAAGAAAACAAAAAAAGACTTTTATATATTAGTTAAGATTTACAACGCATAAAAACAATAATTGTGTTCATCAAATTCAAACCCTACAAATGCAATTTACTAGTTAGCAAAAGGTTTAAAATTTTGGAATAGATAGCAAATTGCTATTGCTAAATACTTAGGAAATTGTTAAATAGTAAAATGTTAAATTCTCACTGGGTAAAATTTAAAATTTGAATTCTCTTCAAAATGTATATTTCAATTCCGTGGGTATAAATTGAATTTTTTTATGAAGGGATGCTAGCCTTGTTGGTGGTGGCGCGTGGACGAGACTTATTGCGATGGTTTTCTTTAGTTCGTTGCTTATTCTTTATATGTGTAATCATGATGATGGTGTGTATCTGTATCGATAGACATGCAGTAAATTTTTTGTTCGTTTCGATCTTCGAATAAAAGGCATCTAGCAAACATTTTCTGTTGGTGTTGTTGTTTTTTTTTTTTTGTAGTAGGTACATAGTTATACCTATGTAGGTTCATAGCTCGTAGGTACATAGTTGGTTATTTGGTATTCCTTGAGAAATTGATTTTCAGCTTTTTGCTTTTGAGCAGTAAGTATTGTGAAATTAAGACTCCGGACAAAAATTAAGTAAAATAAAACTATGGATGCTAATAAAGGTGGAAAGAGGTGTGCGTTACAGCACTGCAGGAAAACTCAGAGAAATTCGCCTGGCATTAAAATATTTAGATTTCCATCCGAAGATTCGGTTATTGGAAAAATTTGGAGACAAGTTTGCGGGGTGCAAAATGAAAAGAAAAATATGTATCAATATGTAAATGTATGAAAAATGTATGTAAATATGTATGAAAAATATGTAAAACAAGCAATACCATCTCTTTTTCTATCTTCTTCTGAAAATGATTCCCAAGAAGTAACGCTTGAGGATTTAGCCACTTGTCAGAGTCCTTTTAGGCGCAGGAATAAGTTTCGAAGGTGATGATAAACCATTTTGTTCAAATTGTGAACAAAATATAAAAAACATGTACTTTTATATGAAAAAGATAAATATTTTGCAAAAACAATCAGAGGCAATGCGAAAAAAATTAAAATTGCAGGCAAAATTTCAGAAGCAAACGCAATTAAAATTAAACAGGCTAACAAAAACGCTGCACTAGAGTCTCCGCAAAATCTTCTTTATCCCTTAAGGAAAAAATATTTTCGCTTAGCATTTCAGAAAACGCAAACACTCTTTCGAACAAAACCTAAAACTAAGTTGTGGACAAAAGAAGAAAAATTATTGTCCCAAAATATTTTTTATAGATCCCAAGTAGCCTACAAGTTTCTTCGAAATGGCCTTAAATTCAACATGCCTCACATAAGTTCACTATACAGGTGGGCACCTGTCAAAAGTTTGCAACCAAGTTTCGAAAACTCTGCTTTTCCGATTATTAAGCTAATATGACTGACAGGGAAAAAAATGTTGTTCTTGTTTTCGATGAAGTTAACATAAGAAGAGACTTGGTTTACAATTCAAACCAAGATGTGGTTGATGGCTTGGAAGATTCTGGTTTTAAAAGAACTTCACAAATTGGAAAGAACGTTTGCGTTTTCATGATAAGGGGACTGTTTGATAACTGGAAATGCGTTTTTAATTATTTTGTTTCTGATTCAAATGTAAAAGGACCGATTTTAAAAGAAATAGTTGAACAAAATATTTTGGACCTAAATGTAATTGGCCTTAATGTTTTAGGTATTGTTTGTGACCAGGGCCCAAACAACAGGACCTGTTATAAATGTTTAGGAGTTAATGCAGTTGAAAAACCTTATATCTTTTTAAATGGTAACAAAATTTTGGCCTTATATGACTTTCCTCATATTCTTAAGAACTTAAGGAATCTTTTATTTAGTAGAGATATTATTACACCAGATGGCTTAGTTAGTTTTAGTGTAGTTAAGGAGTTGTATGATTTGGAAAAAGATAAGGTGACAAGAACATGTCCTCATTTGACAGAAAAACACTTAAAGCCATCATCTTTTGACAAGATGCGTGTTTGTCTTGCGACACAAGTTTTTAGTCACACTACAGTTGCTGGAATAAGAACAACAGTGGAAACAAAAAATTAAAAAAAAAATATTATACCCACTGCCTTAGCAACTGCTTTATTTTTGGACAGATTAATGGATTGCATGAATAGTGGTTCGTTATTTGACAAAAACCCATTCAAAGCCATTATTCAATCAGGGAACGTAGTTTATAAACACATGAATGTCAAGGAATTACAAAAACTGAATGACCTAAGTTCTTTCCCACACATAGACGGAATTAGACAAACTCTTACAGCTACGCTAGAATTATATAAGGATATGACAGCACATGACGCATCTATAACATATATTTTGACAAAAAGGCTAAACCAGGACGTTGTAGAGAATTTGTTTAGTGTGGCAAGAGCAATGGGAGGAAATAATAAAAATCCATCAGTTTTTGCAGTGTACCCCAAGCTCTAATTGTTTTGATGATGAAGATGTTCCTCTTGATATAAATTTTGAAAATGGTATGGAAAACGAATCAAGTGATCCTTTAATAGTAGAAAACGATCAGTTGATAGATAGAGCACTTTTTCAAAGAGAATATGAGGAATGTTTTTCGGTAGATACCTTTGACGATGAAATTAAAATTGAACTCACTTCTCTTAGGTATTTCACGGGTTACGTTGCATTTAAGATGCTTCCTAAAGTAAAATGTCTTCGATGTGAAGAGTTTATTCTAAAGCATGATGAAGTTATAACCTGTCCGTCTGAGTTTCTTATATTTGCCAGAAATTATGCCCAAAATTCTGATTTTGGTAACCTCCGTGTACCCTCAGATTTATTTTTCCAAATTTGCAAGATTCATTGTGCAACGTTTGAAAAAATATTTAAAACAAACAAATAAAAAAAATAAGAGAAGTCATGATATCTGAAAGCATAAGATTGACAAGGGAAGAAAACCATAATTGGTTTGCAGAGAATGACATGTGCTTTGAGCACAGAAAGTCCATCCTAAATATTTTTCTGACGGTCCTGCTCAGGAAACATTGTTCATGGTACGTTCAGAATTCAATAAAAAGCAGTAACGGAAAGTTCCAAATTCTTTCACAATAATACAGTAATAATCATAGAGCGTAGATACTTTTTATGTTTATTTTTCACAATTTAAACAAAATGTTTCATCATAATCTTCAAAACTTATTCTTCTGCATTAAGACGGATGCTGATATATGGAGAAATCAAAAAACAAGCACCCCCAAAAGTGAGAGGCGAGGGGACTCACTCTAAACAAGCACCCCAAAAGTGAGAGGCGAGGGGACTTACTCTAAACAAGCACCCCAAAAGTGAGAGGCGAGGGGACTCACTCAAAACAAGCACCCCAAAAGTGAGCATCAAATAAGTACCAAAAATCGGTAAGGCAGTATACATATTGTTGTATTTTACTAAGGGTTCGCAAATAAAACTTATTTCCTTTATTCAAACTGAAACTGCAATTAATTCACAAAATAAAACGCTTTTTATTTCAAATACTTTTCTTTTATTATAACCAAGCACAAGTATGCAAGTCTTTATTCACACTGACATTTATTCATTCACTTTCAATATCAAACTGCCCTTTTCGGACTGGTGGCCCTGTATTTATATCCGAAATAAAGGGTTCTAGAATTTTCCTAGGGTTCTGGATTCTGCTAGATGATTCTTTTTCGTTTCGTTCAATTATTCCAGTAGCCCGGACACCAACCGTGATGGATTTAATTGTTTATTTCACTCAAAGATTGCGCGGAAAGTTGTACTAATGTGTGGTTGTTTACATAACTGGGCATATTCATCACATTGCCCCCCTCTTAGGATTGGTCGCCCCGATTTAATCCATTATTCCCACCGTTATAACGATGTAAACGGTCGCAGTGTACTACTTTAAGCTTACCTCTTACTCCTCTCTGAATGCGGTAAACCACATCATTGATTCGCTTCACAACGGTATATGGGCCTTCCCAGTTTTGTTGTAGTTTTGGTGCCAGTCCCTTTTGTCGGTGAGGATTGTAAAACCACACCAGGTCTCCTTCTTGGAATCCCCTCGTTGTTGCACGGGCGTCGTACCGTGTTTTCATCCTATCACTAGCGGTTTTTATGTATTTCCTTGTCCGTTGATGAATGTCAATGAGTCTTTCTTTGAGGTTATCCACATATTCATCTGACCTTTCCGGTTCCATAGTACGGCATCCAAATTTGACTTCACTGGGCAGCCGTATTGTTGTGCCAAACAGGATCTCCGATGGTGTATGTCCTGTTGAACTATGAACCGCACTTCGATAGGCCATCAAGAACAATGGAATATGGCGGTCCCAGTCTCGTTGGTAGTCACCTACAACCTTGGACAGATGTTCTTTAAGAGTCCTGTTGAATCGTTCTACCATCCCATCAGATTGTGGATGAAGCGGTGTTGTCCTCGTCTTCTTGATGCCAAGGAAAGAGCAAACCTCCTGAAAGATGTTAGATTTGAAGTTCCTTCCTTGGTCAGAATGCAGTTCCAAAGGTACGCCGAACCTGCTCACCCAATTGAAGATAATCTGACCAACAACTGTTTTAGTTTCTTGATTTGGGATGGCAAATGCCTCAGGCCACTTGCTGAAGTAATCCATGACTACAAGGATGTATCGGTTTCCGCTGTTGGTCTCCAGAAACGGACCTGTGACATCTACTGCTATTCTTTCCAAAGGTGTGGCCACATTGTACTGTCGCATTTAAATTTGAAGCTTTCTACCTGGTCCCTTGGTAGCAGCACAAGTATCACATTTTCGGCACCACTTTTCGACATCATCTCTTGCATGTAGCCAGTAGAACCGTTGTCGTATCTTCTCCAGCGTTTTATTGACTCCCAAATGACCTCCAGATGCTCCATCATGCATCTCTCGAAGAACGTCATTAACCTTTGACATAGGCACTATCAACTGCATCAGATAAGACTTGCCATCTGCAGATTCCCATTTGCGCCTTAGTACTCCTTCTTGCACATGAAGTGAGTCCCACTGTGCCCAATATGCTTTGAGAGCTGGACTTCTATCGCAGATGTCACCCCATTCTGGTTTTTCTCCGTGTTCCTTCCATGCAAGAATGGGTTCTATATCCGAGTCTTCTTGTTGGGCAGTTCTCAGTTCTTCATTGCTCTAACCGTGAATGGGATCGGCTCTTATTCGTTGGATGGCAACCGCTTCCTTTTCTTCTTGATGCGTGCAATGCTTACAGCCCTGTTTACACGGTCGTCGAGACAATGCATCTGCGTTTGAGTGCAGCTTTCCTCTTCGATGTTGAATTTCGTAGTCGTATGTCTGCAGTCTCTCGATCCATCTTGCTACTTGACCTTCTGGATTTTTGAAGTTCAGAAGCCAATTAAGCGCACCATGGTCTGTTCGAAGGAGGAACTTCTGTCCATAGATGTACTTATGGAAGTGCTTTGTTGCCAAAATCAAAGCTAGAAGTTCCCTTCTGATGACGCAATAATTGCGCTCTGGCCTCGAGAGCACCTTACTGTAGTAGGCGACGACTTTTTCTTCTCCTTCATGGACTTGCGACAGCACAGCTCCAATTCCGACGTTACTGGCATCGGCATCGATGATAAAAGGTTTTCCAGGAGTCGGATAGGTCAGCACAGGAGCATTACACAAACGTAGCTTGAGTTCCTGAAGACTTTTCTCGCACTCACCTGACCATTTGAACGGCTTCCCCTTTTCAGTAAGTTGATGCAAGCTCTTAGCGATTCCAGCAAAGTCCTTCACAAAGCGCCGATAATATGTGGCTAGACCAAGAAAGCTACGGAGCTGATGTTTATCCTGTGGTGTTGGCCAATTCTTCACAGTTTCAACTTTCTCAGGATCAGTCTTTACTCCTTGGGATGAGATGAAATGTCCCAAGTATTCAACTTCGGTCTTGAAAAGCGCACATTTATCTGGATTTAATTTTAAGTGTGCTTCTCGAAGCCTCTGAAATACAGCCTTAAGGTTTTCACAATGCTCGTCAAAAGATTTCCATAAACGATGACATCGTCCAAATATACAAGGCATGATTTCCAAGTAAGGCCTTGAAGAACACACTCCATCAGACGCTCAAATGTTGCCGGAGCGTTGCACAGTCCGAATGGCATCACTTTAAACTGCCACAGACCATTTCCGGATGAGAAAGCTGTCGTCTCTCGATCTTCTGGATGGATTTCTACCTGCCAGTAGCCACTCTTCAAGTCTAACGTCGAGAACCATTGAGCTCCTTCCATTGCATCCAATGTATCCCTGATTCTGGGCAGAGGGTAGCTGTCTTTCTTTGTCACATCGTTCAGCCTACGGTAGTCCACACAAAATCGGGTGCTTCCATCTTTCTTTTTGACAAGAACAACTGGTGACGCCCAAGGGCTTTTGGAATTTTCGATTAGACCATCTTTCTTCATTGTCGATATCATTTCTTCAACTTCGGCTTGTTTTGCTAAGGGGAGACGTCTTGCTGGTTGTCGAATTGGTCTCGCATCACCTGTGTCGATTCGATGCTGTACCAGTTGTGTTCGACCATACTGCCCACTCGGTGAAGAAAATATATCAGTGTACTCATGAAGAAGGCTTCCAGCAACACTAAGCTGATGTTGACTTAGATTGGATGACTTGAGAATTTTGGCTTTCATGGAGCTGAATTTTTCGGGGTCCATTGGTTCTTCTGCGTTCATTTCTGTGATTTTAGTAATTGCGGTCATAGATTCGCATTTTCCAATTACTTCTCCTTTCTTGAGTTTGACCTCGTACGGTTTGATGTTCAGAATCCGTACGGGTACCATCTTGCTCTTTGGTTCCACAAGAGTCTTCCCTAAGATGATGTTTTGGGAAGATTGCTCAGACTCTGGTTACACCATGAGGTATCGATGGCTACCTAGATCGCCCTCTATTTTCGTCCAAACGTATGTCTTCTGAAGAGGCAGGCAAGCATATGTCTTCTTTGATGACAGTTCTTAGAGTTGATGAGTTTTCGGTGCCATAAACTATAGGAATCTCTACATTTTGGTACTTCAACACTTGTTTACCGATATCCAGAATCACTCCGTGCTCTTTCATGAAGTTGATTCCAATTATGCACTCATCACATATATCTGCTACCAAAAATAGATGCGAAAACTCTAATTCTGCCAAACGGATTTTAAGACGAACTTCTCCATATACTCTTGCTGCCTCACCTCTCGCAGTTTTAAGACGGTAGCTATTGGTGTTATGAAGCCACGTCATCTTGACCAAGTCTCTCCGCACAATGGAGGCTGTGGCACCGGTGTCAATTGTAGCCACGTGTTTCTTGCCATTTAATGTTGCGTCCACTGTCAGACTCTTATTGTTTCGTTTAGTCTGCGAGACTTGGATTGTGGTTCTGGTCCCATCGATACCAGGGCGAGCAGCAGCGATGATGTTATTGCTTACCTGTTCGCGGGTATAATTCCTGATTCCACAATGTTGACAGGCGACTCTTCTTGGTGGTTTTTCTGGTCGTCTAGAAGGTTCCTTTGCTCGTTGCGTTGTTCTTCCAATCGTACAAGCAGATTCTCTTGGTCATTCTTCTGTTCATTTCGTTGTTCTTCAAACTGGGCGAGCAGCTGAGCCATCATATTGCTAATGTCTATCGTTGTACTTACTTGCTCTTCCGGCATTTCAATTTCAAATAGAAACGTGTCTGGATTTTCATCGTGTTGCCTTAAATCTTCCTGCAGACGAATAATGAGGTCATTTTTCGTTCCAGCAGTAGTAAGGCCTCGTCTGTTTAGTTCTGTTTTAAGTTCAACAAAACCCATTTTTTGTTTTTCTATTTTGTTCTTATATTTTTGTGTGTCACTTTTCACAAACAACTTTCTTATTTGTTCACTAATCTACACACTTTATCAATTTTTTTTTTTCACCATCAATTATCTGAATTCACAGATTAAATAAGTTTTATTCCACTTTTTCTGACACCAATGTTGTATTATACTAAGGGTTCGCAAATAAAACTTATTTCCTTTATTCAAACTGAAACTGCAATTTATTCACAAAATAAAACGCTTTTTATTTCAAATACTTTTCTTTTATTATAACCAAGCACAAGTATGCAAGTCTTTATTCACACTGACATTTATTCATTCACTTTCAATATCAAACTGCCCTTTTCGGACTGGTGGCCCTGTATTTATATCCGAAATAAAGGGTTCTAGAATTTTCCTAGGGTTCTGGATTCTGCTAGATGATTCTTTTTCGTTTCGTTCAATTATCCCAGTAGCCTGGACACCAATCGTGATGGATTTAATTATTTATTTCACTCAAAGATGGCGCGGAAAGTTGTACTAATGTGTGGTGTTTACATAACTTTTGAAAACTTATTTTTTCAAGCTGTGGTAAAATTTAAAAAGTGGTGTGGCATTTTATTTACTAATGGTGTTTTCCATTGGTAAACGAAATCGATTTATTTTTGAATTTGATCAGTAAAAATGCAGATTTTTACAATTTTTGCTTTCCATTTTATTTAAAACCAATATTGCAGGACTTTATATTTTGGAAGCTCAACCCATCTCTGCTCTTCCACCAATATAACTTTGAGTTGTCAGTTTGCAAACGTGTTTTCTCATTGTTTTAATTTATTTCGAATGAGAAAATTCCGTTCACGATAGCAGAAAACAATTTCTTATATAATGGATGAATTTTAAAATTAATTGGTAGATTCATCAAGCTCATTATTCTCTCCTGAAAGTGCATCAACCTTCAACCATAAAGTGATAAATACTCTTGAAGATTATGACATAATTTGTTTTTTAATTTTATTGATTTGAAATGGTGTTCCATTCGTCATAAAATGGCTGTTGAAATTCATTTTTGTAATTCATTTTATTATTTTCTAGCTGTTCCTTAAATAGGGTAGGTAGGGAGGTAGAAAGTATTGTGATATTTCTATTTATATTCAATGCACAGAGAAAATACTACATATTAAAAAAACAATAAATAAAAAATTATAGTGCATTATTTTCCGAGATTTTAACATATACCTAACTATAAATCTTAAAAAGACGACCATAGGAACTCAAGTAAGGTAGGTAGCTATCTATATAAATACTCATCACTTTTTTACTTACGATTTAATCAAAGTAAATAAAGATAATGAAAAATAAAGCAAAAAACTAGAAATATACCTACATACCTATAAAACAATTGAAAAAAAATATCTGGTACGTATGTATGTCTATTCAGGTATTCATTAAATCGTAGCATACACATGTCACACCTACCTACCTACCTAATAAATTAGCTTTCCAAAAAAAAAGAAGAAAAAAACACCAACAGAAAATCCTTGCCAAACCCAAAAATTTGACTGCATGTCTATCTATACAGATACACACCATCATCATCATCACATAAAATAAAGAAAAAGCAACAAACTAAAAAAAATCCACCAACAAGGCTAGCTACTAGCTTCGCAAAAAAAAATTCAACTTATACCCTGATTGAGATATACATTTTGAAGAGAATTCAAATTTTAAATTCTACCAAGTGAGAACTTTTCGCTTTAGCTCTTTATATTGACCAATGCAACATTTAGCAACATGCAACATGTTGTCGTATCTGATAACAGATACGGACGATTTTTTTTTGGGTTCACTTTCCTTGTACTGGATGCGACATCTTTATGTTATATTATCTTTGGTATAGCTGCTTTGTTTTTTTGTATTTTTGCTTTGTGCTTTTCTTCCGCAAACTGAATTCATGCCTGCTGGCTGAGCACAATGGTGTAGTTGTAGAAAGGTAACAAAATAGTATATGTAGCGCCACAATGTAAAGCTGCCATTGCAAGAAAGTGTTTGCGTGTCGGTGATCTAGGTAGGTATTTTATCTAGGAAGAAAAGAGTTAGGTACATGGACATGTGACGGGTGGCAAAAAATGATTTGGTTCGAGTAAATAGCGTATAACTTGACTTCTAATAGTCGGATCTTCAAGATTGAGATCTTAGAATGACGGGAAAAACAATTAATATTAATATTAAAGCAATTGAATGGTCCTTTCGTGCCTCGGTCTCCATCTCGAAGACGGCCATGAAGAAACTTCGAATGTTCGAAAGAAAGTTACTAAGGATTTGTACCGGACTATCTATCTCTATCTGCTATCTCTATCACTTCAGTTGAGAAAAATAAAGACAGCTATCCACAAAACGATATCGATCGATCGTTTTTGTTTTACGTGATGAGGCCCCTAGTTGACAACATCATCACGGACAACGAGCCAGCAGTTTCGTTCTACGCTGACACAGGGTCAGCATATCAACGCGGCTAAAGGCCAACCCATCCCCCCACCAAAAAAACAACTTGACAACCGGGACGGAACACCCCGAGCACAATAAAGTCAGCCGACTTTTAGATTTAATTTTTTGATATGTATTTTATATTTTATAATCCTTTAAACTTAAGACAAAGTATAAGATTAGGCCCCCTATGTGCCAACAAATGTAAAATATCATCGTATCTAACTATGTAGTTATTATAAGTCAAATTGTAAATATTATTTTGTTCAATAAATATATATCTATCTATATCTATCTTGCAATTGAATGGTAGTTGGCGAATGTTTTAAAAGGGAAATTTTTATAAATAAATTCAATGAATTCAGTCTTTAAAAAATGAGTCTGAGGTCGACCCACACTTGTAACTTCCCATTGGTGCACTTGAAGACCATATACATATTTACCTTAGTGGTGGGTGGTACAGTATATATTACATAATTATATATTATATAGTGTAATAACTTTGGGTTTTTGGATAATCAGTATATAGGTAGGTATAATTATAGAGATTCAGGGCAAACTGTGACATTACCTATATTTTATACTTTTTTTCCTAACTCTTCTCGGTATTAAGGTATTAATTATTTAAGCCAATTATTTCAAAACAGACTATTGGCTAAAAAAATATCACAAATCAGGGGAATGTAATTAAAAAAAAAACATGGTTTTAAAGAATATAAAAGTGTCATAATGCAAAATTTCGATTTTGAAGGAGATTTTGATGGTAAGAATTTTTCGAATTAAAGAATTTTTGAAAAATTTTACTTGCAACATTTTTATTTTTAGCTTTTTAAAAGGTGGTTTTGAAAATGTCATAATTACACAACATTTAGGTGGTATAGGTATATATTTTTGGTAGAATTTTGAAACCGATATCATTGTTTGATTTTCAAAATATTTGAGTTGAAAAAAAATTGTTAAGAATTTTTAATAGTTTTTGTTCCAGTTTTTTGCTCTAAAAAAAAACTGTTTATTGAATTTTTTTTAAAAAAATTATCAGTCGTTGACTACGTTATTATGTATATGCAAAAAAAAAAAAATTAGTATAAAAAAAGTGTCTGTTGAATTTGTTTTTAATATTTACCGACTTGGTACTGTGTAGTTATGTGTAAAATAAAATTAGACTGAAGTGAATATCTTATTCCGTTCCCGGGATATTCCAGATAAATGGCTCCTTTTTAGATTGCTATAGTAAAAAAACGGTTTTTTGAATTCAGCACGTTATGACAATATTATCTGTAAAATAAAATTTATCCGAGGTCGATATCTTTATTCGTTCTCGAGATATGGTGGACGAAAAAAGTACCCCGAACGTACGTACATACACACATACAGACATCTTGCTAAGAACGACGTATTCTGATTCTAGAGACTTCAAAACGTGAAGATATGTCAACATTTTCAATTCGATAAATCGCACCAATTACAATAACTTCCAATGGGAAGTTAAAAAGGAATTATACCGCCAATATCACAACTCTTAATAAAAACAAAACTAAAAAAATAAACTGTCACGCTGGAGGTCTGGGTTCGCTTCCTAGCCTCGTCCACCTAAAAACTAAAGTTTTTTTTCAGGGCTACTGCCTCTTGCGAGGAATTGACAAATCCTCCAAGAGTATCACTTGTCACGAATAAGTGCTTCTCGTCTAGCCGTTCGGATTCGGCATAAAATTGTAGGCTCTTTCATTCCTGTCGACAGGCGCACACAGGAATGGTTGCGAGCTGTTAGTCACTAGGGTCTGGTTCTTTACAAGCCGTTGTGTCACCTAATTTATTTATTTTTTTAAATAAATAAAAAAAAGTCCCCTCATCGCCGGGGCCTTAAAATTATAAAGCCACCTATAGGCCTAGGCCGACGAAAGAAAAATTGAAAAGAAGTTAGTATATCCTTTGAATGTGAATAAACAAAAATAAAATAATTTTCTAAAAAATCTGAATCATATATCCGTCATGTGAATTTAATAGCAAAAAATCCTTAAACGCAGTTTTAATATTTCTATTGGGAAAAGTTTCAAGTATAAATTTGATTTGCATTATTTCGGTAAAATGTTTTTTTTTTTTTTTCATAAAGATTTATTCAAAACAAACAAATAATGTGTACGTAAAAAAGATAAAGTTAGAATTTGTTGAAGCGAAGAAGAAGTGCTAATAACAAGAGGACTCTTAAGAGACTCATAAAATGCCAATGAGCCTTTCAAGTTCCAAGTAAGTAAATGGAAATCCTTTTGATCATGTTGTATTGAAGAAAGTTCCTAAAATATTTTCAAGGATCAAGCAACTTTCGTCTGAACAAGGATGCCTTAAAATATGTATTTAAAGAGATTGATCCTCATGTTCCAAGTCATAATTCTACAACCAAAATAGCTACATTGAAATAAGATGGAACTTCGGTGTCTGGCAGAGGATGAGTAACAAAGAGAAACCGGATAGGATTTTCTAGTATGGCACAACCAACTTTTCGGTCATTTGCCAATAATTAATCATTTTTCGTACAGTGACAAACAATATCTACGAAAATACGGGACCAAATCAAAGACGTTTTTCTGAACAAAATAATGGTGGTAATCGTGGTGGTGACCGCGGCAGAGGTCGCGGAGGCGGTGGTTTTCAGAAGTTTGGTGGAGAGGGTGGTTTCCAAAAATCTTTCGGTGGAATTGATAATAACGAAGGAGGCGAAGGCGGAGAAGGCCGTAAATCTTTCGGAGGCCGTGGCTGCGGGGTGGTGACCGAGGACGTGGTGGATTTGGAAGTGAAGGTCGAAGCCGTGAAGGTGGTGGACGAGGTCGAGGTGGTTTCGACGGTGAACGAGGTAGAGGAGGTGGAGGTAGAGGAGGTTTTGATGGTGGTCCAGGAAGAGGAGGTTTTGACGGTAGCCGCGGACGAGGAGGTGGTGGTTTTAAAAAATCATTTGGAAACAAAAGTTTCGATTCGGCCAACAATAAAAAAAATTACATTTGACGATTAGGCACAGAGTTGCGAATTTAAGTTGTTTCATGTAAAATAAAACTCGATTAATAGAAAAACGCCCATGGATCCTGGGGAGCGCAAGCTAATCAAGACTTAAAGTTTACACGCGGTAAATCCTTTAAACACAAAAAGACGGACAAATAGATATGGGAGTTAATTCTATTAAATTCGAATAATATAAGCATAATAGTTAATAAGATAACCATCATAAATATTAGGGTGTCCGTTTTTTCCCAAACTCATTTTTTTTTGGAAAGCACACCCCGTCAATCGAAAGTTTATACCGAAAGAAAAAATTATTGACCAAACTAAATTTTTCCGAGGTCATTAACCCGTGCCTCTAGGTCATACTTTTCCCATACAAATTTGTGTGGCAATTTCACACTCTTCACATTTTATTTTTTTTTTTTCTCTGGAACTTTTCTTTTTTTTTTATTAATTTTTAATTGTTGGTTTTAAACAAGATATTGGTCAAAACAAATCATTTAAAAAAACTTTTTTTGATAAGAAAAAAAAAAAAAAAATAAATACTTGAAAAAAAAAAATAAAAATATTTAATATTTTGAAAAATCGAAATAAAATATTTCTAATTTGTTTTCCATGGTGTCCACTATTTTTTCAAAATAAATTTCCCTGACTTTTCCTGACCAATTTCAAAATTTTCCCTGACCAAAAAATTAAAAGAAAAGTATTTTTTTTTCATGAGAAGGTACGTATTAAATAAATATTGCACAAAGTGGTAGAAAATGTACATATTTGAATGGAGTTAATTAAACCTTAGGCAAAAAGAACTCAAATTGTATTTTTCAAAGATCTATCTGAAGGTATACATTACCGATTGTATTGAAAGTGAAAAATAATAACTGCATGAATTTAAAAAAAAAATTGTTTTGCAATGTAGTTCATAGTATAATGATAAATGACCATTCAAATAAAATCCTTTTAAACTGTGATTATTTAGGCTCTTTCGGTCTATTTGTAAAAAATGCGAATAAAAACAATATTATTCCATTATTTTTTCAACGTTTCGTGAGTATTCCTCACTTCTTCAGGGGTTATATATTTTTTTCAATTTGATTGTTAAAAAATCTACATACTCTGCTTCTTATATCCTACTATTGCATTATTCCCGAAGACGGCACTGACACAAAATTGAACATTAAAAAAAATAAATAATATATTAAGAACAATATTAAGAACAAAATTCACATTTCTAAAGCTACAATTTCTAGTAAAAAAAAAGTTCAAAAATTCAAATTTTTTTTTAATTTTGACCGTTAAAATCTTATTTTAGCGGAATTTTGAATAACAAAAAAACCGTGCGAGCTACAAAATCGTGGTTTGCGCAGTTGATCTAGTTCAGAGAAGCTTCAAATTGTGGCAAAAAAAATTATTTTTTTTTTCATTTTTTTAGATTTTAGAAGGTCGTTTTTTTGCTAACTTTTGCCAGCGGAAACTTAAATATTAAATAAACCGTTAGAGCTACAAATTTGAGGTTTGAGCCAGCAATCAGCATTTCAAAAGCTACAAATTCTGGCAAAAGAAAAAAATTGAAAATCTAATTTTTTTAGATTTTGTCCGCCAGCTTCAGCATACCGGAAGTGCACCTTTTAAACTTAAAATTCAAATAAAAAATTACCCTTAAGAGATGAGAATTTTATTTTTGGGTAACAAATTAGCATTTAGAAAGCTACAATTTTGGACGTCAAAAAAATTGTCATTTTCGAATGTTCGTCCGCTAACTTCAGACTTGTTTTAGCGGAAATTTGAATAATTAAAAAACTATTATAGTTACAGAATTTATTTTTTTAGAACTTAAGAGCATTAAAAAAACTACAAATTTGGGTACCAATTTTATTTCAAAATTCTTATTATTTTGGATTTAGTCCGCTAACTTCAGACTTATTTTAGCGAAATTTTCAATAACTCAAAAACTAAGCGAGCTACAAATTTTTGGATTGAGCAACAAATTAGCATTTAATAAGCTACAAAAACTGATATCAACTTTTTTCGATTCCGCCACAAAGTGTCCGCCAAAATAAGGGACGTAGCAATTGGTGTGTTCGTTTTGTTTTTCAAAATTTATCAATTTTGTATTAACTTTTGCTTTATAAGTACCAAAAATAGAATCAATTTTTCACTAAATCACATTTTTAATATGATTTTTTTTAAGATTTTGCAAAAATGTTAACACAAAAATTTAGACTGTAAATTTCTACCGTAGTCTGTATCATTTGCTAGTATCATTTGTTATGAACTATCAGGCATTACTAAAGTTTGAAGCCTCTAAATTTGGCTAAATGGAGCTTTATTGTGATTTATCTATCTCATTAAATTGCCCCTACTTTTTTTCCTTTAGATTTACAAATATAAAATTTCTAACATATTTGTAGAAGAATGTAACACCTATAATTGTGTGTTATTAGTTTTTCATTAACTTTTAACAATTTTCTAAGTAACTACACTCAAAAGGTATGAATTTTTCGCATTATGGCAAATTCTTTCTCTTTTAACAATTTATTTTGTCATGAAAGTGAATTATTTTTTATTTTTATAATTTTGTATGTCTTATAACCTTTCATTGGATACCTAATTTATAAGTATCAAAAAAGTATTGCCCAAGTTATGGCTATTTAAAGGTATCTTAAGTATATTTTTCCAAAAAGAAACAATTTTATCGACCAAGACTGGATTTTTGCAAAATTTTTCTTTCAATTATGTTTAAAAATCCATATTAAAGCTTACGGTTATCGTAGGAATATGTTTTATATACCAAAATAATTGTTGATTGGTATAAATTATTATAAAATTTAAATTTCGATAATCGGTTACATTTACTATTTAATCAAAATAATGCAATTTTATCTGTTCAACCGTATAAGTCTTTAAATTTATATTGTTGTCTATTAATATTTTGTATGTATTTAAATAGTGAGACAATGACCTTTCCAAAGACATCTAAATTTTGAAATTCGGATAAGTACTTTTTGATTTATTTATATTCAATTTTATGCAGACAAATTGACAATTTTATATTTATTTTCTGGATTTTATCTGTAAAAAATATTTCTTACGTAAAATTTTAATATTTGTAATTATTTTGTAAAGCTTGTGGGCAACGCACAGTTATGTTTAATATATCAACATTTTTATTAGACTTTCAAGATTTATAATTTTTAAATTTAAAAATATTTTATTATATTATTTTTTTAATTTTAGAGTAGCTTTCATTGTAATAATCACTTAACTTTTACTAACAATTTTTAAGAAGAGGATTAGATCAATTGGTGTGTTGGTTTTGTTTTTCAAAATTTATCAATTTTGTATTAAGTTTTGCATTGAAAGTACCAAAAATCGAATTGATTTTTCACTAAATCACATTTTTTGTATGAATTTTTTCTAAGATTTTGCAAAACCTTTAGCACAGCAATTTAGATTATATATTTCTACCTCAAATTCATGTATCGATTGTTATGAACTATTAAGTATTACTCACGTTTGAAGCCTCTTTAAATTGGCTAAATGGAGTTTAATTGTGATTTATCTCATTAAATTGCCCCTACTCTTTTTCCCTTTAGATTTACAAATATAAAATTACTAAAATAATTGTAGAAGAATGTAACACCTTTAATTGTGTCATTAGTTTTTCAAAATTTTTAAATTTTTCATTAACTTTTAACAATTTTCTAAGTAAATACACTCAAAAGGTATGAATTTTTTGCATTATGGCAAATTCTTTCTCTTTTAACAATTTATTTTGTGATGAAAGTGAATTGTTTTTTATTTTTATAATTTTCTATGTTTTATAATCTTTCATTTGATACCTCATTTATAAATATCAAAAAAGTATAAATATTTGATGGGCGTGGTGAAAATATAAAAATAAAAGTCGTTGAAAAAGCATGATCGATTCTGCATTTTTTTGGTAAATAAATCAATAAAACTAATTTTAGAGTAGCTTTTGTTGTAATAATCACTTAACTTTTACTAAGTGTTGTTCGTTTTGTTTTTCAAAATTTATCAATTTTTTATAACATTTTGCATTTAAAGTACCAAAAATTGAATTGATTTTTCACTAAATCACATTTTTAGTATGAATTTTTTTAAGATTTTGCAAAAATTTTAACACTGAAATTTATATTATAAATTTTTACCTCAAATTCATGTATCATTTGTTATGAACTATTGAGTATAACTCAAGTTTTAAACCTCTTAATTTGGCTAAATGGAGCTTTTTTGTGATTTATTTTATTAAATTGCCCCTACTTTTTTGCCGTTAGATTTATAAATACAAAATTATCACATATTTGTAAAAGAAAGCTACACCTATAAATGTGCATCCTTTGTTTTTTTCAAATATATACATTTTTGATAAACTTTTGAATTTAAATTACGAAAAAATAAGTTGATTTTTCATTAAAACGCATTTTTAGTACACATTTTTTTAATATTTTGCAATAATTTTTACACACAAATTTAAGTTATAAATTTATATTTAAATTTCATGTATAATTTATTATGAACTATTAAGGTTTGCTCAATTTTGAAACCTCTAAAGTTGTCTAAATGTAGCTTTTTTTGTGATTTATTTATTAAACTACCCGTACTTTTTTCCCGTTAGATTTAGAAATACAAAATTATTCACAGATTTATAGAAGAAGGTTACACCTATAAACGTACATCATTAGCTTTTTGAAATAAAAAAAAATTTCATCAAGTTTTGAATTTAATATATGTAATATAAATTTGACGGGTCATTTACACACCCTTTTAGTATGAAATTGTTCACCCCCCTCAATAATTTTTATACACAAATTTAGCCATATCTCATAGCTAAATTCTGAGATCTTTAATAATCGTCTGAGTAGAAATGCAGTTAGAACTCCAATTAGAAATTCAATTGAGATAACGGTGCTCTCCAATGATAGACGATTGTTGACAATGAACAAAGCGGAGCATTTCTATGGATTGTGACGCTTATATAGGAGGTAGATTAAAAAGTGAGGTATCAAATTAATGGCTATACTATTAAGATTAAATATAAGAAAAAATTAAATCAATCCCTGCACACACCCACATGTTATAAAGTAATATGTGTGAACAATATTATATTGTGAATTACTCAGCTCAACGGTACAATAGGAATATAATTTTTAGACAAGTTCCTACGAAATATAGCTATAATTTATTAGTACATTGCAAACCCCTACGACTGTTAATTAAAAAGATATTTATATAAAACCAAAAAAACAAATTCCATATAGGCAACATTTTTTTATTATTGTTAAAGATTTCTAAAAAAATTTAAGTTTATTTTTTTTTAGAAGCTATCTATCGGATAGCAGGGGGATAGACATTGTTGATGCCATAAAAGTTAGTATTTTGATTGTTTTGTTGTTAGTTTGGACACCCGTACAACCAAACTGACAAGAAAACAAAAAAAGACTTTTATATATTAGTCAAGATATACTTCTTTTATTTTTTTGTATAAAGTTAACATTTCAAATCTTTTTTTTTTGTAAGTAAATACATTATTATTAGAAGAATTTATTTTTTTGTTTGTAGGTATATAATTTTTTTTGATTTTGAACATTTAAAACTTTTTTTTTTGTAATTAAATATTTTCATATAAAGTAAAATTTCTTGTTTATTTCTTACATAATTTAAACAAAAATTTCAATATTTTCATACATAGTTGCTACATATTTTATATTTAATTTTTTTTTTTAATTTTAATTTTTGTTTGTTTTTTTTTATAAAGTTAACATTTCAAATTTTATTATTTTTTTTGTAAATAAATTTTTTAATACATATTATAAGAAGAATTTATTTTGTAGGTATATACTTTTTTTTTTGATTTTGAACATTTAAAATTTTTTTTTTTTTGTAATTAAATATTTTCATATAAAGTAAAATTTCTTGTTTATTTCTTACATAATTTAAACAAAAATTTCAATATTTTCATACATAGTTGCCACATATTTTATATTTAATTTTTTTTTTAATTTTAATTTTTTTTTTGTTATAAAGTTAACATTTCAAATTTTATTATTTTTTTTTGTAAATAAATTTTTTAATACATATTATTAGATGAATTTTTTGTTCTTAGGAAAAAGAAAGCAAAACTTTTTATTCTTAGTTTTAACGTTTTCTCGGAAAAATCTTTAAATTTTAATTCTTTTTAAACACCAGATGTTAACACCAATTTCGGTGCTGCAGTCGGGAGGGGTTCGGTTTTTATAGGTGCTATAGACGGGAGGGGTTCGGTTTTTATAGGGACTTGTAGTACGGTTAGTGAGGGTTTATTGGTTTCCTGGATTTCGTTACTACTTTTTACAAATTTTTGTTTCCCTCTTATGCATCGAACTAGACAGTAAAAACAAAATGCTAAGATCAAGGCTAATATTGTATAGATCACTGTATATTGATGTATATCATGAGAGCTAATTGGCAAAAGTGGAGTGCTTTCTTCAGACTTAAGATCTTTTATTCTCTTTGATATAAGCTTAAGTTCGTTCTGGCTTGAGAATTTTATAATTTTATTTCTACTGATTACTGGAAGAGTAATGTTGTTTAAAAACTTTGAAATGTTCATGGGTGGTATATAAGAAGAGTGGGAAATGGTATCTTGTTCATTGTACGAACGTATTATCAGATCCTTAGATTTGATATAGCAATTTCCCGTGATCTCAAGCTTAGCCGTTCCTTGAAGTGTGTACGTTGTTAAATCGTCCTTGCAAATTTCGTCTATTTCATAACTGTGTGTTGTAGAGAATAACCATTTGTTATGGGTGGAAAGTTGTAACCATATGGTTGACAAAATTTGCTTCTTTAACTTCGCATGAGGGTGGTAAAATTTCCGATTTCCATAATAATTCTACCTCGCAGTTGAATAGTTTTGAATTTAAATTGAACAAAGGATGTAGCATTGGGCATAAGAATGTATTCTTCCGGTTTTTACATTTCGTTAAGTCATTTGCATTGATAGGACTGTAGTATTCTTTATTATAATCTATTTTTAGATATTCTGTTTTATAAACGTGGACATTTTCGGTATATGGGAGTGGAATTCTAAATTCATAAATTACATTTTGTTGACGTATAGTCGCGCTGATTTTACTAATTTGGTAAAGGGTTAGAATGTTATTAGTCACAATCGATGAAATTTTCGTCCCACTAGGAATGTCTTGTTTTATTTTTAGTTACGCTATTCTGAGCTGATTTGGAGTAACTATAGCTGGATGTGGTTTGCCATGGTTAACGTTACTAACCAGGTCAATAATTTCATCTACAGTGTTTTGGTAACGCATAATTATCAGAGTAATAAAAGTAGTTAGGGATTCGATTACAAAAACCTAAGCTGTGAGTAATTGTAAACCTTTATAATTAATAGCAATATTCACGTTCACGTTGTGCTGAGATATATCCGCAAATGTTTGTGAACGACCATAACTGGATAGGTTTACCTAACATACAATTCAACGTAAGATTTAAATTTGAAGCCAGCTTTTCTTGACATTTTTCTTCAGATAGCTGACTAGGTATACGAGAGTTTTTGGGATAGGTTGAGATTTCTTTTTTGAGAACCGCTGTTTCATTATCACCTGTTTTTTCTCAAGGGATTACAAAAACACAAACCATAATCCGTATTTCTTGTAAGTGGTTAGTGAACGATTGGCCTCGTTGAATGAATGAGTTCTTGAAAAAAATTTAATCTGAAGATAAATATTCATAACTATGTTATTTATTTTTTATTTTAATTAATGTTATTTCAAATATGAAATATATTTTTGTATTAGTTCATGGACCTAGTTTTTGATTTTATTATGTCCCATTTTTGTCCTCTTTTTAAAGGTAGATGATGTCCTCCAAAGTCCGGGATCTTAAAACTTGTTGTCCTCGGTTAGCTTATACAGCCATGTTAACCCTAAGCTAGAGCAGACATTTCATGAAAAGACATTCCACTCTGTCATTTCAGAAACCAGTGCTGCTCCAGAAATGCCGAAAAGATGCAAGGAAACCAGCCAACATTTATGACTTTTATAAGAAGTTAGATAACCTTACAGAACTTACAATGGAGTATGGGTTGGACGTAGAAAAATCGTGTTTCGTATTTAACGCTGATTAAAAACGGTTTCTTGCAGCGATCCACACAAATTAAGAGCTACTCGTATTATGGACAGAAAGGAGTTTCACTGAAATCGTTGTTTACTTTAATACCCAGATATCAAAAAGAAAGTTACGGGGTTAATGTAAAAATTTTATTATTAACCTTATTTATAATTTTTTTTCAACATATTTTGCAATTGCTTAACTAAGAAATACAATAATTTTACATTGCAATTTAAGGTTCATCGGTAGGTTTTCTAATTAAAAAAAATAAAATGATAAGGTCAGAACTTACATTTACCCACATTGACCCTATTATTATTATTATAATTACAAAAAAAAACAGTCTATTGTGCATTTTTTGTGTAAGTATTTTCCGTTTTGAATTTAGTAAAGATATTCCTCTATAATTTCCCGCTATGCCACTATCACCTTTCTTTAATATAGGGAATATTAAATTCTGCTGGTATAATACTGTTATCGAACATTTCATTACAGATTTTCGTTAGTTGGAACAGAAACACGTAAGTTGAAACTTAAAGAATCTTACTGGAATCCCATCGAATCCATTTGCCTTACCATTTTTCATTTTTTTCAAAGCACTTTCAGTTTTCCGTATAGTCATTGAGTCCTTCAATTCTTGTAAATATTGGGTACTACATATATTGATAACAGAGATGTTCTGTGTTGGTGCTTAAAAGGATTCTGAAGTACGCGGTAAGCAACTCACGTTTGTACAAGTACATTTGAGGTTTCTTCAACATGCCTCACGATTTTCCAAAATTCCTTTCAATTTTTAGAGAACTCGAGTTTCCGCGCAAGTGAGTTGTAATATTCCGTTTTTTTCTTTTTGCAAAGTTTTTTTATAATCATCGTTCTCCATAAAGCACTGAGTTTTATAGATGTCTAAATTTGTAGCTCGAAATAAATTGATGAAAGCAAAATAAGCAATAAATTTAAGAAAGCAAAGTTTTTCGTATCCTCTGACACTCTGAGTCAAACCATAAATTTGTTCGTTTAATCTTTTCTGTCGTAAAATTTTTAAAGCGCTTTTGTGACAATACTTTGAATATGTGTGTTCTGTACCAACGAGATTGATGAGGAGCAGACTGCTACTTCTCGATCAAGATTTGTTCTGTACTGAATTTTAAGGCCTTCTCTCCACTTCAACTATGTATGTTGTTAAACTTAGCTTACTTCTGTTGATTTCGTGGGTTGCTTCGAAGGAAATCACACGAGGCGTGCTGAAAAAGTCTTACATCCATTCTCCATTGACAGCAGCGTAATCGATAAGTGATTTTCCTTGACCTCCAATTATCAAGCATTTCTATTAAACGATTATTAAAAGATTATTTAAAACTGCATCCTTTTATTCTCTTTTTTCGCTGAAGTTTTTTTGTAGCGTTAAATTCCCCCACAATAATGCCGTGGGTTGCTCCGAAGGAAACAGAAATCATAGCAACTTCTTTTGATAATAATGCACGTACCTCGGCTGGACTGCTGAAAAAGTCTTGGATTCTGATTTCGTCAGGGCTCTTATCGCGTAATTTTGAAGTCGATCGTCGTTTAAACGATTGTACTCGACGTCGTCCAAAGTTTGCTTTATATAATATCGCAATGGTATGGTTAAATCGTGTCGGTCATCGTTTCAATTGTTTCAAGTTTGAGAACAATTAAAACATAAAAAAATAAACATAGTCCGATTTAAAATGTCAGAAATTAAATCGTTGTCATTCAAATTTGATATTTAAGTATATTCGAAGTTCATTCAAAAAGTGCAAAACGTTAAGTCAGCGCGTGTGTATACCAATTCTCTATAACTGCTTGTGCATATACGTGAAAAGACTCATCGGCTAAAATGCGCCGTGTCGCCCGCCGCACCGTCAGCCGCACCGCCCGCCGCCATCGGTTGGTTTCTAAACGTACAGAACTACTTCTACGCCAAAGCACCACAGGGCGAATTCTATCAAAAAACGTGTGAAAATTGTGGAAAATTTTGGGGTAAGGCGGATACGGTAAGGGAACTGCCGAATTTATATAAAAAATATTTCCACTAAATGAGAATGGAATTTATCCTTCACAACCCACTATACTGGCTATTTAGCCCTATAATAACTTAAATTAATTGAAGCTTTTTTTAAAGAATTTTTTTAAGAATTTATAAAAAATACACCAAAATGTATAGGACGATTGTAAAATAACAATCGTCCAATCATAATTGTTTGAACGATCTTATTTGACAGTTAAAGCAGTTATACGAAGCAAAAATCGAATCGTTGGCGTCGTTCAGACGATTCATGTATTTTTGAGATTCACGAAGTAATAGAATCGTAAAAACGACGTCGTCAAATGATCATCGTCTTACGCGATGAGAGCCCAGTTCTTTATGCTTTTGTAAAAATGTCATCTTGAAAGTTAAAAGTTTGGAAGGGGAAGAGTTAACCGTCATTGATGATTTGGTGTTAGTTTATAGCACATCAGTGGCGTTTCAACAAATGACGACCAAGTCGATGCATTAATAAATTAAATATAAGTCAAAGAAAAAAGAAAACTTCTGAAACATCTCTGTGTGTGTGGTACACGTGTTATGTACTTTTTATACTTTTTACTTTCCATATAATTTCGATTGGTTATTTTTGGTACCTTCCCGTGCAATCATTTTCTTTTTTTATTTCCTCAAAAAAAAAAACAGTTAAGTTGAAATCTTTCATTTCTTATGGTAAATCTTCTAAAAAATATAAACATTTTTGTGAACTAAAAATAAAAAAAATGAAAATGTAAAAAAAGCTATTTTGTTCTTTTGAAAACTAAAGTCTTGGTCAATATTTTTAAAACTAGGTGTAAAATAATGTTTTATTATTTTGTAGAATATTTGAAATAATCATGTTTCTAAATTGAAAAATAGCGGTACCTTCCATACAAATGTTGAAAACCCGTTTTGAAATAGCTTATTTTTCTCAAAAACGACTTCAAGAATTTTTATTAAAAGATGTGCGTTTATCTTCTAATGCAGGTATGGTCAATATTTTGAAAAAAAGGTTTGCCAATAATGGTTATTAACGGTACCTGTCATAGAACCAATTTTTTGGTTTTCAAATTGCTCGTTAACGGTTAACTGATTTCAACGAAAATCTTATAAAAGAGCCCTTCTTAGTTTAAACTATTTTGCATATACAGATTTTTGAAAAAATAATTTTAAATAAAAATATTGAATTATTTTTTTTTGAAAATTCAATATCTTGAAAACGAGCTTATGAATATTTTGTTTTATTTTGTGCAAAATTGTATTTTATTAAATAGTAAATGTTGGCATACCAGATTTTATTTTCGAAAATGTGCAGAAAATTTTATATGTAAAAAATTAAATTTTTAAGAAAGCCGTTCCAACGATTTTTGATTTTTGTTCATAAATTCATATAGGGTAAAAGCGGGTGAGATGGCGCACCGGGGGAGATGGCGCACCTTTAATATCTCCTACACTTATTGTCCAAACAAAACTTTGAAACCATTTTTGTATTCATTTTCTCATTTCAAATCGAAGTAGGCAGTGTTCGTCGACTCTACTGTAATGCAAAAAAATTAAAAAATGTGACAACAACAAAGCGTAGGTTTTTTTTCCGAATTTTTTTTTTCTCGCTTTTTTAATCTCTGTTTTCTTTGTGAGTCAATGGTTTCTTTGATGCCTATGATACATTAAAACATACAACAATGTATTGACTGTGACTTGTCTATGAAAAGTTTGCAAAAATTCTACCTGTTTTTTTAGGAGCCTACAAATTAGTGGGAATGACAAAAAGGGGGAGATGGCGAAGTTTTTTGAGGGTGAGATGGCGCATTATATAGCACACTTGTTCACTTTGGTGCACAGTGGCCGCACACCATCTCACCCGCCCAATATTTTTTTTTGTCAATCAAACTTTGTTGTGCTCTGTTATAAATTTTTTCCATGCCAACAGTTTATAAGAAAAAACGTAAATCTAACCGGCTATCTTGGTCAGAAGTTTCTTTGGATGCTGCATTAAATGACATTAACAAAAACCTGATGTCGATTAAATTTGCTGCTAAAGTTTACAACGTACCACCGACAACTCTTCGCAAAAAGTAAATTGAGGAATACAATTCCACAAAAAAAAAGAAGTTGATTGGTTGCTGCCACATATGGGCACATGATTCATGCACATCATTTAACCATACTTGCAACGATTGTGGCAAAATAAATACAAAGTAAATCATGCGCCATCTCACCCACCACGGTATACCATCTCACCCACCCCATAGGGGGAGATGGTTTTTCTTAATGTTTTTTTATTATTTTAATTAAAAATTGAAGTGTGCTTCACAAAACTTTGTAAATATAGTATATAATAACTTATTTAATAAAGAATATTTATGTAAAATAAAAAAATGGAAATGTTGTATATTTTTGAAGATATTGGACATAAAAAATGTATACCATCTCACCCGCTTTTACCCTATATCAAACAAATCAGATGGCATGCTTTATTTTGAGCTTTGTAAACCATTAAAATTACAAATTTATAGTAATCAGGCGCGAACGCAGGAAAAAATTTCGGGGGGGGGGGTTTAAACTGAAAACTCAAAAATTAAGATTGAAAGAGTGAAATTGTATGGCGAGGAAGTTAAATTCATACATTTCGGGGGGGGGGCGTGTATGAACCCCCCAAACCCCCCCTGCGTTCGCGCCTAATAGTAATCATTTTTTTTTTACTGAATCATAATTTTTTTGGAACCAATACATGTACTTGTTCATCATCAAGTTTGTGCGATCCAGTCGTGCCCATTTTTTCTTTAACGCGGATGCTACATCGATACAGTCGTCGGCAAATTCCTGAAACAAGTCAGCATTTCATTGCTAGTCACCCCCTCGCGTGCGTCGTCGGCTCGAAGTCTGTGATACTTAACTCTCAAGTAAAATGAATCATTTATCTCTTTTAAGTCATTCTTTCTTCAGCTAATGGCAGTTTAACTTAAGAAAGGTGTCCTCGGGAGTGTGTGTGCGTCTCGTCGGTCGTGGCCGTGCGTATTTGTTAGTCCAACCACCTTCTACAAATCATTGCTAGTAGTTGCAATTTCGGGATCTTAAATCGTTTTTAAAAGTACTTTTTGTTCACAAAGTTTGATTTTTTTGAGAATCTTTTTTAATATAAGGGTAAGCTAAGGTTTATAGTTAAAACAGTGGTAGATCCGTTCAAAACAATAATTTTAATTGAATTTGATAAGATTTTAATGTTCTCTAGTTGAATTGATCGGGCCCTACCTATAATCAAATTTAGTATTTAAGTAAAATGAACCATAATTGTATGGGCTCTAAATAATAAACCAACCATATTATGACATAAATATTGAGGTGGACCCTAAATAATGACTATTACATAGTATGGACTCTTAAATATGAAACATAACATGTATGGTTCAATTTTAATAGTCCATATCATTATGGTCTATTTTCCTTAAATATTTAAGTCGCTACTAAATTTGGTTGTTATTAGGGCCCTTTGACTTTAAATACACTCGCTAAATGTCTTCTTGTAGCCTCATTAGTCATTAAAGTGACAATAGGTGTGCAATACATTATTATATCTGAACGGAATAATATTTTTTGTTTTCTAATTTCTCAGAATACACCTTTAAATTTCCTCATAATAATTGTGTAGGGGTTGCTGTATCATGCAATAGTATTTCTAATGTCAGGATTCTTACCAAGAATATACAACCTCCTCAATTCTGAGAAGGATACAAAAACAAAGGAAAATAATGCTGACAAAAATAGTACTGAACATTGTTTTGGATTGTGCATCTAGCTTCAATGTGCTCAGGAATAATTTCACCTTCTGACGGAATACATCTCACTGCTCTTGTTACCACCGAAGTAGATATTGATATTTATTTTTTATCTGTAACAACATTTTGAAAGTTAAATAAAAAAAATAATTTTGTGCAAATGGATAATCCTAAAGAATTAAAACCTGTTAAATCAAAAGGTGTGTGCAAAATAGGGTGGCGTTTGTATTGGGCTAATTTTTAAATTTCCCCATGTTTGAATATTTTTGTTCTCCCCCTGAAAGTGGTCAAGGTATTTAAGAAACAAATCAGTCCAACTTTTTATTTAAATTTGTCAGCTTAAATTTCACATACAAAATATGCGTAGTCTTAACATAATCTAGACAAAAGTGTTTAAAAAATCTTTACACCTACTTCTTTTATGTTAATTGTTAATAGTATCTAATTAAAAACAACAATAAATTTAAAAAAAATACCTATATTTATTGCTGTTTTTAACGAGAAAAATATTATGTCCAATCCTCAAATAAAATTGGTTTGTTTAAAAAACAAAGATATCATTTTCTAAAAAAATCGGAATATTTACACGGACACACCAGGAAGATTTGACATTTCTCATACCACAAGTTGAAGGATTTCTGTATCGTAGTCCCTGTGTTTTATCAAAAACAAAAAAAAAATTCAAAAGTGCAATTTAAAATAAATAAAACAACATAGCGCATTTACTGCATTGCATTGTATCAAAGAATTTCAATTTCAAGTCTTAAAAGTACACCGCCAATAATTTGTTCCTCTAACAATGTTACACTTCGAATTCCATTTGAATTGTAGTTTTTTTTTACTTGGATGCATGAAAAATGTTTTTGTTTGTTTTTTCAACTATTCACTGAAATACAGTTATCTTTATTTTAATGAAAACGACTAGACAATTACATGCACTTTCGAATATTTGTTATGAATCTGTGGACACAATAATTTGTAGACCAAATTCCTGTCAAACAGCGCACACACATCTCATACAAACAAATCGACTTTTGTACGAATTCCTCAAAAAAAAATATTTGGTCTCCAATTTTTGAAAGGAATTCGAAATTAGAAATAATTGTTTTCTACAACTCTAATATGTTTATAAGAAACTTCGACTGTACGTGCTAAGAAACAGAGGAACTGATACTGTTTGAAGTGAATAAATTATACATTGTGGTTATAAAGCAATAAATAAAAAAAAAAACAGGGACTGCGTTGTTAAGTCGTGTGAAAATCGAGAGAAGAAGGCGGAAAAGGGTTTTTCTTTTCACAAGTGATTTTTTTTATATTTTTCTCAAAGCAAGTGCTATATCGAACAACATATTTAGAATGGTTTAAACTCGAGATATGACCAACCAAACGAAACATTACTGAATGGACAAATTAACATTGAAACATGAACTAGTAAGTTAACAACGAAACAAATAGAGCAGATTTTCGAAGATACATTTAATGTATTTCACAATCGAAATCGATTTAATAACAAAAAAATAATTTCCTCATAAAAAGGGCGCTTAATGGACAATTGTGCCTTACAAGCGCCAATAAAAGCACATACACCCCTCCTAACAAGAGTTGCAGTTCGACATCTCAGACGAATAAATTCTAACGAAAGAATTATGTGCACATTTTCAACTAATAATAATCCTGACTTAATTTAAATTTTAACACGTTCTAAATATGTTGTTTCATAGTTTATTAATTTAAATATAAACAGTTCACAGTTCTTTGAGAAAAATGAATCGAAAAAAGTTGATATCAGTTTTTGTAGCTTATTAAATGCTAATTTGTTGCTCAATCCAAAAATTTGTAGCTCGCTTAGTTTTTGAGTTATTGAAAATTTCGCTAAAATAAGTCTGAAGTTAGCGGACTAAATCCAAAATAATAAGAATTTTGAAGTAAAATTGGTACCCAAATTTGTAGATTTTTTAATGCTCTTAAGTACTGAAAAATAAATTCTGTACCTATAATAGTTTTTTAATTATTCAAATTTCCGCTTAAATAAGTCTGAAGTTAGCGGACGAACATTCGAAAATGAAAATTTTTTTGACGTCAAAAATTGTAGCTTTTTAAATGCTAATTTGTTACCCAAAAATAAAACTCTCATCTCTTAAGCGTAATTTTTTATTTGAATTTTAAGTTTAAAAGGTGCACTTCCGGTCCGCTGAAGCTGGCGGACAAAATCTAAAAAAATTAGATTTTTAATTTTTTTCAATTTTTTTTGCCACAATTTGAAGCTTCTCTGAACTAGATCAACTGCGCAAACCGCGATTTTGTAGCTCGCATGGTTTTTTTTTGTTATACAAAATTCCGCTAAAATAAGATTTTAACGGCCAAATTAAAAAAAAATTTTGAATTTTTGAACTTTTCTTTTACCAGAAATTGTAGCTTTTGAAATGTGAATTTGTTGCTCAAAAATTAATTTAATAGCTTTTACTGGGGATTTTTTATTTGATTTTATATTTAAAAAAAGTGCACTTCCGGTACCTGAAATGCCCTTTTTAAACTTTGTAGCTTCTCCTCAAGTAGCCCGTAGCGTAATGGTTAGTGCGTTCGACTGTCACGCTGGAGGTCTGGGATCGCTTCCCAGCCTCGTCCACCCAAAATCTAAAAAAAAAAAAAGTTTTTTTCAGGGCTACTGCCTCTTGCGAGGAATTGACAAATCCTCCAAGAGTATCACTTGTCACGAATAAGTGCTTCTCGTCTAGCCGTTCGGATTCGGCATAAAATTGTAGGTCCCTTCGATTCCTGTCGAAAGGCGCACACAGGAATGGTTGCGAGTTGTTAGTCACTAGGCCCTGGTTCTTCATGAGCCGTTGTGCCACCCGATTTTTTTCTCCTCAAATTCCGGGACATGCAATTGTCATTTTTAAAACGACTAAACAACGCACTTGTTTTTTTTTGACTTATTTCTAGATAACAACAATATCCAATTTATTCACTTTATTTGTTTTTTTTTTTCAAAGTAATTTACTTTTTATTTTTATCAATTTTGTATTCTTTGATTTTTCGAATCAAAGGCTAAGGATTTGATATTTCAGCCGAACGAAAAATGCTTCACTCACCTAAACTGTATATGTTGCAAACAACGCTTCCTTTCTTTCTTTTTCTAAGGTTAAACCGAACTGATAAAAAAATGTGCACAGTTTTTTTTGAAAGTACGTTGGTCATTTTTATAGGGGAAGGGGTAGGGGCGTTTGACTGGAGTGGGGCAAAATTATTCAAACATTGCCAAAATAAGCGCACACTTAATACATATTTGTCATATTGAATAGTTTGTGAAGATTTGTAAATTTTCAGAAGCGTCTCCATCAGTGACTGCAGCGCACCACATAAACTCTCCAATTGAAGTAAAACATTTCTCTGACATAGAGGATAGAGAGTACATCGAACCAATGACAACAAGCTCATCCGATTCAGAAATAGGAGCTGCTTTAACTTGCAGCATCAACAAGCTCGCGAAGGAATCTCTGAAACCAGTTCTTCATGTTTCCAATGCAAATGACAATGGTAATGGTGATGGTTTGCAAATGGAGGCTAAAGGTAAAGCTGAAGAAGAACTAGCTCTATTCAATGGATTTGAAGACGAGGAGGATGGTGACATCCCTCTGGCAGCAACGAGGGGAAGCCCTTCTGCTCATGGAAATTATTCTCCAAGCGTATCGTCTGTCTCTGACTTGGAATCACAGTATTATCCTAAGACATTCGTTCATGGCGACACCGTTTTAGGGCCAAACAACAACCGTACAATTAGGGAACAATACTCACCTTCATTGATTACAAATGATCGAACCATATTACAACAATTACCAATTAATGAAAATCCTTGGGAGTTTTTCGAAAGCAATACAGCTTGTTCTTCTAATGTTGCCGGTACTGCTGCACGGATTCAAGCATCGAATCCAAAGTATTCAGTTGGTATTCAAGTAAATAATCCGGAAATTGGTGATGGTATAGATCGTGTCACCGAATGCGATTGGATACGTTGCATGATGTGCGCTGTCATAGTAGCTTGTATCATAACAGGACTTTGTGCTGCAACTGTTATGCTTTTAAATACTTTCTTTCAATATTGGTTGCTGCAATAGAATCACCAAAGCATGAAAACAAAAAGTAAAATACACAGGATGGCGACTACAAATCATATTATTATCAAGAATAAATTTTGCTCGCCAGTACCACTAGTTGTAGGCTCTTTTTGGTTTTTTGAGTCCTTACTAATAAAAATAATCCAGTCATATTAGAATCAAATATAATCAGATTTGTGTTGTTTTGTATTTGCTTATTTATTTCCAACTTTGTTTCACAAATAGATACATTTTCTCTTGGCCTTTTTTACTTGTATGTCAAAAATTCCAAACTTACGACAGTGACCTTAAGAGTCGTCTGCGGGTAGTTCAGATTGATATATATTTATATTATTTGTATTATGTTTTTAAAACAGTTTTATGTTGTTTATATGAGTTAAAAGTTGTTTAATATTAAAATGAAATATATTAATTCAATATTCAAAAATTAATTAAAAATTCAAAACTATTGATCCATACATTGCATTATGAACATAATAATTAAATTGGTTGGCAACACTGCTGTGAAAGTGATTGGATTAATTTTTATATCGCTCCGATAATATTTTTATTTTATTTCTTAATTAAATAGTAAATCACACTTAAAACACTTTAATTACTATTTTTCAAGTTACTTTTTACTGGGGTAGTTAAATAAATTGGTGTCCGCTCAGGTAACATAAGCAACAAATCAAATCTCTTTGCTGTTACCGGTGTCACATGACCGACTACAAAAGAAAAGTTGACCAAACTTCACCAGAAGATATTTCTATTCCAAAATCAAAATTTGCTAACCGATCGATTAAAATAAACAACTTCCGGTCGATCGAATTAAAAAAAAAATATCGACACATCACTGCAGAAAGAGCTCGCCAAACTAGCTACAAAAGATGACCTGCTAAAGTTGAATGCTGAAATTGATGCTTTGCGCTTTCAAAATGAAGATCTGTCCAGGAAAGTGCAACAATTTGAAGAAAGGTGCGGGGTATTGGAGGAGGCTTGAGTTGCAAAGTCGGATTATACGAGGAAAGAACATCATTCTAACTATTCCGAATATCCATGCTAACCCCAAAAGAAGATACAAAAGAAAAGAAAAGAAAAGAAGATACAAAACATAAGTGAACTTCAGCTTGGTGAATCTCATCAAATTAAAGAGGCAAGTGAAAATGACACTGTTATTAAATTCAAACTTGACACCGGGTCTACTGAAAACGCCACAAAAATGCTACAGAACTCGTCAAAACTAAAAGGCACAGGTGCTTTTATCCAACGAGACATAACAAAGCTTATGCAGTTCAAACGCCAAATTCATCTTGGTTACAGAAAAATAATCAAAACAAGAAAACCAAATGAACGAGTACAAATTAAAAACAATTCTTTGATGGTTGCTGAGAAAACATTTTATTTAAACAATCATAATATTCTTAAATATAGAAACGAGGTTGGCGAACAACAATTACGAGAAATGTATGGCGAACTTGACTTAGAATCTGTCAAACTCATGTCGTTGTCAAATAGACGTCAAAATGATTGGTATAGACCAATTAAAGAAGTTGCACCAGGGATGCCACTTTCTTAAAATAGTGCTAGTTGTAGTACTTTAGTACGGAATTGAAATTGTGATGCCATCAGCTAAATATTTATGTATTAGTAATATTTTGTCTTATAACGTATCAGGTCTCAACAACAAACTTTTATATGTGGATTTTTTTAATTATATTCAAGATTTCGATGTATTTTTTTTGTACGAAACTCATGTAACTATAGAAAATTATAACAAATTTACAAAATATTTTAATGGATATAAATTAGTTTGGAAAGCAGCAGTTGAATAACAAAGGGCGTGCAAGCGGTGGAAGTCCCTATGGACTTAAAACAACGTTGTTAAATAGCTATATGATTTTGAGGAGCATGAAGGAGTAACGGTTGTAAAACTTGCACGCAAACCGAATTTGTATATTTTTCCATTCTATATCAACTGCAACAAGTGGAGTGAGGATTACGAACGACTCAACAATGTCATGATGTTCCTGGGAGATAAAAGTATTTTGATTGTAGGAGATTTTAATGCCAGAATAGCTAATTTGCAAGTTACAACTACCCGAGGCAATAACAACACTGTTATAAACTCAAGTCAAAGAACATCAATAGACGGAGTATGTAACCAAAATGGCACAAATTTCTTAGAACTTCTGCAGATGTTTGACGACTGTACAGTTTTAAATGGATGTACCAATGGGGACACTGAAGGTCAATTAACATTTGTGGGAGGCCAAGGAAAGTCGGTCATCGACTACTGTGCTGCTAACAACGATTGGATTGACTTAGTTAAGAAGTTTCAGATCGAGTGCAAGAATTTTTCCGACCATATGCCAATCACCGTTGACTGGTGATGATGATACTAAATCAGTACAAGGATCTACCAAGGTTAAAATGGAATCTGAATAAAACTAATAACTATCAGCAACATTTAAATGAAAAACTCGCATCTTTAAATGTGTCAACCGATTCAGCTTAAAGTTAATGCAAACAAACTTAACGCCTGCATAAGAAGTTCCACAAACACTGTTGTACAAAAAAGCTCGAGATTTAAACAAAAATGGTTTCACAAAGAATGTATGGCAGCTCGAAAAAAATCGTTTTCCTTGTTAAATGCCCTTCGAAGCTCAAGCTGTCAAAGTCTAAGGAAGTGGTACCTCGAAACAAATGCGGCTTACAAAAAGCTGTGCCTCGCAAAGAAAACTGGCTTTGAAAGCAACCAAGCCTATACACTTGGCCAAATAAAAAAACTCGAAGGAATTTTGGAAGACTGCCAAGGAGATAAATGGTTCAAATTTTACAATTGGAATAGGAGTTTCCACTGATGGTCTATACACATATTCCAAAAATCTCCTATGTGGTATGTCTGAGATTAGTTTTTTGTATGCGGAACCGTTGATCTTCGATGACATTTTGGACTCTGAAATCACCTTTGAGGAAGTCAAGTCTACCATTCTTATAGGAAAAAATGGGAAAGCTCCTGGAGAAGGAGCAAGCGCAAATTCTGTCACTTTTCAACAAAGTGTTTTTGAGAGAAGACGTCCTGTCATCATTCAAACGTTCGGTAATATTTCCTATACACAAAAAAGGAGACTTGAATAATGTGGAAAATTATCGAGGCATCTCCTTCATGAATGTCCTAGCTAAATTATTTTGCGGTGTACTGTTGAAGAGATTAAAAACATGGGTGGATTTTCACAGCATTCATTCAGACTTTCAGGCTGGTTTTAGAAAAAGTTACTCGACAGTTGACCATATTTTCACCCTTACATCAATTGATAAAGTGTTTCAATCCAGAAACAAGAAAGTGTTTGCTTTTTCTGTCGACTTTAAGGCTACCTTTGACCTCCTTAGCAGTAATGCTCTCTTTTACAAAATCTCCCAACTGGGTTTATTTACAAAATTTATTCATGTTTTAAAGGAACTGTATTCAGCATCTAAAGCAGCCGTGTGGCTCAATTTACTCAGGTTGGTTTGACACAAATAATGGTGTAAGACAAGGTTGCCTTCTGAGTGCACTCCTGTTTGCACTTTTTATAAATATTGTTGTTGCCTGCTTTCCTGGGGGAATCCGAATCGCGGATTTGAACATCAATGTTCTTTTGTATGCTGATGATCTGGTGATTCTTTTAGAATCTCTAGAAAACCTTCAACTGATGATCAATCGTCTGGCTGATTACTGCAATAAATGGAGCCTTTCAATAAACTCCAACAAATCAAAAGTAATGGTTTTTACTAGATCAGCATTGAGTCAAAATAGACATAATTGGGTCTACAACGGTTCTTACTTGGAGGTCGTTAATGAATACAAGTACTTAGGGGTGAAACTGAACAGTACACTGATTTCAGATTTCACTTAACGGAAAATCAAATACCCCAAAAAGCCTGATCAATGTGTCATGGAGAAGCGTCTTCTTAAATAATCGAATCAACCTTTCAGGCAAATATAAGATATTCGATGCTGTTGTAAGACTACACTTTGTTACACTGCCCAAGTATGGGGAATCGATGAGTACGAGTCCATTGAAAAATTCCAAAGGAACTTTTTAAAAAGGCTTTTCAACCTGCCAACAAAAACGCCAAACGACGCGCTTTACCTTGAAGCAGGACTTCTGAAGCTTTTTACTTATACCCTAAAGTTGCAAGCCGATTACATCGTTAAAATACTGTCTCTTCAGGATACCCGCCTGTCGAAAAAAATGATGTTATATGAGTTGAGAAACGAGGATTGGTGGCTGTTAAAGTGGAAGGCTTTAGGAAATTCTTGTAAAGAAGTTCTAGTGATAGACATAAACAATTTAAATCTGCTTAAAGAACACCTATATCGAATCATTCAGAAGCATGATAATTCTGTGAGAGATGGCTTTATTGTGAGAGCCCGTGATTCAGTGGCAGAATTTTATACTCTCAGCTCAACACCAATTTATTAGAAAATAACTACTTTCATGACCAGCTAAGCTATGAAGAAATATCTTTAATTTTTAAAACAAGGTGCGAACCCATCGGCCTTAACGGAAGCCCTTACAACGGAAGTCTCAACCAGTTCTGCTCACTGTGCAATCTTAAATCAAAAGAAGACTGTTTCCACTTTATAAGCATATGCCCTATTTTTTCTTCTTAGCGTCTTGCCTACTTCGGAAAGAAAACTCTTACAATGAATGAAACAATTGTTATTCTGAACGGATATGACTGGAAAATCTTGTACAATTTCTTAAAAGAACTCTCTACGTATATAATGTTATTAATAACAGAATTTAAATGATTAAATATCAAACTAGTATTTTCTATTTAATTAAATTTAAAAATATACATGTATTTGTATTAAACAACAAAATTTGCTAACCGAGCTGACGGCAAAGCCACACAAAAATTCATTATATTCTTATACAATTAACTATTCAAAATGGAAATAAATGAATCACCGCTCAGCGTACCTAGTATTTCATTTTTCAATAGTCTATATATGCGAGTGCTTCCAGCTGCCCTGTTTGTATTACCCTGATGTACTTCAAGCTTCAAACGGTTCAAGACTCTTAAGTGTTCATTCTTCTTTTGAACAACCTCCTTCATCCCAATGAAGTCCATGTCTGGAACCGATCTCATTGAGATCTTTCACCCAAAATTGATTTTTTCGTTAAAGACTTTAAGAGAGATGATGTGCTAGTCCTTTTTCAATATAATCAAACATTGTTTTTTCAACATACCTTGTTTGTCAAATGAGATAGAAGAAGCTATTTTTGAACGAGATAGGCTGTATCGGCGTTGGAGGAGATTCAAAATAAGCCTTCTATTCACATAATTCAAAAGAGCGAGGAATAAGGTTTCTTTTATTATAAAAAGAGCAAAAATAGTTTACTATTCGGATCAATTTGATTCTAATCGAACTTCCAAATTCCTTTGGAAACGAGTAAAGCAAATTGGACTAAGCAATAAAAACTCAGTGGTTAATACGAATGTTGACATCAATGACCTAAACCGGAAATTCACCCAGCTTTTATCGGGTTTTCCAATGTCATCTGTAAACAGTTATATTTTTCCCCAAAACAATTCTATAGATGCTTTTTATTTTTCTGCAGTTGATCTCCAATCAACAAGTAGAGCAATTTTATCAATAAAATCAAACTCTGTCGGCTAGGATGGAATCCATCCAAAATTTGTTAAGATGTTGCTTCCACATATTCTTCCTTACATTTCACACATATTTAATAACATTCTAATGAGTTCAGTCTTTCCCAACCAATGGAAACAGGCTAATAATGGGTGATTTTTTAAGAGGTTTAGAACTTTAAAAAAAAAAAACACAAAAAATTCGAAAAAATTAATGAAATATTTATTTGAATCGATAGTTTGAACCTTGCAATTTAATGTTTAAAGATAATTTCATGCAAATGTTGACCGCGGCTGCGTCTCAGGTAGCCCATCCGCTGAGTCCAATTTTGGCATACTCTTTCACACATATCGGCCGGTATCTCACGAATGAATGCATGGATGTTGGCTTCCAGTGCGTCAATCGAAGCGGGCTTGTCCCTATAGACATTAGCTTTGACATACCCCCACAAAAAATAGTCTAATGGTGTCAAATCGCACGATCTAGGCGGCCAATTGACCGGCCCGAAACGTGAAATTAACTGTTCACCAAACTGTGTGGCATGTGGCACCGTCTTGTTGAAACCACATATCATGCAAGTCAAGAACTTCCATTTCGGGCAAAAAAAGTTTGTTATCATCGCTCGGTAGCGTTCACCATTGACAGTAACGCTGCGATTCGCATCATCTTTGAAGAAATATGGCCCAATAATGCCGCCGGCCCATAAACCGCACCAAACAGTGGCTTTTTCGGGATGCATTGGTAGCTGTTGCAATGCTTCTGGCTGATCTTCACTCCAAATGCGGCAATTTTGCTTATTTACGTACCCATTCAACCAAAAATGAGCCTCATCGCTGAACACAATTTTTCGATAAAAAAGCGGATCCTCGGCCAGCTTTCCAAGAGCCCATTCACCAAAAATTCGGCGTTGTGGTAGGTCGGCTGGCTTTAGTTCTTGCACCAGCTGTATCTTAAAAGGCTTTACGCCCAAATCCTTCCGCAAAATTTTCCACGTAGTGCTGTAACAAAGGCCTAACTGCTGGGAACGGCGCCGAATCGACATTTCGCGGTCTTCTGTCACACTAGCTGATACGGCCGCAATATTTTCTTCACTACGCACAGTACGTAAACGTGTTGGTGGTTTAATGTCCAACAAAGTAAATTTGGTGCGAAATTTGGTCACAATCTTCCGAATAGACTGCTCAGAAGGTCGAGAATGCCAACCATAAAATGGAAGCAGCGCGCGATGAACATTTCGAACCGAGCACGAATTTTGATAGTAAAATTCAATAATTTGCAAGCGTTGTTCATTTGTAAGACGATCCATGGTTAAATTGCAAACCAAACTGAAGCTGTTTGACAGTGACACAAGGTACTAAACACACGTCAGCTGTCAAAACCAGTGTTGCCAAAACAAACCAGCTAAAAAATCACCCGTTATAACGCCAATCCCTAAAAACAGCAGTTGTACTGAATTTCGTCCGTTTGCGATACTTCCGTTCTTGTCAAAAGCATTTGAATCCATGGTGGGAGAGCAAGTTAAGCAATTTGTAGAATCTAACAACTTTTAAACATCCCGACAATCCGGTTTCCGATCCAACCACAGTTGTACAACAGCTCTAATTAAAATAACGGATGACATACGCCAGGCTATTGACCGAGATGAGGTGACTCTAGTTACCCTTGTTGATTTTTCAAAGGCATTTGATTCGGTCAACCCAATCATACTAAGCTAATAAGATTAAGCTTATAAAATTTTTCAATTTTTCAAACCATTCAGCTAAGCTTATTAAGTCTTATCTATCTAATAGATTACAAGCTGTTTCACTGAACCAAATGACCTCTAACATCGGTGTTCCTCAAGGTTCAGTACTTGTCCATGTACCATGTTCATTAATGATCTCCCTCTCATTCTTCGAAACTGCCTCTTTCACATATATGCTGATGACGTCCAGCTCTATATTTCATTCCCTATTGGTCTAATGGAAGATGCTGTTCAACGAATGAATGAAGATTTGATGGCTCTATCAGAATGGTCTAATATAAATGGACTCTTATTGAATCCTTCTAAAACTAAAACCTTACAAATATATAAACATCCACTTAATACGTCCCTTCCACCTGTTTTACTAAATGGTGTTTCCGTTGAAGTAGTCCCTAAAGCCAAGCTTCTAGGTGTTATTATTAATAGAACTTTAACATGGAGTGACCACATTAACTCTTTAATTTCTAAAATATATGCTGCTTTACGTGGTCTTTCCATCTGTCGAGACATATTACCAACGGAAGTCAAATTGAAACGTGTGAGGGCTTTAATTGTACCTATTATCCCCTATGGTTGTGAGCTATTTGGAAGAACAGATGCGAATTCAATGCGCAAGCTCAATGTTGCATTCAATTCGGTTGCCAGATTTGTTTATGGGCTCCGGAGGTATGACCATGTATCGACTTACTCTCGGTTGATATTAAATTGTCAGCTTGTACAATATCTAAACTTCAGAGCTTGCTTAATGGGTTTTAAAATAATCTCAAAAAAACAACCTTCATATTTATTTAATAAAATCACATTTTCTCAATCCACACGTACACAAATGATAAGACCATACATTTACACATGCACTAGAATTCAAAGGCAATTTTGTATACACGCAATACTTCTCTGGAACCAGCTACCAATGAACTTAAAAACTAATCTTAATAATAGAAATTTTTCCCAGTGTCTCTTTTCCCATTTTAGAAACTTGTGAAGTTTTGTTTCTCTCAATCTTTTTCTTTATCACTTGTTAATTTAAATGTAAAATAGCTTGTTATTATTATTTACCGATTGTATTATACCATGCCTTTTGAAACTTTACTCAATATTTAAATTATTTTTTAATTCTTCTAAATATGTTAATTTTTATCTTTTATTTTTTCTAAAATTATATTATACTGTGCAGCCTTAAAGAATTATATTCTTACAGCCTTATTTATTAACTCGGTTTAGCGGCGGCGTAAAGTTACTCCGACTTTACAACACCTCTAAGACTGGAAAGCTTATTTAAAAAAAAAATATATCAGGAATAGAGGCGGAGTAAGCTAAAACTGGTTCCTAGGAGGTTTAAAGCCGGAGTAAAGCCGTTTTAGTATCTAAATGTCATTTTGACATGACATTGTGTGAATTTACAAAGAGGAGTGCAAACAATTTTTTTCTTTTTGTTACTACGATAAAATGGATATTTATTTTACATTAATACATCATTTTAATTCTTTAAACGGTTTTACATTTAACAAAGAAGGAGAAAGTCAAAGCAGTACACAACTCATTTAGATTCCATGACACTGAGGGATGAATAAGTTGTCGGGGAAAAATCTATGAACATACACCAAAATATTTATTTTTAACTGTTGTAATTATGTAAATATATTAATATATCTTTTGATAATCATCCCAGATTTTCTGAACGTTTTCTTTTCTTTTCTTTTTATTTTATTATTAGAAATTAACAAATAATTTCTTTACCAAAATAAACCAAAAACAATGAAAATCAGCTGAGGTTTGTTTACGTTTATGATAACCAGAGTTTTAGATTGGCGATTTTTTGATAAAATATATGACATAAGGCAGGCGTAACTAAACCGGCTAAGCATTTTTTTTTTAAATAAGGATTAGTTCGACATGGCGTAAACCCGGTGTAAGTGCTTCGACTCGGTTTAACTATTCCGAGGTTTAACCGAGTATTAGTGAAATCTAATAAATATGGCTGTTAGTGTACAGAAATTGTTCACTCAATAAATACAAATACAAATAAATAAATACAAGTGAAGATCTAAGGTGTCAAAATGACCATCTTCAGCCCCAGATTCTAGCGTCAACGAAGAGTTTGGCGTCCATGCTGGTAGCTTTAATATTTTCTTTAAAAACGACCTCTGTGACCTAAATGGAGTACTACTTTGTAACACCACTGTATTTTAGTACACAAGGTATTATTCATATCGTCATCTCTCTTATCATATTCTCTTATCATTATCCCTTATTACCGCATATGCAAAACTCTGAAACTTATCTGCTTAATCGAAAAAAACTGAATGCCCAGACTTGTACACCAAACATATTTGTGCAAACTGCCTGGAAGAGTTTCCACTTTCATTTCAGATTTATATGTTTCCTTGTTAAGAAAAAACATTGCCATGTGGCGTTTATGCTATTCTTCGCTGCATTGTTCCGAAATTCAACATGTTTACCAAAAACCATCTCTGGCTTTAAAAGAACTCCCAGGTATTTACAGGTCGCAGTAATTTGTATTTGTTCTCCTTTAAATTTCTTATTTTCCTTGTTCAGAACTTTTTCACTACTAAAATAAAGTTTCAGATTCTCTGTCATCTGACATTTGTCTTCTATAGAATGTACCAATTTTTTGATCATTGAAGTCCTCGAATCGTCTAAACAGACAGTTTTTAATTGGAAGATAAATAATTGTAAGCAATCGTTTGGTAAAATGAACCAACCATGTAAAAGGACAGTTTTCACTTGATATAAAATTGGCAATTGCAAGCTAATTGGAAGACTTTTGATAGGTCTTCCAATATAAGCCATTGAAATGTTAAAATAATTTTCCCCCAAACTTGCATACCTACTTAACATACTAAGAAGTAGGTCAACACTTTTTTTTTGTTGGTTTGTGTAGGAAGGGGTCAGTGTGCGTATGCCATACGATAAAAGCCCCCCCCCCATTTGGCCGCCATCTTGAAAAAGCGATTGGAATCCGTTTTTCTGTGATATCATGCGTACCGTAAACTTGTAGTCTTTTTTGTAGATAATTAAATTTCCTACAATTTTGTCTCAGACACTTTTTATCGTTTAATCAAAGTGAAAAGTTATAGTTAAAATAAGTTGAACATTTTGAAGAAAAATATAAATAAAGGGTTATTATTTTTTTTTTATTGAGAGCTATTTCTTGTACAATTCATTTAAACATGTATAATATACTTAGGGCTGGCCACGAGACAAGACTCTGCGAGACTTTTGTAAGTCTCGTCTCGGTCTCGTTAAAATCGAAAATTTTCAGTCTCGGTCTCGTGTCGGTCTCGTATAATAAAGTCTCGTCTCGGTCTGGTCTCCGAAAAATACGATTTTCGGACAACCTGTTGATTATTGCAACGAAATATTTTCGATTTTAGTTTGAATATGTGCGGAAGAAAATAAATATTTAACTCAAATTGGATTTTTTCATTTATTAGACTCTGTAAATTTCGGTCCAAGTAAACAGTCTCGTCTCTGTCTCGTCTCGGTTACTTAAAAGGCAGTCTCGTCTCGTATCGGTCTCGTCAAACGAGACCGAGATCGAGACCGAGACTTTTCTCGTCTCGTGGTCAGCCCTAAATGTACTAGCCTACCCGTGCGAGACCTCTCGCACAAAATTCTGAAAATTGAAATCCGTTATCCACCAAAGTCCCGATCTACATTGACGGATTTTTCCAGTGCCGATTTTTTGTTGTAATCGTGCAAGACTGAAAGGTACAATCGTCATGGAACAAAACAAAAAATAGGCACTGGTAAAATCGTTCAATGTAGATCGGGACAAACACTTCCACTTTACAATCGTGTTGGAAAAACCTTATGAGAAATGTTATATCTTAAAAAAAAATAAATCGGGTGGCACAACGGCTCATGAAAAACCAGGGCCTAGTGACTAACAACTCGCAACCATTCCTGTGTGCGCCTTTCGACAGAAATGGAAGGGACCTACAATTTTATGCCGAATCCGAACGGCTAGACGAGAAGCACTTATTCGTGACAAGTGATACTCTTGGAGGATTTGTCAATTCCTCGCAAGAGGCAGTAGCCCTGAAAAAAAACCTTTTAGTTTTTTAGGTGGACGAGGCTGGGAAGCGATCCCAGACCTCCAGCGTGACAGTCGAACGCACTAACCATTACGCTACGGGCTATCTTAAAGGCAGATGTAAATATAGAACTATGCTCCTTTCAAAAATGAGGAAGACCTTTTGCATTCACATTCCGATAATGAAATTTCACTAGTGTCTTCGGGTACCTACAGCAGCTTTTCTAAGCAAAATTCGACAAATTATCGAGTAATTTTTTAATTTTAAACATATTTTAATTTTTGATTTCTTTAAAGTTTATTTCAATAGCAAAAAAATTACAAAGTTTCTATGTAAAATGCATCTTTCTATTCTTAATGTACGTTCCAGTGGTATTTTGTCTGACAGTTAATTATAGTGAAATATAAAATCTTTTTTTATCCTTCTGACTTATTTAATTTGGAAGAAAGATCTCCCAAGCCAGTGGGAATTATTAAATAACAGTAACCCCGTTAATTTACATATACAAGAAATCCAAATTAAGGGAAGATTGTTAATAGCAATATAATTTTTATTCATATCATTCAACATATATGCATTAAAATATTTGATTTTATAAACATTCGAGCGGTCACGCAGAGACAACCTATATACTGTTATTCACAATTAGCACTTGCAAGTTAGTGCAATAATAATTTTTATTTTTTGCTGCGCCGTTTAGTTCCGTCAACGTCAAGTGCGTTATCTTTATTTCCACCCCCACAATACATCGAACAGACCAAATTTCCCATAAGACAAAAATAGCTGCATTCAAAAATCTATGCGATAGTCTATCTAAGATAGATTAGGATCCATATATGTAGGCTTTTGGACGGATTGGTGGTTTTTGACATGTCGCTTGGGATACAAACGTATACCAACATTTTTCGGATAGCTTGGAAAGCTATCCAACAGCAAAAGCTGTTTTGTCCTCAGCTGTTTTTTTACACAACTCAAACCTATCCGGATAGCTCTTCATAGGTCACATTCGGCTGGTAGGTAGATATGGTATTTGAGATAGGTATCTGATATGTTTTCGAACGACCAAAACCAGATGCGTAATCAAAACAAACGAAAACGACCCTCCACAAAGGAAAATGAACAGATAAGATGTTAGCTATTCGTAAATCCAAGGAGATCCGAACATTTTTGGGAAAGCATTATATTTCTTTTTGACATCAGCTGTTTGGTTCGTCGGCTGGCATTACAACAACACGAACAAAATGCAGATACCTTTGGTTACATACCCGAACGCGGCCATAGGTTTTTGATCTCTGCCAATGAATTCGTAAAATAAACACATCCAATTGCAATAGAAATGAATTGTCAAAATTTCCACTTTCCAATCGTATTGGACCACACTCTCTTATGGGTCCGTTCAATATACGGAGAGATGAAATAAAGGTAAGAACGCACTTGACTTCGACGGAACTTCCCTTAAGCGGAACTACACGACGCAGCAAATTACAGCATTACAGTTTTGCTCACGAATGATAATGTGTACAATCTGATTGATGATTTGTCAGTCAAAACTGTTGCCCGCGTGTGTACCACGCTTTACAATGCACGATTTTTTCAGTGACCACGTTCACGTTGCGCTGAGATATGCTATCTCGAATACTAGAATATCCGTATATACATATTTGTGAACGACCAGAACCGGATGAGTTATTAAAGATGACATATACTACGTTTTCACCAGACACTAAACCGAGATTTAGGTAAAGAGATTTATTTGGTGTTTCCACTGCACAAAAAGAGGATTATGACCAAACATTTAAGTGGTGTTTTATTTTTTTGATATGAAGTGGAAGTGAGATAAAGTTTTTATTTACCTTTTCATCTGTCAATAAACGAAAATGGTGTTTAAATGGGTCGTATCCACAATCATTCTGCATAAAAAAAATTTGTTTGATTTGACAAACTAATGTTTCCAAGAAGATTTGAATGAGTTTTATTTGAAATCTTCAATTGAGGAGATTAAAATTTGTATATTAAATCTTCGAGATTTCAAGGAGATTAGTGATAATCTTGATAAATCTCTGTTCATTGTCTGGTGAAAACGTAGTAATATATACATATATTCAGTAGCAGATCTAGGATTAGGCTGTGGGGGGGGGGGGGCTTGGTAGATCCAGTTTGAGACATTAATGGCCAGTTTCACAAGTTAAACTACAATTTATGTTTAAACTTAAGTTCAGCACTTGATTCGGTTTCAAAGTAAACCTTGAACTTAGATAATTCTGTAGTTCTAGTTAAACGAATGTATTCTGCCATTTGAACTTCATAGCCTAAGAGCCGGCAGCAAATTTTGGGAGTGGATTGATAACCAAAATATGAGTATGATGGTTTGTAGGTGCATATATCGCGGTATCAAAAACTACCGTCTCTTAGGTTTCTTTTGTCAGCCTTTTGCGGGGGTTTGAAAATAGCGATTTTATAGTTTATATTGTCAGAGGTATTACCACTTCAATAAATTTAAAAAATACATTATGTGATGTTGTCATTAAATCAAAACATCATAATCTTGGCAATTCGACCAATAGAACTCAAAATATAAGCTTTTTAAGAGGACCTTATCGTCTTTTTCTTGGAGAATTATAAAACACAAAAAATCAACAAAACAAAGTCTCCAAAAAAATCGATTAAGGTTCGCTTAAAAACCTAATATCTTGAGTTCTATTGGTCGGATTGCCAAGATTTTGATGTTTTGACTTAAAGAAAATGAATGAAAATGAGCATCACATTATATATTTTTTAAATTTATTGAAGTGGTAATATCTATGAAAAAATAAACTTGAAAATCGCTATTTTCAAACTCCCACCCCCGCCAAGGGCTGAAAAAGAAAACTGCCAGACGGTTGTTTTTTCGTCGTTCCCACATTTCCTTTTAGAATAGCCTTGTTTTTTGTGCATTTATATCAGCTTCAATCCCCGGTTTAAAATGATTTCAATATTACATACAATAACATCTGTAATTATTAACATTTAAAATATTTTTAAGTGGAGATAGAAAAAAAATGTATATACCTTCAATTTTCAGCCACGTCAAGCTTTGCCCAAGCAGAACAAAAATCTGTCAGTAAATTTCTACGTCAGTCTAGAGGGACTGCAAATATTCGCACACAATATTCTTCACGGGTTTTAGCCCCAATTTCGTATTTTTACAAAGTTAGCGAAGTTCATAGGGTGAATTATTTTTTCGTTTGGCATGTTAATTTTTAAGCCAAGAACCCGTTTTTTTTTCAATTATCTCTTTAAGCTTTAGCCCCAACTTGGACTTGACAGTTGCCAGAGTCCCTTGAGTCAAGCGCAAAAATTTTCTGGAATAAGGTAAGTTTTAAAGGAATTATTTGCTTAGCCCCGACCACGTTTTTTTGTCCAATTCTTGTCAAGCCCTACTCGCGAGCTGTTTTTTTTTCGTCCCAATTTTCTGTCAATTATCCGTAGCCCCGAAGTTGTTTTTTGTACAATTCCCTTCAGAATTCAGCCCCAAACTAATTAATTTGGGGCTTAGAAAAAAATACGTAGCATATAAATTGCGTAGCCCCAGCCTCGTTATTTTTTCTGACTCCTGATTCTGATTTCTATATTTCAATCAATTTTAAGAACCGCCTGTGGGGGGGGGGGCTTTAGCCCCTATAGCCATCCCCTGGATCCGCCACTGCATTTATTCTATTTACATAAATAAAAACTTTTGTTCATGTCTTACTTCATGATTACACTGTTCACGAAAAAACGTACGTACTTCCTTTCGTTATTTTGACATTCATGGAATTTGGTGTTATTTTGTGAAAAAATAATCAGTAAAAATAATTAAAAATGTTTTTAAATCACTTATTTCTCAAATAAATATAAATATGTAGGTACACAACGTACTTATGTATATGAAATTACGAACAAAAATTTCAATGCAATCATTTTTGTTTAAATCATTTTTGCTACCACCGAGAAGCCTTGTGGGTGTTGCCAAATCAGAAACGTAAAAGTTCAACCAGAAAAAGTCTTAAAATTTTCTTTCCTGCTTTCGTTATATCCTTCCCTCTACATTTCTACATCCTTCACCCAATCTGTGAAAAAAAAAACGAAAGACGAAACAACCGAAAAAAATGAATCGTGTAATCGTGGTCTTATTGTTATTCCGTCAACTTCAAGTGATTCCTTGCCTTTAATTCCATGCACACCACAATATATTAAACAGACCTAATTTGCACGATTGGAAATTGGAATTTTTGTTTTGAAAGTTCATTGGTATTTGAAGTTTTCATTTTCATTTTCATTGCATTATTAAAATATTTTATTTTTATTATATATTTTTAAAGCTAGTTTTTAATTAAATTATAAATATTTATAAAATAAAACTATAACTCTCGAAGTCCTTGGGAAATTTCGATTGTTTCGACACCTCAACCATTAAAATCGGTTCAGTATGTTGGCTTAAAAACAGTCACGTACTACTGAAATAATATATATGATGATGATATTCCAACAAAATGTAGGTTTTCTTAAAGAAAAGAAATATTAGGAGAAATTAAATTTAATATAAATTGTATTAAATGCCCCTTCAAAATAAATAAATAATATTCATAGTAGGTATTGGGTGGGGTGACCCTTCAAAATAAAGCAAAATAGAAAAAAAAATATAAAAACAAAAATGAAAAAAGCTTGTATATATCGGTCGGTGGGCTAAGTTAATAAATAGGAGATCTCAAAACTGATTCTAAACATGCATGTTCATAGTTGAATAACCAAAAATTTCAAACCTTTCAAATATTTAAACAGAAATGTTTCAGATCGAAGAGCCTGTGGCTATTGATTAAATAACCTTCTGGATGATTATCATAAAAATTACGATAGGCAGTGGTGTGGAATCGAGGAATATTGACCAAAAATAACATATTTATACGAATGTTTAAATTATCAACAATACGAATAAAAATTTTTTAACTAAAATGAAAAAAAAAAAAATGTCTCTGGGGTCGACCCACACTAAAACCACATACATATTTACCTAAGTGGTGGCTGGTAGAGTATATATTACATAATTATGTATTTTATAGTGTAATAACTTTGGGTTTTTGGATAATCAGTATATTGAGACTAGTATATACCGATGGCGCGCTAGTGTCCATGGCCGCTACCACGAACATTGGCCATAGATAATTCATTATAAATATGGCAATCCTCGGTCTATCAGTGCTAGCGGCCATTTTGTGTAGTTCATGAAATGTTTACCTGGGTCGCATGCTAATTTGCTGGTGCTAATAGGTAGGTATAGATATAGAGATACAGGGCAATATGTGACATTACCTATATTTTGTACTTTAGCTATTCATAATAATAATTTTTATATTTTTTTTGTAAATAGCTTACAAAATTCTAAGAAACTTACTTAAAAAACTTTTTTTCCTTACTCTTCTCGGTATGGAGGTATTAATTATTTAAGCCAATTATTTCAAAACAGACCAGCTATTGGCTTAAAAAAATACCATAAATCAGGGGAGTGTTCTTAAAGAAAAAAACAAAAATGGTTTCAAACAATACAAAAAGGCAAATATTAAGTGTCATATGCAAAATTTCGATTTTAAAGCGATATGGTGGTAAGAATTTCTCGAATTAAAACATTTTTGAAAAGTTTTTTCTTGCAACATTTTGATTTTTAGCCTTTTAAAGGGCTACATGTTGACTACATTATTATATGTAAAAAAAAAATAGACTGGGTTCGGAATCATTTTTTGTTCTTGAAATATTTGAGACAAAAATTATTTTTCAACATTTTTTCTTAGTTTAAAAAAAAAGTGTCTGTTGATTTTTTTTTTTTAATATTTACCAATTTGGTATTGTGTAATTATGTGTAAATTAAAATTAGTCTGAAGTGAATATCTTATTCCGTTCTCGAGATATTCCAGATAAATGACATTTTACAGCTCCTTTTTAAATTGCTGTAGTAAAAAAACGGTTTATTGAATTTGTTAGAAAACCTTTTGAGCACGTTATGACAATATTATCTGTAAAATAAATTCCATCCCCAAAACGTGAAGATATGTCAAAAAGTTCAATTCGACAAATCACACCAATTACAATAACTTCCAATGGGAAGTTAAAAAATCACTTGCCTTTTGTAGATAAGTACAGAAAAGCTTTTTATATACTTATTGTTCAAAATTTTAGCATTGGCTTACACCAAGAGGTAATAATATTAATCTTTTTGTATTGATATTTCTATATTATTTGATTCGTTCAATGCAGGGTGCTTCACCTAAGGTGTTACAGAAAGATAGAGCGTGTAAGTTGAGTTGAGACAAGAAAAACTCGTATGGGAGGGGGGTCTATTTCCCCTCATTTAGGCGGGCGGGAATTTTCTAAAAAAAAATTACTTAAAACAGAAAAACCAATTAAAAATTAATATATATTGGTGTAGTCCTTATAAACGTCACTGTCTTATTTTGAATGACGCACCCCCTTATTAATTCTAAAAATCATGAAAAATGTTAGCTCATTTTATTAACGTTAACCCGGCCCCCAAGATGTCTGAAGTTTTATATGGGGAATCACATGTATTTTTGTACATCCAGCTTTAAAAATTCATAGTTTTAGTAATGATTGATAAAGGAATTTGAGTCTCCGTACTGCTTCATTGTTTTCAAAAATATTATTTAAAGTATTTCTTAAATTTGAGAGAATATGACTATAAATGAAAGAAACACTTTTAATTAAAGAAAAAAAAAACAAAAAACTAATATATATATTTCGTAACAATAAAACCAAAATTTATTGAATCCAACACTTTAAAATTGATGAACAAAATAGTCTCCGTACATCAATAGAATTAACCTACAGGGTGATTCACCTAAAGTGTAACAAAAAGTAAGAGCGCGTAGGTTGGGATCGAGACAATCAAAAACTCGTATAAGTAAAGGGGGAGTCTATTACCCCCCCATTGAGGCAGGAGGTGCAATTATCAAAAAACATTGTCATAAAACAGAAAAAAAATTATTAAAAAACAACGGTAACACGTCCAACAACGTATTTTCCTTTTTTGCAATCGCAGAAATTCCTTCTTTTATGTTCTGAACAGTTTTCGAAAAATTAATTTTGAAACTTAAAATTAAAAAAAAAAAAATTAACAGACAAATTTCAAACCAATTTTTTTCAAAAGTTTATTTTGTTTGGTACTGTTTTGCTTTCAAAATTCAATGCTCCAATTGATTTTCAGTCAACCGTTGAAAACCGGATGGCTATAGGACTTTTAGTTTTCAAAATATTAATTAAATTATGATACAACCAAGAAGAATCCGGCTAAATGATCAATTCAGCTTCGTTTTTTCTTGTTTTACTAATAGTCCAATCAAATTATCAAAAAAAAAAAAATCGAAAATACCTACAAAAGTTTGGGAGGAGAATTTTTTTGTTTTATTTAAAAGAGTACCTCTTGGGGATTCTAAAACCACAATTTTCCAATTAAAAAGCCTCTGCGTCGTCCGCTATTTTGAGAAAGGTGTTTAATCAATTTTCTCAACCGCTATTAGTTGTAGAGTAGTTATTTTTATTTACTTTAGTAGGTTAACATGTTCGCTACAATTTTTGTCTTAAATTTTTTTTTTGATAGCTCCTTATTATAAAAAGTTATTGTTGAGAAAACAGCAAATTTTCGATTTTAAAAATGGTTTTTCAAGTGTATCTCACCCAATGTCCATCCGAACCAAAAATTACTTAAGATACTTTTTATAGAACATTAAATTTCCTACGTTTTTGTTTATTTAGATTTCATGTAAGTCAAAAAAACTTTTAAGATATAGCATGACAAATTTGCTCATATTATATAATAAAGTGTCGATTGATTTTACTAAACTGCCCCTACTTGTTCACCGTTAGATTAACAAATATAAAATTACTAACATATTTATAGAGAAAGGTTATACCTATAATTGTGTATAATTTGTTTCTTGAAAATTTAAAATTTTTCATCATATTTTGAATCTAAAACAGTATATATAAAGTTGACGGGACATTTACACACCCTTTTAGTACGAAACTTTTTGTCCCTCCCTAATAATTTTTATTTAAAAATGAATCCACATTTGTAGATATTTTCGATAATTTTTTTTTTGAAACTTAATTTTTTGACGGGAGCACTCATTCCACTCAATAAATATTTATGTATTTATTTGTAAGTACGTTCCATATAGACGCAAAATGACGGGACCGGTTTTGATGAAATTTTCAGGAAATCTTGAGATTATCCCAACTGGATCAACAGAATTTTTGTTTGGTTAAAGTCAAGTGTTTCCTATACAAAGCAGGGGGTTGGTCGCCAGTTTTGAATAAAAGCTTTTATTTTGTTTTCTATTCATTGTTTCTTGCACTTTAAAATAAAACAATAAAATTCTCCTCCCGAATTTTTGTAGATATTTTCGATTTTTGTTTGGATAATTTGATTGGACTAATAGCCTGAAACTGAACTCAATCCCAAGTTATCCCCCAGTACTTGACCTAAACTTACATATAAATTATAAGTGCCATATTCAGTTTCTACCTTCACACCATTTATTTCTAAATTTTTGAGAACTTATTCTGCTTAAAATTATTATTACAAGACGAAATTTGAAAATTCGATCTAAATCGGTCAAATAGTTTTGGCAAGAATCATGATGTTAACTAAGTGCAACAAGCAATGTTTGCATCATTGCTGTGGTCAAAGTAGGACACTTAAGTTCGCACTCTTTTTTGTACACGTACTTGGAAAAAATTGGGTGATTTTAGTGTTTTTTTCACTGTTGCATTTTTCCTGCAGTAAACACAGGTTTTTCGAAGTTGCAAACTTGCCTATAGACTACTCTTACATGCCCCAACAACATATCAAAAATGCAGAACTACATCGCGCTTTGCGAATTTAGCACTTTTTTTTTGTAATTATTGACTGGGCTATTCGAAGTCTATGTCAATCTATTTAAATTTTTATAACATCAAATTAAAGCTGATTTCAAAGAAAATTAAGAAAAAAAAAAAACAAATAAAAGGTAAACTTACTAGTCTAGTTCAAAACCATTAGCATCATTAAAACGAGGCCAATGTTTCAAATGATTTGTATATGACAACTCTCCTTCGGATTGGAATTGTAAATTGCTGTATTTGGATGTGTCTTCCCACATTGTTTTTACTTTTTTCCCATGGGGAACAATTGTTAAGAAGCCAGCTCTTTTTTTTCAAGAAATTCTTCTAAAATAATATATAATTAAAATATAAACTTAGTCTCATAATTAAAAAAAAAAAAAACATTAAAGAATATTTTAATATTTACTATCTCATATTTGTTCCTCATCAACCTCAATAATGCTGTTTTCGGCAAAAGCGGGACGTTCGACATTACACCAACGAGAATATAACTTTCCTGTTGGATTTTTTTTTCCAATCTATTGTGGCATAAAGTAAGTGTCCTGTAAAATAAACATATGTATGTATGTAGTTTCAATTTTTCGTAATATATTATTATTTTTATTAGAAATACATTCATATGTATGTATGTATATTCAGTCAAAACTCTTATCCTGTTTTCGCGTGGAAACATTTCTGTGATGTCGTTCGCCCAGAGACTCATATCCCTATGAGACATTTTCTTTCCGCTCCCAATAAATTTTTCAACGATGCAGTTCTGCATTTTACTTGTTAGGTGTCCATTTTTTTCATGATATGTCAAAAGAAGGTACCCTCTTACACTTGACTTTAAATGGTTACTAAGATTAACTACTTCCCCTTCTTTGGACTCTTAAGGTCGTGAACTGAAAAATTGATAGAAATAATATAGTTCGACATGTTTTTCAACCATTTCAAGACCTTTTCTGTTGACGGTGGCGACATTTTAGATTGGTCACACATTAAGGTTATATTCTGAAAAATTAAAAGCACACAATATTGTTTTTTGGTCAGAAAAGATTATACTTAAAAAAACTTAGATTGAGTTTGTATTACTTTTAAATTCGATTTTAAAGCTAAATGCTACAAAAATATCATTGACGTGAAATCAAGCTTACATATACTTTTTTTTAGGTGGACACTTACCCTATCTTTTCTCCACTTTCTTAGACCCGATAAAAATTTGACCCTTTCCCCGACCTTTTCCACGTCCTCGGGTTCCATTTTATCTAGAACTTCAAGGGAATTGACTCCATACATTTTTAAAAAATCGAGCGTAGCACCACTCATTCCCCAGGAATTGTAGAGTTCTTGGGTTTCTTTCAATTCTTTTTCAAAAAACAATTGCACTGGCACACTAAGTATTTGACACGAATTACTTGAAAGCTGTTTGACATTTTTATTATTAACATTGAAAATGTTTATAGGCTCGTTTTTAAAAAATGATGGTGTTACCAAAATGATTTAAATGAACAGAATGAATACATGAAAAGAATAATAAATTTGAGCGTATACGGGCAGTTTTATTAAATATTTGGTTGGTGTTACCAAAAATGAACTAAATTGAAGAAATAAATACCAGGGAAATAATAATGAACAAAATGAATAAACGATAAGTAGTAATAATGTTTTGCCAAAAAAGAGATTGCGAAGGGAAAATCGAAACAAAATTATAAGAATCAGGCAAAATGAAAATATAATGAGGAGGGAAAGAACAATTTTTTTTTGTCTGCGAATTGCGAAATTGCGATACCTAAACGAAAAGGAGACAAAGTGTAACTTCACTCGCAACACAAACCTGTTACTGCGCAAACTGCAATACTGCAAATGAAGCTTACAGACGTTGATTTTTTCTCGTAGTTAGGTATATTTATGTATGTATATATTGTATATATACATACAGTATTATATTATCAAATTTGCACAATTGAGAAAGGTAAACACAGGAAAATGAATAATAGAATAGTTTATATTTTTTTCTAAGGAAAGGTAATGCGAAGGGATGATCGAAAAATAAATTTTAAAGAAATACAAGTTGAAATTTATTTTGTTAACAGGGGAAATTAAAATATGAAAAGGAGGCAAAGAACAATTTTTTGCTTGGGAACCGCGATACCTAAACGAAAAGAAAACAAAAAGTGTCGAGTCTCGAATTGGATATTGTTTGTTTTGTTTTAGAAATTGGTACGATTGACAGTGTTGCCAAGTCGAAATTCCAAATAAAGTCAAATCTGACTTGTTGAATTTATTTCTCTCTTCCAAATCAAGTCAAAAATAAAAGGCAAATATTTGAAAATTTTGTTTCTAGTAAAAAAAATCAAATATCAAAATACCAAATATTAATGATAACATAAATACATTTTATTAGTTATAAACAAAACGTAAAGTATTTCAACTTCAATTCATTAAGTTAATTAGAATAAATAATATTTCATAAATTATTATTATATAAAAATAGGTACATATGTACTTAAGTTAAGGTACATAAAGTTAAAGATCTTCAAAATCTATATTTTTGTATGTAGCATTTGTTCCAACTTTGTTTTTTACTTCTGCAGGAATTCCAAAGTTATTGCAACAGTTTTTATTGCGCAAATGATTTCCTATCGTCAAAAGAGAATTACTTTACAAGAGCTGCATTCTGCTTCTTTGTTTCGTTTTGATCAAATTTAATTGACTAAAAATTCTTTCTACTTCTGCATTGGAAATTGGCAAAACCAATATTGATATAAAAAACTTCGCCAACTCTTTAAATGGATTTTCTCCACTGGCATCCTTATACGAATAAACTTTGCACCAGAAAGACACTGTCTTTTTTATGTTTTTCCATTTTATGAAACAAAGATTGCTCCACTGGCTTAAAATCTTTTCTTTTGAATCAGGCTCAACCTTCATCTCTTCCAGAACTGGAAGCAATGAGCTTTTGTTTTGGGAAAGGCATGTGTCGACAGAAAGCATGCAGATCTGTTTGAGATTTTTTAGAATTTTTAGGCCTACACTGAAGTTGAAATGTATTTTAAAATAATATTTTAACAAAAAGTTAAGTTGCATATTGAATTATTGAATAAAGTCAAAAAACAAGTCAAAATACTTTTGACAACATTTGTATTTCATTTCATGTCAACAGCGATGAAATCTTGTCAAATTTGACATGAAACAGGTCAAAGCGGCAACACTGACGATTGATAGTTGAATTGAGTCGCGATGGATGTGTTCATGGAGTAGTTATAATTCTTAATTTCCATTGGACAGAAAAATCGATTTTTTTTTTAGTTGGCCAGTTTATATTAAAGGTAAGACCGCACTCAACTTCAGCGGAGCTGCACTTCACGACGCGTCAAAACATTATTTGGATGAAGTTGTATGAGCTACATGATATATCGCACTAAGCGGCAACTGAACTTCATAAAATTTCATACGAATTCTTGTGAATCGCAGTTCCGTCGAGTGTGGTCTAACCTTAATAATATCTCAGAGAACTCTCTATAAATATAAAAGCTATTCCTCTCAAAAACAGTGTTCACATTCGAGTGACTCCTCCAACTTTTTTTGACTTCACAAAAGAAAAAAAAAATTTTTTTACAAATTTGTTGATTTTCTTTTGACGTTTGCTTTTGAAAATTCGGAGGAGTCAGTCCAATCTGAACACCGTCAAAAGTTTCTTTCTTTTGCTATTGAAAAGTGAGAATGATTTTTTGTGCACTCTTTGATCGATTATTTTATGTCACACCCCTTAAATTCCACCTATCTCACAAGTTTTGTATACAACCGCTACCGCAAACGTAATGGGAAAGAAATGACTTCTCATATTTTGCTTCCACACTTGCTTGTAATAACACATTACCCTAAAATAAAAAAGGTGTGATAGAATGTGGGATAGAATAAGTACCATTCCTAAAATTGTTCATGTATTAATACATGTCAAATCGTGTGGGATAGAATGTCGGGTTGTGTAGGCTGGGCTGTCATATTTTGTTTCCACACTGTTCTACATAATTTGTTTCCCACTTTTTTGACATTTATTAATACATCGTGGGCTAGTGTGGAAGGCCTTTAAGTAATTAGTTGGCAAAATGGGTTTTTCATTTATCCTGCAAAAATGAATGCCATCTACTGCATGTGTCGAAAACGAGGAAATTTTATCTTGACTATAGTCTACGAACAAACCCCTTAGTATTTTCTTTTACTTTGTGTCCTCCTTGTGACTTTTTTAGGTTGAGAGTTGTTCAATAGTACCAAGTGTGAAATAAAAAACTAGGCTACGGTCGATGCGTTTTATTTTTCGAGTTACTTTAGCCTTAACTCCATAGACCTACTTTTGTACAAAAGTACAAATGTGAGAAATTAAAATGTTCGCTAAAGAAACATACTTACAAAAAAACATACCAAAATTGTTCTGAAACAGAAATTAAACCACCATGCACAATTTTCCATTGTTTTTTAGCAAGCAGGTGTCTTCAGAATAGATATTTATTTCTCACTTTTGTACAAAAGAAGGCCTATGTAGTTAAGCCTTTACTGTAATACGTATAGATTGAGATCCGCAATTAAATACGCCTATTGTGTGGCATAGAAAATTAAATTGCTACACATGGTGTAGAGTGGGGATTGGGGAATTTAGATGTTTACATACTACATCGTATAGAAGGAAGGGGAAACTAGGGATAGGGACAATCAGAAAAGTAAAGGAAATAGAAATCGAAAATAAAATTTAAAAGAAATACGAGTACAAAAAACAAACGGTGGAAAAGATGCTACAGTATTTAAGACGACCCCAAAAACTTGAGACTGTATGTCTAGCTGATTTCGTCGCAAAGTACACTAGACGCTATACAACTCGGATAGAAAGCCTACCACGTTAAGGTGAAGATGATAATGAGGAACTAACAATAATAACCAATATCCAGTGTGGTCAGACAGGATGTCATGAACTACAAACGCGAATGTGTACTCTCTTTCACCCATTTCGCTGCTAAGAGTTAGATATTCTTAACAATGTCGCATAGTTTGGTTTCTTAGTAAGCAACTGAGACATGAATGGTCTCTAAAAGCTTATGGGGCTTACATGCAAATATTGGACAAATTATAAAGTTTAGTCATGTTTATTTTTATCTTGAAAATGCAAGTCATTTTCAATGTCCCCATTCTTACTCTATGAGTGAAATCTGTAAATTGTATATACTTCATCTTTCATTTTTATAAAATAATTAAAGAAACATAATAGTCCAGTCATTTGTTAGTTTTGCCTGGAATGTTTTGGAGTAGTTTTGAAAACTTTTCATTTTTATAGATTTTGGGGTGCACTTTCCGAATTTTCATTTTACTACCTCGCACTACTACCCCTAACGCCGCCATTCGAGGTTAAATGTCGAAAATATCAGGTTTTCGCATATAACACCGAAACGGTAAATGCTATCGAAAACTGGAAATTTAAAATTTTTGTCAAACTTTTAAAATAATTATATCTTTAAAACGGTTGTTTTTAGAAAAAAATAATAATTGTTTCCTGTAGAGGGTCACATAATGTACAAACCTTGCATTCAGATGTTTTCAAAAATATGAACCGTTTAGGAGTTCTACGTGAAAAAGTGACATTTTCGACATTTTACGTTTTTTGAGATGTCGATATCTTCTTAACAATGAGTCGTAGGAAAAAAATTGTCAAAACTTTTTTTCTTCGCGATCACAAAATCTACAAGTTTAGCATGTAATACTTTTCGATATCATTTACCGTTTCGGAGTTATATGCGAAAACCTGATACTTTCGACATTTAACCTCGAATGGTGGCGTTAGCGGGAAAAGTGCGAGGTGACAAAAAATGAATATTCGGAAAGAGCACCCCAAAATCTATAAAAATGAAAAGTTTTTAAAACTACCCCAAAACTTTCCAGGCAAACCACTTTTTTTCGCCCAAATGACTGGACTATAACAACGAAATTAAGAATCAAACGCGTGTTCAAAACCAAATAAACAAAAGCATCCGCACGTGATGAGAACTAGAAACAAATTGTTATTGCGTTTGCAATGTACGATGTGCCGTATGCTAAACCGAGTACATTATGGGAAAAAAAATATAGTTTTAAAAAGAAAATCCTATTGATTTAAGAGGATTTTATTCTCAAACCCCCATATTAATAAACGAAGCTATCTTTAACTCGTGGATTAGGAGTAAGATTTCTGCCACTTACGAGCTAGCTTAACCACCAAGGAAGGTATATTTATTTGTCATAGTTAATCCTTCGCTAAACTACCTTCCTTGGTGGTGACAGAAATCTTACTCCTAAATCGCGAGTTAAAGATAACTCGCCGCTGGCTTCGTTTATTAATATGGGGGAAAGTGTTTAAATATAAGAGAACTTTTTGTTTTAAAATGAATGCAGCATAGAGAAGTTATTTTTGTTTACTTTTGTAGTTTAAAATGTTCTGTACAATTTTTGTCTTAAATTTTTTTTTGATAGCTCCTTCCTATAAAAAGTTATTGTTGAAAAACCAGTAAATTATCGATTTTATAAATGGTTTTTCAAGTTTATCTCACCCTATGTCCATCCGAACCAAAAATTACTTAAGATACTTTTTATAGAACATTAAATTTCCTACGTTTTTGTTTATTTAGATTTCATGTAAGTCAAAAAAACTTTTAAGATATAGCATGACAAATTTGTTCATATTATATAATAAAGTGTCGATTGATTTTTCTAAACTGCCCCTACTTGTTCACCGTTAGATTAACAAATATAAAATTACTAACATATTTGTAGAGAAAGGTTATACCTATAATTGTGTATAATTTGTTTCTTGAAAATTTAAAATTTTTCATCATATTTTGAATCTAAAACAGTATATATAAAGTTGACGGGACATTTACACACCCTTTTAGTACGAAACTTTTTGTCCCTCCCTAATAATTTTTATTTAAAAATGAATCCACATTTGTAGATATTTTCGATAATTTTTTTTTGAAACTTAATTTTTTGACGGGAGCACTCATTCCACTCAATAAATATTTATGTATTTACATATTCTATAAAGACATATATGTACATAATATCCAAAAATAAATATTTGTAAGTACGTTCCATATAGACGCAAAATGACGGGACCGGTTTTGATGAAATTTTCACGAAATCTTGAGATTATCCCAACTGGATCAACAGAATTTTTGTTTGGTTAAAGTCAAGTGTTTCCTATACAAAGCAGGGGGTCGGTCGCCAGTTTTGAATAAAAGCTTTTATTTTGTTTTCTATTCATTGTTTCTTGCACTTTAAAATAAAACAATAAAATTCTCCTCCCGAATTTTTGTAGATATTTTCGATTTTTGTTTGGATAATTTGATTGGACTAATAGCCTGAAACTGAACTCAATCCCAAGTTATCCCCCAGTACTTGACCTAAACTTACATATAAATTATAAGTGCCATATTCAGTTTCTACCTTCACACCATTTATTTCTAAATTTTTGAGAACTTATTCTGCTTAAAATTATTATTACAAGACGAAATTTGAAAATTCGATCTAAATCGGTCAAATAGTTTTGGCAAGAATCATGATGTTAACTAAGTGCAACAAGCAATGTTTGCATCATTGCTGTGGTCAAAGTAGGACACTTAAGTTCGCACTCTTTTTTGTACACGTACTTGGAAAAAATTGGGTGATTTTAGTGTTTTTTTTACTGTTGCATTTTTCCTGCAGTAAACACAGGTTTTTCGAAGTTGCAAACTTGCCTATAGACTACTCTTACATGCCCCAACAACATATCAAAAATGCAGAACTACATCGCGCTTTGCGAATTTAGCACTTTTTTTTTTGTAATTATTGACTGGGCTATTCGAAGTCTATGTCAATCTATTTAAATTTATAACATCAAATTAAAGCTGATTTCAAAGAAAATTAAGAAAAAAAAAAAATAAATAAAAGGTAAACTTACTAGTCTAGTTCAAAACCATTAGCATCATTAAAACGAGGCCAATGTTTCAAATGATTTGTATATGACAACTCTCCTTCGGATTGGAATTGTAAATTGCTGTATTTGGATGTGTCTTCCCACATTGTTTTTACTTTTTTCCCATGGGGAACAATTGTTAAGAAGCCAGCTCTTTTTTTTCAAGAAATTCTTCTAAAATAATATATAATTAAAATATAAAATTAGTCTCATAATTTAAAAAAAAAAAAAAAACATTAAAGCATATTTTAATATTTACTATCTGATATTTGTTCCTGATCAACCTCAATAATGCTGTTTTCGGCAAAAGCGGGACGTTCGACATTACACCAACGAGAATATAACTTTCCTGTTGGATTTATTTTTCCAATCTATTGTGGCATAAAGTAAGTGTCCTGTAAAATAAACATATGTATGTATGTAGTTTCAATATTTCGTAATATATTATTATTTTTATTAGAAATACATTCATATGTATGTATGTATATTCAGTCAAAACTCTTATACTGTTTTCGCGTGGAAACATTTCTGTGATGGCGTTCGCCCAGAGACTCATATCCCTATGAGACATTTTCTTTCCGCTCCCAATAAATTTTTCAACGATGCAGTTCTGCATTTTACTTGTTAGGTGTCCATTTCTTTCATGATATGTCAAAAGAAGGTACCCTCTTACACTTGACTTTAAATGGTTACTAAGATTAACTACTTCCCCTTCTTTGGACTCTTAAGGTCGTGAACTGAAAAATTGATAGAAATAATATAGTTCGATATGTTTTTCAACCATTTCAAGACCTTTTCTGTTGACGGTGGCGACATTTTAGATTGGTCACATAAAGGTTATATTCTGAAAAATTAAAAGCACACAATATCGTTTTTTGGTCAGAAAAGATTATACTTAAAAAAACTTAGATTGAGTTTGTATTACTTTTAAATTCGATTTTAAAGCTAAATGCTACAAAAATATCATTGACGTGAAATCAAGCTTACATATACTTTTTTTTAGATGGACACTTACCCTATCTTTTCTCCACTTTCTTAGACCCGATAAAAATTTGACCCTTTCCCCGACCCTTTCCACGTCCTCGGGTTCCATTTTATCTAGAACTTCAAGGGAATTGACTCCATACATTTTTAAAAAATCGAGCGTAGCACCACTCATTCCCCAGGAATTGTAGAGTTCTTGGGTTTCTTTCAATTCTTTTTCAAAAAACAATTGCACTGGCACACTAAGTATTTGACACGAATTACTTGAAAGCTGTTTGACATTTTTATTATTAACATTGAAAATGTTTATAGGCTCGTTCTTAAAAAATGATGGTGTTACCAAAATGATTTAAATGAACAGAATGAATACATGAAAAGAATAATGAATTTGAGCGTATACGGGCAGTTTTATTAAATATTTGGTTGGTGTTACCAAAAATGAACTAAATTGAAGAAATAAATACCAGGGAAATAATAATGAACAAAATGAATAAACGATAAGTAGTAATAATGTTTTGCCAAAAAAGAGATTGCGAAGGGAAAATCGAAACAAAATTATAAGAATCAGGCAAAATGAAAATATAATGAGGAGGGAAAGAACAATTTTTTTTTTGTCTGCGAATTGCGAAATTGCGATACCTAAACGAAAAGGAGACAAAGTGTAACTTCACTCGCAACACAAACCTGTTACTGCGCAAACTGCAATACTGCAAATGAAGCTTACAGACGTTGATTTTTTCTCTTAGTTAGGCATATTTATGTATGTATATATTGTATATATACATACAGTATTATATTATCAAATTCGCACAATTGAGAAAGGTAAACACAGGAAAATGAATAATAGAATAGTTTATATTTTTTTCTAAGGAAAGCTAATGCGAAGGGATGATCGAAAAATAAATTTTTAAGAAATACAAGTTGAAATTTATTTTGTTAACAGGGGAAATTAAAATATGAAAAGGAGGCAAAGAACAATTTTTTGCTTGGGAACCGCGATACCTAAACGAAAAGAAAACAAAAAGTGTCGAGTCTCGAATTGGATATTGTTTGTTTTGTTTTAGAAATTGGTACGATTGACAGTGTTGCCAAGTCGAAATTCCAAATAAAGTCAAATCTGACTTGTTGAATTTATTTCTCTCTTCCAAATCAAGTCAAAAATAAAAGGCAAATATTTGAAAATTTTGTTTCTAGTAAAAAAAAAGTCAAATATCAAAATACCAAATATTAATGATAACATAAATACATTTTATTAGTTATAAACAAAACGTAAAGTATTTCAACTTCAATTCATTAAGTTAATTAGAATAAACAATATTTCATAAATTATTATTATATAAAAATAGGTACATATATACTTAAGTTAAGGTACATAAAGTTAAAGATCTTCAAAATCTATATTTTTGTATGTAGCATTTGTTCCAACTTTGTTTTTTACTTCTGCAGGAATTCCAAAGTTATTGCAACAGTTTTTATTGCGCAAATGATTTCCTATCGTCAAAAGAGAATTACTTTACAAGAGCTGCATTCTGCTTCTTTGTTTCGTTTTGATCAAATTTAATTGACTAAAAATTCTTTCTACTTCTGCATTGGAAATTGGCAAAACCAATATTGATATAAAAAACTTCGCCAACTCTTTAAATGGATTTTCTCCACTGGCATCCTTATACGAATAAACTTTGCACCAGAAAGACACTGTCTTTTTTATGTTTTTCCATTTTATGAAACAAAGATTGCTCCACTGGCTTAAAATCTTTTCTTTTGAATCAGGCTCAACCTTCATCTCTTCCAGAACTGGAAGCAATGAGCTTTTGTTTTGGGAAAGGCATGTGTCGACAGAAAGCATGCAGATCTGTTTGAGAATTTTTAGAATTTTTAGGCCTACACTGAAGTTGAAATGTATTTTAAAATAATATTTTAACAAAAAGTTAAGTTGCATATTGAATTATTGAATAAAGTCAAAAAACAAGTCAAAATACTTTTGACAACATTTGTATTTCATTTCATGTCAACAGCGATGAAATCTTGTCAAATTTGACATGAAACAGGTCAAAGCGGCAACACTGACGATTGATAGTTGAATTGAGTCGCGATGGATGTGTTCATGGAGTAGTTATAATTTTTAATTTCCATTGGACAGAAAAATCGATTTTTTTTTTAGTTGGCCAGTTTATATTAAAGGTAAGACCGCACTCAACTTCAGCGGAGCTGCACTTCACGACGCGTCAAAACATTATTTGGATGAAGTTGTATGAGCTACATGATATATCGCACTAAGCGGCAACTGAACTTCATAAAATTTCATACGAATTCTTGTGAATCGCAGTTCCGTCGAGTGTGGTCTAACCTTAATAATATCTCAGAGAACTCTCTATAAATATAAAAGCTATTCCTCTCAAAAACAGTGTTCACATTCGAGTGACTCCTCCAACTTTTTTTGACTTCACAAAAGAAAAAAAAAATTTTTTTACAAATTTGTTGATTTTCTTTTGACGTTTGCTTTTGAAAATTCGGAGGAGTCAGTCCAATCTGAACATCGTCAAAAGTTTCTTTCTTTTGCTATTGAAAAGTGAGAATGATTTTTTGTGCACTCTTTGATCGATTATTTTATGTCACACCCCTTAAATTCCACCTATCTCACAAGTTTTGTATACAACCGCTACCGCAAACGTAATGGGAAAGAAATGACTTCTCATACTTTGCTTCCACACTTGCTTGTAATAACACATTACCCTAAAATAAAAAAGGTGTGATAGAATGTGGGATATAATAAGTACCATTCCTAAAATTGTTCATGTAATAATACATGTCAAATCGTGTGGGATAGAATGTCGGGTTGTGTAGGCTGGGCTGTCATATTTTGTTTCCACACTGTTCTACATAATTTGTTTCCCACTTTTTTGACATTTATTAATACACCGTGGGCTAGTGTGGAAGGCCTTTAAGTAATTAGTTGGCAAAATGGGTTTTTCATTTATCCTGCAAAAATGAATGCCATCTACTGCATGTGTCGAAAACGAGGAAATTTTATCTTGACTATAGTCTACGAACAAACCCCTTAGTATTTTCTTTTACTTTGTGTCCTCCTTGTGACTTTTTTAGGTTGAGAGTTGTTCAATAGTACCAAGTGTGAAATAAAAAACTAGGCTACGGTCGATGCGTTTTATTTTTCGAGTTACTTAAGCCTTAACTACATAGACCTACTTTTGTACAAAAGTACAAATGTGAGAAATTAAAATGTTCGCTAAAGAAACATACTTACAAAAAAACATACCAAAATTGTTCTGAAACAGAAATTAAACCACCATGCACAATTTTCCATTGTTTTTTAGCAAGCAGGTGTCTTCAGAATAGATATCTATTTCTCACTTTTGTACAAAAGTAGGCCTATGTAGTTAAGCCTTTACTGTAATACGTATAGATTGAGATCCGCAATTAAATACGCCTATTATGTGGCATAGAAAATTAAATTGCTACACATGGTGTAGAGTGGGGATTGGGGAATTTAGATGTTTACATACTACATCGTATAGAAGGAAGGGGAAACTAGGGATAGGGACAATCAGAAAAGTAAAGAAAATAGAAATCGAAAATAAAATTTAAAAGAAATACGAGTACAAAAAACAAACGGTGGAAAAGATGCTACAGTATTTAAGACTACCCCAAAAACTTGAGACTGTATGTCTAGCTGATTTCGTCGCAAAGTACACTGGACGCTATACAACTCGGATAGAAAGCCTACCACGTTAAGGTGAAGATGATAATGAGGAACTAACAATAATAACCAATATCCAGTGTGGTCAGCATAAACACATAATATAAAGATGCCAAAACTTCGTACGTCTTACCCCCCAAAACCCATTTGTTTACATTGTTGTATTTGGAATTTAATTTTGTGTCGAAGAATAGATGTGAATTGCAGCAACAATTTAACGCGGTGAGTTTGATTGGTTTGACAGTTCTTTTTTTTTTGTGAATTTGCTGTGGTGACTTTTATCTCGGTACGTGCGTCTCAATATTATTGTCGTGTTTTTAACAACAATTCGCGGTTTTTCATTAATAATAATAAAAATAAAAATAATAAATTCTTGTTTGTCTATCTTTAACATTGATAGTCATTTAAATAAAGTGTTTTTGTGTTTTTGCTTATTTCGTGCAAGAACTGTGCCTTGTGTTGCTAAATCTCAGCAAGGGTGGCGATATCTACAAGATGATAAAGCCAGAATGACTGTTTTTGGTCATTTGGAAGGTAATTCCTCAACGTGGACGTCCTCAACGCTGGACAGATAACGCACCGAGCTCCAGCACATCACGATTGCTGTGACACCTTTACTGGCTGCTGAATGCAAAACTGCCACAACAACCTTACAACCCGCCTCCACAGGCCATGAAGATGGCCGGACTATGGAACATGTCTAAAAAAAATCCCATGGAGTCGCAAAAATCCATGTCCAAGCAGTGACATATCCATACAAATCAGATTGTGGATTGGATTGTAGATAAGATTATGGACATCGTTCATGGCCTGTGGAGTCGGGGTGTTAGGTAGCTGTAGTAAGTCCATCGCATTCGTCGTGCCACAGAGTTTCCTCATCATCATAATCGTTCACTCTATCGCAATCAACATCATCTGTGCCATCAAACACCAATTACCAATGTGGACGCAATTCGATTGTGAAAAATGTATTTGGTGGAACTCTGCAGAGTGAAAAGCGTTTTTTGATTTGTGGCTTGGAGAGAAAGATACGTGATCCCTTTCTCCCGTTCACAGTGCGAAAGGTAACTCTACGGCAGCGGTTTCCCTTGGTAAGTGTTTGGTATGTGTTTTCGAATAAAAAATGTTTGAGACCAAATTTATTAATTTTAGTCACTACTTACTTTAATTCGTCATCTAACACCCGAAAGATACAAAAGAGGTTATGTTATGATATTTTGCATTGAACATGCTGAGGCAGCAGACGAAATCAGCGAGTGTATTGCCGAGTCATTCACAAACTTAGATGCTCTGTGCTCCAATAAAATCGCAAGACTGCATTTGTTTTGTGATTTGTTGCATAACCGCACTATTAAGGTATCAAATGCCAGTTTCATAAGTAAGTAATTTTTATTTTATAGCTTTAAAGAATGATAATTTTGTGACTATAGGTATATAAAACTGTGCTCAATAAGGGTAACCACAATTTTTTACTAGGTACTATTAACAAAAATTTTATATATTCCGTCAAAATAAAGTATTTCTTGTTCTTTCACAAACCATGTTTTTTAAAAATTGACTTTTTGATGTTTACACAATTCAATTTTTTTCAATTTTAAAGTTTCCGGATACTAATTTTTTTAGGATGACTAATTTAGTGCTTTTTTCTTTCACTCAAAATACGCATGAATTCAATTTGCGGAAAAAAACAAAAACTATTTGCCACAGAGAGGGTGCAAAGAATTGAATTTAAATTATTAAAAGAGGACGTAAATCAATACGGGAATAAGGTGTTTTTAAAAAAATGCTGTCTTCCACGTTTTAAAACAAACTTAAATAAAACTCGAAATCGTCAATATTTAACCCAAAGGACAATGGGCAAAGATGTATTGAGCGGTGGCCCGGCATCAATAAGAAAGGCCTTCATATCGTATATAGGTACATATTTATGCATTCATTATCCGTTAACCGTTTGTCCAAATTCGCTGTGTGACAGAAGTTATTTAATTTTCGAATTAAATTAGTCACAATTCCCTTTTTTCTAAGTTCGATTTAAGTCATTTTTGGAATAAAGTTCTTTGAACTCATGAGACCATTACCTGCATTTTTTCATATGTCTTAAATTATTTTTAAGGGTAGCAAGCATCAATTTTATGCAGAAGGCATTTTTTGGAGTATTTAATAAGTAAAAAATACAAATATTGGTTTTTTAACAATAATTTTGATGTTAAAATTATCTCTGGAAAACAAGAAACAAATATCAATTTGTATCTCATTTGTCATTTATCATTTATCGGAATAAAAATGGGTCTTATTTTCAAGGTTTTAAATTGCAATTCGTAATAGTTAGACAAAACAACCCACAACTTACTTTACTTTATATAAACTATATATACTATTACGGTTTGAAAATGTTTTTGGGTTATTTCTAATTTAGTTACGAAGAAAATGGTTGTACAATTATTACTGACTCATTCCTAAATAGATACAAATAAAAATATAAACAAAAAATAGAACATTTTTGTTTTGCTTTTTATGATACTAAAGGATTTTTAACTCAGTCACCTATTTTAAATTTCATTGCGCTTTTTTAAAAAAGAATGAAGGCTCTCCCAAACCAATGAGAAACATTCTTCAGTCAAAACTAATTCATATGTTTCTCCGCCGAGTTGGTGTGGGCACTCTCATATGTACATATATGATCATGTAAATAAATTTTGACATGCGAATGTTTCTTGGCCGCAACGAATGTTCCGCATTAGTTGGGAGAGCCTTGATAGATAGAGCCTTTTTTTGATGCTTGCGATCCCTAAATATAATTTTAAAAATCTGACAAAATTCATGGGTTTAAATAACATAATACCAAAAAATGGATTAAATCGAACGAAAAATACACAAAATATTAATGAAAAACTAAGGAAATAGGAAATTGTGACCCTAAAACTCATTTTAATTCAAACTAGCCGTCCCGTGCTCGCGTTGCTTCGCATAGTTTATAGAATGATAATTTGACTATAGATATACAAAACTGTGCTCAATAAGGCTAACCGCAATTTCTAGTATATTATTAAAAAAACGTTTATATATGTCTTCCAAATTAAGTATTTCATGTTCTCTCACGAACCAAGTTTTCAAAAATAGAAATTTGTTGATGTTTGCATAATTCAATTTGTTTTAATTTTAAAGTTTCCAGATACCTAATGTTGTCATTAATTTAGTTCCTTTTTCTCTTTCACTCAAAATACGCATGAATTCTATTTGCGGAAAAAACTATTTTCCTTAGTATTTCCTTAGTTATTTAAATCATTAAAAAGAACGTAAATCAATAACGGTAATAAGGTGTTTTAAAAAAATGCTATCTTCCACTTTTTTAGGCAAACTTAAATAAAACTCGGAATCGTCAGTATTTAACTAAAATACAAATTGTAAAAAAGTATTTCCTTTTTCTTAAGTATGTATAACCTTTGAAATACAAATCATACAAAAAGTATGAAGATACTTACTTCTAGGTTTTGACCAGAGAAATTCTACCCCAATTTTTACCAATATATTAACAAAAAGTTTATACTATATGAATAAAGAGTTGGATGTTCACTCACGGAAAAAGTTTTCAAAAATAGATTTTTTGATGTTTGCATAAAAGTAGGCATAATATTTTAATTTGTTTTTATTTTAAAGCTTCCGGATACACAATGTTGTCACTAAACAACTTCTCATACCCAGAAGGTGGCCACAGTATAATGTTGTCCTACAAACACTTTTGGAAGAAAGTCCTGAATGCAATATGAAAACAAAACATTTCAGAATTTTACCAATGTCACTGTGCTAAGTTTTACCGATAAAGCATTTCCATTAACATACATATATCAATATGTTAGTCCAACCTATTAAGTATAAGTTCACCAATTTAAATAAATCCTTTTTATTTTTTACATTTTCTATTTCTATTTTCACTATTTTAGATGTTGAAACAAAACTTTAGTTCATTCCCATGTTCCAAGCTCTTGCTCCACAAATTTACATCGCAATCATTTCGCGTTGCTTCACTGATTTTTCAAAAAAAAAAATTTAGTAGGGATACAAACCCCTGCCAAATAAAACCCCCCAAGTTCTACCAGTATATTAACAAAAAGTTTATACGCATATATATTTCTGGTAGACATAATATTTTAATTTGTGTTTTTAAGGCTTCCGGATACACAATGTTGTCAATTGAGTGCCTATTTTTCTTTCACTCAAAATACGCATACATTCGGATAAAACCCTTTTACCATAAAGGTGCCGAACAAAAATTATTTAAATTATGAAAAGAAGTAAAGCGTGTACTTCGAGAAAAAATTGCATTAAGTTTGTTAAGGCAAATTAAACAAAACTCGGTATTGTCAATATTTACCAAATTGTCGAGGATAAAATTATTTGCCATATGGATGGTGAAAAAAAGTTGTATTCTTCCCTTATCTTTTTTTGAGTATTGAAAATATTTAATTTTATATTTTTAGTTTGAAGAACACATATCGCATACTTTTGGAATGATTTATGTACATACATAATAAAAAACACAAAGGAAATGTTTTTTTACAAATGTCAAACTTTTTTAATGTGTTTTTCTTAGACAACAGTACCTTCGGTGGACTAAATTTAGTTAGGCCGCCCACCAAGAAAATGTTGACAACAAAGCAAACCAACGACGCAAAAAAAGAGTTAAGAGTCTTAAAACACACGATTGTACATATATAGTCTATATAAAGGATCTCCATTAACTAATGTCCATCTCATAGTCTAAACTATTGCGTATAGTTTAACCATTTTCATCAAAACCCTATTGTTTGCATTTAAATTGTTTTTTTTTGCACTTTTAAACATTTTTGAAAATAAATAATTAGCCTATCTTCATTCCCTACATCCAAATTCTCGTTCCACAAATTTTCATTCCAATCATTTCAGTATTTTCTTAGATAAAGTGGAACAAACACACTTTCACATTTATAATATTATTAAGATTAAATAACTTCTGACACAGAGCGAATTTGGAGAAACGGTTAACGGATAATGAATGCATAAATATGTACCCATATACGATATTAATGCCGTTTTAATTGGTGCTGGGCCAGATTTGCCCATTGTCCTTTTCGAAGAAAAAAATATCTACCATATATATGTAGGTGGTAAAAAAAAGTATGTCCTTATTTTCCAAGTATAACATTTGAAATACAAATCATACAAAAAGTATGAAGATACTTACAGACTTTGACCACAGAAATAAACAACTTCTCATATCGTTGAATTTTTGAACAACAACAACCACTTAAAGGCGCTACCACCAATTGTTTGGCTGGAGATAATAGCTATTTCGTGCTTTGCCACTTTTGCACTCATCAGTCTCCTTTTTGTGGTGCTGAGCTTTAATCCAATTTTATTTGGAAAACTTTGTATGAAATTGACGGAATAAAGAATGGTCAAGCCTAATAAGCTGACATTCTAGTACAAATAGTGCAATAATAACAATAATAACTTCTCATATCATCAACTCTGAAAATAATTTTTTCTGCACCATGGTAGTAAATTTTGTTTGTAATGTTTTTAAATGAGTTTTATAATTTCATTCAACTCTTTTCAAAATCGAAAATATTTAATTTTAAAATTTTCCTTGATATACACGGTTCACAATGCCGCTTAAAAACTATTTTTATTTTTCTTCCTCTTCTCTTCCCCACCATACGAAAACCCTTTAAATATTTTTTTTTTAATTTAATTTTACTCAAGGTGAACTCGTATATTATTTTAAATTTTGTTTCGCGAAATATGTATGTTACGATAAAACTCCAAATTGAGTTGATTCAAGAACTACCGGCAAAATTGGAATTTTTCAGAGACATTAGCAGAAGTTAAAAATATTTTTTTCATTCCAGACTTTTTCCAACGATTTCTCTTGGCCAACTGTACTTTGGATGGCCCGCATTTGACATGCGGACCCAAGGTACTACTGTCCAAGAAATACGTATGTTTACTTTGGTGCTCGCCTGACGACTGAACATACTCTAAGCGGAGCAACGAAGAATGGACAATGTATGAAAAGGATTTTCTGTTGAAACAAAGCAATATTTGTAGGTTTACCTCCGGTTATTTATAACTACATTATATTAAAATAGTCTTTAAAATGAATTGCTATTGTATTTTTATAGCCAAAAGAAGAGAAAAAAGAAGAAGTTCCATACATAAAGCACCAATGTCAGGTGACGAGAAAGTCGATGAAGATCTTAATGGAGTGCCATTCGATGGAGCACCACTCTTGAAGGGTACCTTAATGCGTGCGTTACCCGAAACAATACCAATACAAAATGACAATTGTACAGCGCGTATTATACAAAACTTCAGATAAATTTTTGTTTGATTTGATTTGATTCTTTATTTACATACATATGTAGCTTGAACTATTTATTACAAATTTTAACTTAAAACTAATTAAAAGAATACAAAATTATTCATTTTTGCATATAATATCATTTTCTTTTAAAAAACAATAACATTATTTTCTGACTTTAAGACAAATGGCAAGTTATTGAATAATTTAAAACATTTATGAATCAATATGTTCTGCGACCTACTTGTAAAAAAAAGTAGTCTGAAATCACATCCATTTCTTAAATTATGTGTTGATAATACTAACTTATTCTTCAGATAAATCAAAAATATATATATAAATTTAAAAAGCTTAACTGATGGTGTAGTTACACAAACATTTTCCAACTAAAATTAACATTCAAATTGAATTAAATAAATAACATTATGTATAAAGATATTTTCTTTTAATATGATTTAATATTATTTATGATTTATTACCATTTGATTATACAAAAAAGATTTTGAACAGTAAATTGTTTTAACTGCATCGTGTAGTTTCATATAATTGTCGTAGAGCTTTTCTGTTGAACATGCGCGATCGCATCTATTAAAATTGTATTTTTTAAGTTAATTTAATGTTTTTAGTTATTAAAATATCGATGTGTACATTACCCATGTGCTGCTTCTGTATATTGTCCGATTAATATTTGAGTTCCATTAAGTCCTTTCGTTATGAGTTGCAATTGTTTTGTGTACTACGACTCAATTAAGTACATATTTCAATTTTGATACATGAACATACACCCCTGTTCTGAATTCCAATCGTTTGTAAAATCCTTTCGTTTTTAAACTGGGGGGGAATTAGTGAGTTTTTTTATCTATCGGATTGAAAACGGAATTGACATTTGAAATTCAATTGAAATTGTAATCATTTTAAAATGTAAGAAATTATGTTTTGCAATAGGTATCGACTTACAAAGCATACCAAATCCCACTTATCATTAGGTGATTTTAATAAATCTCTTTTCGAATTTCGAAAGCATAAAAGGTTTGGATATTGGCTACTGTGAAATTCAAATTAAGAATACCTTTTTTTGAATCCGTTTGAAAATCAGAATAGGGCTGATTTTGTATACATTTGCTAAAGAAATGTTTCGAAAGCAATGTTTTAAAAACTAGTTATTCATGCATTTCCACACCACCTTTGCCATAAATACTATTTTGCCAACATAACAACTTTGTTCAGTTACTAGAACTACAGATATAATATAGAACATAGTATTTAAACAAGAGGTATACATTTTGGCGCGTTAACCGATGCAATAGGCCTGTAGGCCTATTGCACCCAACATGGAATAAGAAATTATTAAAATAGTTTTTTGTTTGCTTATGGAATAATCCTGCTTTCCTTCAATTTTCAAACAAAATCTATTCCGACATCTGCTTTCCTATAATAGTATTAAAAATCCTATTCGAGAAACCTATACTTTCCTAAAATTGTCTAAAAAACCTTATTCCGAAACATGCTTTCCTAAAAATGTCTAACAAAACCTATTCCCGAAACCTACTTTCCTAAAATTAGTCTAAAAAACCTATTCCGAAACCTGCTTCTCTAATAATGTCCAACAAAACCTATTCCCGAAACCTACTTTCCTAAAATTGTCCACGAAAACCTACTTTCCTAAATGTGTCTTAGAAAACCTGTTCCCGAAACCTACTTTTCTAAAATTGTTTTAGAAAACCTATTCAGAAACCTATTAAAAATGAATACAAACCTTAAATTATGATACCTACTCCTAAAAAGATTGCTATAGCTTCCTAAAGGTGACTCACACAAAGATATTTTTCTCTAAAAGACGGTTTATTTTTTTCCCTATTCCAAAACCTTAATTCAAAGAGAATTCTAATCCTAATGTAATAATTAAGTATGAAATTTTGTGGCAAACTGCTACAACAATGATAGCTATACTTTGGTTTCACACCATCAAGAAGTTTTTAAAGAACTTGAGTTTCATGAGCAATTTGGCCAAATATTTTGCAAAACTGTTCTTCTATGTCTCGAACATACTCTACAAAACTTGATGGTGCTGCCACTAGATTGCAGTTATCGAACTGCTTAAAACCAATAAAAGTTGAATTGATATCAGGTTCGGAATTGTTATAAATAGGTCTATCCAATTCACATGTGTGAACTTTACTGCACTTATTGTACACCCAACCGCAAACATAAGCAAAGCTATTTTCGTGCAAGAAATTAGCTATACTTGTCTCTTCAGTGGAATTGACTGTAAAAGCAGCGTCATGTTCTTGGTCTTGGCCGAATGACAAACATGGCTGCGGAGACGCATTTTGTTTAAAAAAATTGTCTAATTGCACAAAATCTAATTGCTCGCAATTCCCACATTTTACGACCTTCAAATATTTAAGGCCCCATAGCTGCTGGAATATCGTAACAAAAGAATATGCTGAAATCCTTCTATTGTTGCCATCCGAACTTCGCACCTGGCTGAAAAAATGCTCTAAGCAATCCTGATTCAAGTGCCTTGTAAGAATGTACTGGAAATTACATGTCTTCAGCTGCTCCCACGTGCATATAAGCGACGTTATGTTAAGCAGCCAGCCCTTGATAAAAGAATACTTGCTCGTTATGTTTTCGCCTTTGGAATCGATGACTTTTAAGGATTTTAAGATCCTTTTTGCGTCCTGCAGAAATGTGAGTTGGTCTTCAGAGCAACTAAATTTTGGTTGATACTTGTTTCCAAACGATCGAGTGGAAGAATTAAAAATATCAAACAAATCGTTGAAGAAGTACGCGAACTCTGCAGTGCCTCTCATGGTATCAGATCCCTTTCCTGAGCTATAAAATGTACAAAGAGCAGAGCCTAAAGTATGGCTAAGAACCTGGGTGGCATAACGAACTTTCATTCGCTGATATGTGTTCGGGTACATGTGTTCATTAGTCAGCTTAGGGATACAACGTGGAGTAATTTTGGAATCTATATTGTAGATTCGAACAATATCCTTCCACGTGGCTGTAAAAGATTCGCCTGAAGTGTCAAAGGATATATCATTTTTTAAAAGGCAATTTCTTGCGCTTTTAATCAAATGAGGAGCATCATAGAAACAAAAATTTTTTTGCTTTTCTTCATTTTCTGGTCCAAATTCAAAATATGGCTGGTTTCTAGTTATTCCAAGTTTTCGGTGAAGACCCCGAAAATTCGATCCTTGGTCAGAAACAAAATGAACTGGTTTGAATCCCACTTTTTGAAGAGCAATTATGCTTTTGCACAAAAGGTTCTTAAGCATGTCAGATGGACAAGATGACTTAACGAAAAAGTATGCAATTGGGTGTTTCCACCTTTTTGCAATGCCCTGGGCCATTATAACTAAAACGTTATTAGAAGGCCATTCCGTTCTGTGCTCATCAGAACCATAATCTTCAAAACCTATTATTATGTCACTTTTCATATAGTACTCTAAATGAGTCCTTAGTGACATTTCGTCCATAGAAATGGAACAGTATTTGTATAAATCGTCGGTAACCTGGCACATCTTCAGCTCTAAGCTTTTGATATTGAAATCAATATTGCCAGGCTGATTCGGCCAATGGGATGTAAATGAGCGGAGGGTGGTTTCAGAGGGCAGCCCTAACGTCTCTTTCATTAACCTGTAGGTTACTGAGGAAGTAAATTTAATTGATAATGCCAACAACTTCATATCGTTGGAATACCTAAAGCCGTTAGGCGAAGTTTTTGAATTTTTCCTAAAATTTGAAACAATGATGTATAAGCCATCAGATAAACTTTCCTTAAGTTCTGTTTCAAATTTATCCCTAGAAGTCTCCTGACTTAATTTTAAGTTCCTATTTTGCTCCTCGAGTAACAAAATGAACTGTTCCTTTTCCCTCAATATGTTTTCTAAATAACTATTCCTTTTTTCGAGGGCAAGAAGATTGCTCTGAGCAACTTTTAACCTACATCTCAATGATTCCTTTTTGGGAGTTCTATTCCTAAGGTATGCAGACGTTTCGGTAAACGCATCACTTACTTGAGTAATAAACAAATTTTCGGGAATATTTATATGTTCTACCACTTCTTCGTTTTCTACTTCTTCTTCTTCTTCTTCTGGTTTTTCTTCTTCTTCTGCTTTTTCTACAACTTCTTCTTTTTCTTCTTCTTGGATAGAAATTCTATCCCCTTTTTCTTCTTCAATTACAAGTTCTTCTTGATCTATTTAATTATTTTCATTTCATTAAACAATTTATTGAATAATTATTATTTAAAACAAAAACAATTTTAATACCTATTACAATATCTCCATTATTCAAAAATTCTTCCTCTGCGGATTCCATTATGACATCCTCTTGATTGGAATGTCTAATGTCTGGTACAGCACATTGTGTCAAGCGATTTCTCTTTGAGTTTGCGAACATTTGTTCCGAAAAATGATTTTCGCAAATTCTGTGGGATTTGAGTAAAACAGGCAGATCCAAACGTTGCCGCCATATTTCCCTGCTGTTAAAAACAAGTTAATTATTAGGATTTCAAGAGAAACTCATACGAAAATTTCATATTAGGGGCCAGTTATAGCTATCATTGAAAACCATCATTGAAAATATTAATTGTCAATTTTGAGAGATTTTGAAGAAAAAATAAATGATTATTTTGATGCCAAAGTAAAGCTAATTGACTTAATTACAATTAAAGCTAATAGGCAAAACAAAATTCAATTTGGCACAATTTTTCTCATAAAATGACTTTTAATTTTTCAATGGTGCACTACCTTCCAAATGAATTTTTTTTGGAGGAGAAATAATTTGAAGTCGTAAGCTATATTTCTGCATTCAAATATTCAATGGTTAAACTTTCGAAGGGTCTCAAAATCAATCAGACTCAGAGACGTTTAAATCATCCGATTAGAGCAAATATTTTAGAAGTTACAGCTTGGTTTATGTAGGTCTTATAAGAATTTCAAGAGAAAATCATACGAAATTCCCATAAGACCTACATAAACCAAGCTGTAACTTCTAAAATATTTGTTCTAATCGGATGATTTAAACGTCTCTGAGTCTGAATTAATGTGCGTCAGGTATTTTAAACCTTAGTTTTGAGTTTTAAAAATTATTTTTATAAAAGTCCGTATAGGACTAATTTCTTCATCTAATATGAAATTGTCGAATGATGAAATTGGTTTTATACAACATTTTTGAAAGTCTTTCATTGAATTAAGAATAGCTCACGGCAGCAATTATATACTTTAATTCAGACTGAGAGCCGTTTAAATCACCAAATTAGAGCAAATATTTTAGAAGTTACAGCCTGGTTTATGTAGGCCTTATGGGAATTTCGTATGATTTTCTCTTGAAATTCTTATAAGACCTACATAAACCAAGCTGTAACTTCTAAAATATTTGCTCTAATCGGATGATTTAAACGTCTCTGAGTCTGAATTAATGTGCGTCAGGTATTTTAAACCTTAGTTTTGAGTTTTAAAAATTATTTTTATAAAAGTCCGTATAGGACTAATTTCTTCATCTAATATGAAATTGTCGAATGATGAAATTGGTTTTATACAACATTTTTGAAAGTCTTTCATTGAATTAAGAATGGCTCACGGCAGCAATTGTATACTTTAATTCAGACTGAGAGCCGTTTAAATCACCAAATTAGAGCAAATATTTTAGAAGTTACAGCCTGGTTTATGTAGGTCTTATGGGAATTTCGTATGATTTTCTCTTGAAATTCTTATAAGACCTACATAAACCAAGCTGTAACTTCTAAAATATTTGCTCTAATCGGATGACTTAAACGTCTCTGAGTCTGAATTAATGTGCGTCAGGTATTCTAAACCTTAGTTTTGAGTTTTAAAAATTATTTTTATAAAAGTCCGTATAGGACTAATTTCTTCATCTAATATGAAATTGTCGAATGATGAAATTGGTTTTATACAACATTTTTGAAAGTCTTTCATTGAATTAAGAATGGCTCACGGCAGCAATTATATACTTTAATTCAGACTGAGAGCCGTTTAAATCACCAAATTAGAGCAAATATTTTAGAAGTTACAGCCTGGTTTATGTAGGCCTTATGGGAATTTCGTATGATTTTCTCTTGAAATTCTTATAAGACCTACATAAACCAAGCTGTAACTTCTAAAATATTTGCTCTAATCGGATGATTTAAACGTCTCTGAGTCTGAATTAATGTGCGTCAGGTATTTTAAACCTTAGTTTTGAGTTTTAAAAATTATTTTTATAAAAGTCCGTATAGGACTAATTTCTTCATCTAATATGAAATTGTCGAATGATGAAATTGGTTTTATACAACATTTTTGAAAGTCTTTCATTGAATTAAGAATGGCTCACGGCAGCAATTATATACTTTAATTCAGACTGAGAGCCGTTTAAATCACCAAATTAGAGCAAATATTTTAGAAGTTACAGCCTGGTTTATGTAGGCCTTATGGGAATTTCGTATGATTTTCTCTTGAAATTCTTATAAGACCTACATAAACCAAGCTGTAACTTCTAAAATATTTGCTCTAATCGGATGATTTAAACGTCTCTGAGTCTGAATTAATGTGCGTCAGGTATTTTAAACCTTAGTTTTGAGTTTTAAAAATTATTTTTATAAAAGTCCGTATAGGACTAATTTCTTCATCTAATATGAAATTGTCGAATGATGAAATTGGTTTTATACAACATTTTTGAAAGTCTTTCATTGAATTAAGAATGGCTCACGGCAGCAATTAAATACTTTAATTCAGACTGAGAGCCGTTTAAATCACCAAATTAGAACAAATATTTTAGAAGTTACAGCCTGGTTTATGTAGGCCTTATGGGAATTTCGTATGATTTTCTCTTGAAATTCTTATAAGACCTACATAAACCAAGCTGTAACTTCTAAAATATTTGCTCTAATCGGATGATTTAAACGTCTCTGAGTCTGAACTAATGTGCGTCAGGTATTTTAAACCTTAGTTTTGAGTTTTAAAAATTATTTTTATAAAAGTCCGTATAGGACTAATTTCTTCATCTAATATGAAATTGTCGAATGATGAAATTGGTTTTATACAACATTTTTGAAAGTCTTTCATTGAATTAAGAATGGCTCACGGCAGCAATTATATACTTTAATTCAGACTGAGAGCCGTTTAAATCACCAAATTAGAGCAAATATTTTAGAAGTTACAGCCTGGTTTATGTAGGCCTTATGGGAATTTCGTATGATTTTCTCTTGAAATTCTTATAAGACCTACATAAACCAAGCTGTAACTTCTTAAATATTTGCTCTAATCGGATGATTTAAACGTCTCTGAGTCTGAATTAATGTGCATCAGGTATTTTAAACCTTAGTTTTGAGTTTTAGAAATTATTTTTATAAAAGTCCGTATAGGACTAATTTCTTCATCTAATATGAAATTGTCGAATGATGAAATTGGTTTTATACAACATTTTTGAAAGTCTTTCATTGAATTAAGAATGGCTCACGGCAGCAATTATATACTTTAATTCAGACTGAGAGCCGTTTAAATCACCAAATTAGAGCAAATATTTTAGAAGTTACAGCCTGGTTTATGTAGGTCTTATGCGAATTTCGTATGATTTTCTCTTGAAATTCTTATAAGGCCTACATAAACCAAGCTGTAACTTCTAAAATATTTGCTCTAATCGGATGATTTAAACGGCTCTGAGTCTTAAATACTGCAATGCAGGTATCTGAAATCCCGGTTTTGTGTTTTAAAAAATTATTTAAATATAAATCCATCTAAATGAATTCTTAAGGAATAAATATTTTTAACTTAGGTACCTGGCACTAGGAGCATGGAATGTATGGTTGAATGTTGCACAACCTAATACACACCGCGATGTCCTGATTTTATCTCCCATTGTTGAGTCCTGAAAATAAATTATATAATCAAAAAGAAAAGAAAAGGCGCGAACACTCCTTTTTATAATCTGATTCTTAAAAAAATTAAATTAATAGTTTTATTTGTTTTAAGAAAAACAATTTTGAATGCGATTAGCTTTCACTTTTTCACTTAAATTTGAGTTTAAAAATTCAATGTCTATAAAAACACAACCAAAGCGAGTAATAATAAAAATTGAATTGCATTCAAATACCAATTTTTTGACGTTTTAGGATTCACCACGGCCACCACGGGAATTTTTAACAGTTATAATATTTGGGATGTGTTTGAAATATTTTTTCTGAAGGTGCAGCCGCACTTTTTTTTAATGAAATAATGCTAGTTTTGGTTTTTTTTATCAATTCTTTAAAACCGTATATTTTGGTAAGGAATTGAATTTTATATATCAAAGATTAATCACAGTTCCTTAGCTATCTTATTTGTTAATGTTTTTATTTCGAAATTTTGAAATAAGGTAGGTAATAGAAGAAAACTTGCCATATAAACCTACCAAATTTAATTCAGTAATCATGAAATAACAAATTTCACTTATAATTTTGGGGTTCTTTGATATTACACTTATAAAACATTGCGTACTTTTAAATTTTACTACTTTTTACGGCTGAAGGCTTAACTACATAGACCTACTTTTTTGCTAGAAGTGCAAAAGTGCGATATTAAAGATTCGCTAAAATCCCTTCCACACTAGCCCACTGTGTATTAATATATGCCAAATTGAAAATGGGAAAGAATTCCACGCGACTGCCAAATTTGTGGGAAAAAAATAACTTCATATTTTGCTTCCATACCTGCTTATATTAATTCATTACCATAACCTAAAAAAAGTGTGATAGAATGTGGGGAAGAATTAGACCCATTCCTAAAATTATTCATGTATTAACACATGTCAAATCGTGTGGGATAGAATGTCGGGTTGTGTAGGCTGGACTTTCATATTTTGTTTCCACACTATTCTACATGATTTGTTTCCCACTTTTTTGACATGAATTAATACTCAGTGGGCTAGTGTGGAAGGCCTTTAAAGAAACCTGACTTCAAAAAACATACCAAGTGTTTTTTTGCAAGCGGTGTCTTTAGCACAGATATTTATTTCCAACTTTTATACAATATGGAAAAAGTATAGGTCTTTGCTGTTAAGCCTTAACTTGTTACGCAAAGGTTTTTGTATATGGATTAACTTGATTTCGTAATCATTTATGTTTTTGGTATTTTTCTTTGATGTTGTTCATCAAAAGAAATTAGCCAATGAAATGATAATTTTGCATACATTTTCAGGTACACGTTTAAGGCTAGATCACACATGATGGCACTACACATCAGTTGAGCGAAACTATACTCCCCACGTATTCTTTTGGAATTTTATTAAGTTCAAGGTCGACTTAGTGCGATATAATTAAAACTTATATATAAAGAATGTCCCTAACCAACACGAAAGCGGCACGAAATATTCGCAGACGCAAGTTTTTGTTGTAATTAGCATTGAAAATCTGTCATTTTTGTTAGCATTGTGAATGATTCGGCCTGCATAGCGAATGTTCCGCGTTAGTTTGGGACAGCCTTAATACTTTATCGCGTCGTGAAGTGTCTTTTTGCTGAAGTGGTCTTGCCTTTATCACTTAGATTGGCCGTCTTCCAAATACAAATATTTACAATTCTCAATCCAATGTTTACAATTGTGGGCAATAAGCTACGACTATCAAACGTGTGAAAATAGATTAACATGATTAATAATAACCACATTTTATTTTCAAAAATGATCCATATAGATTATCTTCATAATTCGTTCATCCATTCTTTATACTTTTTGAACACTCTCATGATATTTTCAAAATACCCGCCATTTTGGTGGTGAAATAATGCCAACTGTCTATGTGTGCAAAACTCGCATGGTGAATTTGGCCCAGCTTTCTATGTGTGCGTGGTTTAGCTTGTAGGCAAACCGGATGACAGCCGAGGTTTGGCATCTTTATATTATGTGTTTATGGTGGTCAGACAGGATGTCATGAACTACAAACGCGAATAGGCGTTTTTCTTTTTTAGCTCAGAAAAGAGTTCTGAACAGAGTCCGAGCATATCTAGCATGCTCTGAACATCCTCTGAACAAAGCGTGTTCTTGTTCTGAGCGCTCAGAATTATTTTTGAAACACATCTGAACACTAAGCTGTCACTTTTTTTTCAATTTCACCTATCAAATGCTTGTGTTCAGCATTCAACTCGGTCTGCTCAGTTATTTTATTCTGAGCTCATAGAACGCGCTCTGAACAAGCTCAGAACAAGTTCAGAACGAAAAAAGAAACAAATTTGAAGCTCTGAACGTTCAGAGGTAAAAAAGAAACACAATTTTTTGTTTGACAGTTCAGGCTCTGCTCTGAACTATAAAAGAAAAACGCCTAATGTGTACCCATCTTTCACCCATTTCGCTGCGAAGAGTTAGATATTCTTAACAATGTCGCATAGTTTGGTTTCTTAGTAAGCAACTGAGACATGAATGGTCTCTAAAAGCTTATGGGGCTTACATGCAAATATTGGACAAATTATAAAGTTTAGTCATGTTTATTTTTATCTTGAAAATGCAAGTCATTTTCAATGTCCCCATTCTTACTCTATGAGTGAAATCTGTAAATTGTATATACTTCATCTTTCATTTTTATAAAATAATTAAAGAAACATAATAGTCCAGTCATTTGTTAGTTTTGCCTGGAATGTTTTGGAGTAGTTTTGAAAACTTTTCATTTTTATAGATTTTGGGGTGCACTTTCCGAATTTTCATTTTACTACCTCGCACTACTACCCCTAACGCCGCCATTCGAGGTTAAATGTCGAGAATATCAGGTTTTCGCATATAACTCCGAAACGGTAAATGCTATCGAAAACTGGAAATTTAGAATTTTTGTCAAACTTTTAAAATAATTATATCTTTAAAACGGTTGTTTTTAGAAAAAAATAATAATTGTTTCCTGTAGAGGGTCACATAATGTACAAACCTTGCATTCAGATGTTTTCAAAAATATGAACCGTTTAGGAGTTCTACGTGAAAAAGTGACATTTTCGACATTTTACGTTTTTTGAGATGTCGATATCTTCTTAACAGTGAGTCGTAGGAAAAAAATTGTCAAAACTTTTTTTCTTCGCGATCACAAAATCTACAAGTTTAGCATGTAATACTTTTCGATATCATCTACCGTTTCGGAGTTATATGCGAAAACCTGATACTTTCGACATTTAACCTCGAATGGCGGCGTTAGCGGGAAAAGTGCGAGGTGACAAAAAATGAATATTCGGAAAGAGCACCCCAAAATCTATAAAAATGAAAAGTTTTTAAAACTACTCCAAAACTTTTCAGGCAAACCACTTTTTTCGCCCAAATGACTGGACTATAACAACGAAATTAAGAATCAAACGCGTGTTCAAAACCAAATAAACAAAAGCATCCGCACGTGATGAGAACTAGAAACAAATTGTTATTGCGTTTGCAATGTACGATGTACCGTATGCTAAACCGAGAACATTATGGGAAAAAAAATATAGTTTTAAAAAGAAAATCCTATTGATTTAAGAGGATTTTATTCTCAAACCTCCATATTAATAAACGAAGCTATCTTTAACTCGTGGATTAGGAGTAAGATTTCTGCCACTTACGAGCTAGCTTAACCACCAAGGAAGGTATATTTATTTGTCATAGTTAATCCTTCGCTAAACTACCTTCCTTGGTGGTGACAGAAATCTTACTCCTAAATCGCGAGTTAAAGATAACTCGCCGCTGGCTTCGTTTATTAATATGGGGGAAAGTGTTTAAATATAAGAGAACTTTTTGTTTTAAAATGAAAGCACTTCTTGATTTTAGAGGTTTTTGCTTTTTATTTCAGAATTCATAAGTTGTTCTTTTAACTTGAACAACACGAATAAACATACAAATAAGATGAGATTGACTCTTCACATAATGATGGCAAAGATTTTTTTTCTTAAAGTATTCCTTATGAAAGGGTTTAGAAAATTCTTTTAATAAGTCAAACACATACACGTTGAACATCTATAAGGTTATTCTTATTGTTAGTCTAAGCTAGCAGAAGCAAGCAAAAGCAATGTAAAAGTATTATGGGGGTTTCTATTTGTTCTTAATAGATTTTCTTATTGGAAAGCTTAAATTAAAAAAAAAATATATATATTTTTTGCCTTATTGACGTTTAAGATTTATTAGATATTTCGATTATTGACTAAAATAAGCTGACATTCTCCTCAAAACAAATAAGAAAACCTACTAAAATATTTAATAAGATTTCCAGCATCAACATAATAGGATTTCTCTATGGAAATATCATATTATTTATATGTTTTAATGGAGATTTCTAAGTAAAACAGCTCTTTTATTGATTTTAGGTAGTAAAATTTTTCTTTGTATACTTATTTTTACAACACAAATTGATTTTAATTTTATGAATTTTATATTCTAATAAAATAAAATGCGTTAAGGGAGACTTCCATCTACGGCCTACACAGTCGAAAACTTGAAGATATTTTTTGAAAAATTCTTGCGAAGGAACTGTACATGATAATTAGAAACGGTTTTTTGCTTTTTGTTCATACATACTTCGATTTTAATAACCTATATTTTAAAACAAAAAAATATTAAGAAACGCGGTATTAGACCGTTTTATGTATTTCAATTTGTTTTGGCGTCACTACAAAATAAGTATTTAAAATATCGGGTAAGTTTTTGTTTTGAATTATTACTACGTAGATGGGCTACAAGGACTGCAAACAAACTTTTGCAAAAAAATTGTTTTGTTTAAGTTCTAAGTGTCATTTCGAGAGGTATCCAAAATTTTTATGAAATTTTATTATTCCATCAAATAGTACTTACAGAAACCGACAAGATGTCATTATTAGTTTAATTTTTCAAAAAAAATGGACTTAAGCCGTTTTTCCCCTGGACCCTTTATATGTTGATCTTGCACTCGGAAGTTGAGAATTAATCACTTGAATATGTATGTATAAGTATATATGTAAATGCTTCCTTAGTCCTTTTTTTTTAATAATGAATTTAAATATTATGTAAGCTTTGTAAACTTGGAGTAAAAAAAAAATACCATATTATGAGTTGATAAATAATAGTAATAAGTTAATTAGTAATAAGATTAGTTAATAAGTAAAATTTGTATTATATTATTAAACTGCGCTGTGATCTCTTAAAAATTAAATTTCCAAGAAAATATAAACTAAGGCACCTTTTATTGTAACGGGCTCAACAAAACGTCTGGCATGGACAGTGGACCCAATCAAAACTTCCTTACTTTTACCTATACATACAATCCTGTTTTAAATATTATTTAGAGCTGTATTCATTAAAGAAGAAAATAATTGAACGCAATAGTTAGATAATTTTTTTCAGTTCGAGTCTTCAATAAGATTTAAGTATTCTTTTATTTAGTTATAAAATAAATCCAAGCCAAATAAGAAAACGCACGAACTTTTCTGGTCTTGATCGCATAATATTAAAATAAAAAAAGGAATTATATCGTGAAGATCACAACTCTTAATAAAACAAAACTCAATAAATAAAAAAAGAAGGCCCTCCAGCGCCGGAGCCTTAAAATTATATAGCCACCTTTTAGCCTCAGGCCGACGAAAAATTGAAACGAAGTTAGTCTATCCATTGAGAAAATATATGTGAATAAACAAAAAATAAGATAATTTTCTAAAAATCAGAATCATATATCCGTCATGTTAATTTAAAAACAAAAAATCCTTAAACGCAGTTTTAATAAAAAATATTTAGGTCTCCTTAACGGGGAGATCCTTAATGAAAGATTACTTGTTGAAATCTTATATGACACATTCATTAGGAGATTTCAGTTTAATGTTTGCTTTGTTCGTGAAAAAAAGTAGAGCAGAGTCAAAAAATAATTTTTGGACTACATAAATACACAAATGATAGTTTGTTCCTGCATTTTTTCAGTGGCTTGAGATTCAACTAAAATACTATACACGATGATTCTTCTGATGAAAACTAATGCATAAGTTCACGAGTTCTATGTGTAAATCCACTCTTCTGCTTACGAGAAGCAAAAAAAAAAAAAACAGAAAAGAAGTAAGTTCCATATTCGATGATTCTACGCATGAATGGTTATGCATTAAGTCCATAAGTCCGTTTGGTTCATTAATGAGGGTTGATGGCGAGAAAACAAACTTTTTCTGGAAAAATAAAATTCATAGGGGCATATTCATAGTCGCAGATAGACCCAGGTGTAACTAAACTACAGTTTAAGACAATTTTGGCTCAATGAATACAGACCGATTTTAATTACAAATTGTTGTTTTTATATTTGTATAAGATAATTAACATGGTATACTACACAAATAGCTTCAAATATTTTGAAATAATACACTTAGAAAAATAGAATCAACGTCCGAAAATTCAAGTAAACCTATGATTAACTTAGACCCAGTATAAGATGACTGAGTACGCCCCATAGTGTGTTCATGCAGTGATATTTATAAGAGTCGGTTAACATTATATTTTTAAAACATAATAGACTACTTATGTTTTAGGGAATCCTACAACGATAAATAGTTATGAATTCGAAGATTCCACGAACACAGCGATTTCATGTATCCTTTTTCCTTGACTAAATCATCATAGCTAAAGAAACTGTTTTTTTCACGGAACGGTGATATCATTACAAAATCTTCATCGAGAATGGGTGCACCTTGTGAAAAAGAAGAGAAAGGAGAGAGAGAAAAAAGTGTCGTCTGATACTGAAATTGCATGATTCTTATAAAATGTCTGTTTTTGGTGTACAAGGGATATTCCTGATGGGTAACCGACACATGTTCAACAAATTTTTACGAGGGAGGGCCTCACGAGTGTTTGAAAACTTCCTCTCGTCTAAATTTTTGGTACTGAAATCCAGCAAGGGCTTGTCAAGTATCTGACAAGTTTCCCTCGTCTAGATTTTCTCTACTGAAAACTTACCAGGGCCTTGTCTAAACTAGACAGAAACAAGTCCCTGTGTGTTATTTTAATATTCAATTTATGCTTTCAGCTCCAGCATGTAATACACTTTTTTCGTATTTTATGTGATTATTTTTTGTCGTATGTGTCATAATTCTGTCGTATGTTGGCTAACAAATATACCCTTATTTCGATAGGCGTTTTACTTAAAACGCCAATTGTCGTTTTTGTGTCGTGTCGTTATAGTGACGTTTGATCAGTCGTATTCCGTAACTCAAACGCCAGCATTTCACTCGCTCTTACATTCCACAATATAATCCACAAAAACAGCTGAATCATTTTGACATATCACGCTTTTTTTGACTGATTCGATCTAAAGCAAATGCATCAGATTTACCACATTTCTTTATTTTTTTTTTTAAATTCGTCAATGCTGGTGAATAATTTTTCTTGTGTTTGCTTTTCCAACATCGATTGAAAAACATTTTCCTTTCTGTTTTTGATTTTTTTTTTGTTTTCTGTCTCACAATTTATTCATCCTCAAATAGGATTCGAAGCTGCAATTTTAACCGCTGCTGAGTAATTTTAAGACTTCGCCAGTGTGGATGAAGTAACTGCAATGGGTTTGCCAGAAGCACTGAAGAAACCATCTATGGCGTATCCTAATCAACTGACGACTGAGCCAGACTATTCGTCAACGTCCTTCAAATACTTTTATTTGAATGTTCCTCCTCTTGTGGCCTGCACTTCTTTTTTGTTGTATACAAGTTATAACAGAAACAAAATTAACCTTATTGATTACACTTAATTTTTCAAAATTAAATAAACAAAACACTAAATTACATTTATTCAAATTGAAATACCTGGACGTGTTTCGATAGAACTTGTCTATCATCATCAGCGCACAGCGCACACGACTGATGATAAAAAATGTCATCTTCATCTTGCAGCATCTATAGTCAAAAGTGCAAGTCATTGTCGTCGTTAAGCAGCACAACACGATTAGAACCGAGCTTTGCCGACGGCGGCGACGCGACGGTGATGTATAGACACACGAAAAAAAGGGTCACGAAGTGCAAAAACAACAAAACAGAAAACAAAAGAACGAATAATGAGCTTGTGCATTATTTTCGAAGGTGCACTAGTCGCAATATAGAAAGAAAAGTTTTAACACCAATTGGAAAAGACAAGACGTTATAATGGGTGATTTTTTAAGAGGTTTAGAACTTAAAAAAAAAAAAAACACAAAAAATTCAAAAAAATGAAAGAAATATTTATTTGAATCGATAGTTTGAACCTTGCAATTTAATGTTTAAAGATAATTTCATGCAAATGTTGACCGCGGCTGCGTCTCAGGTAGCCCATCCGCTGAGTCCAATTTTGGCACTAGCCAGTACGGCCGCAATATTTTCTTCACTACGCACAGTACGTAAACGTGTTGGTGGTTTAATGTCCAACAAAGTAAATTTGGTGCGAAATTTGGTCACAATCTTCCGAATAGACTGCTCAGAAGGTCGAGAATGCCGACCATAAAATGGAAGCAGCGCGCGATGAACATTTCGAACCGAGCACGAATTTTGATAGTAAAATTCAATAATTTGCAAGCGTTGTTCATTTGTAAGACGATCCATGGTTAAATTGCAAACCAAACTGAAGCTGTTTGACAGTGACACAAGGTACTAAACACACGTCAGCTGTCAAAACCAGTGTTGCCAAAACAAACCAGCTAAAAAATCACCCGTTATTTCCATTGTCAGCGTTCATAGATCTTTCATATTTCTGGATAAAAAAGCTTCTATCGAAACGCGTCCAGGTATTTCAATTTAAATAAATGTAATTTAGTGTTTTGTTTATTTATCGTTGAAAAATTAAGTGTAATCAATAAGGTTAATTTTGTTTTTATTATATTGATTAAGATTACACAAAGTTTACATATACAATAATTATTAGTATATAGAAGTTAGTTTTTGTTTCACTTTAAATTTTGCATCAAACCAGACCTAACACACAAAAATTAATTTTTAGTTATAAAATGTAAAATTCCCTCACTTTTTGCCATTCTTTTCCATTTCTTAACTGTGGTCCAAGCGAATTTTAATCCTCTGCCAACGACTACTATGCAACATTCCTGCTTGCGGTTGAAGAGACACCTCTTTTATAGTTTTTAGCAAGGTGTTAATTTTGCTCCATGAGCTCAACAAGCCTTTTCATTTGTCCTTGACTTGTTACTTTAACCCTAAATAAAGACTTAGAAATAATGGGTGATTTTTTAAGAGGCTTAGAACTTTTTAAAAAAAAAAAACACAAAAAATTCGAAAAAATGAATGAAATATTTATTTGAATCGATAGTTTGAACCTTGCAATTTAATGTTTAAAGATAATTTCATGCAAATGTTGACCGCGGCTGCGTCTCAGGTAGCCCATCCGCTGAGTCCAATTTTGGCATACTCTTTCACACATATTGGCCGGTATCTCACGAATGAATGCATGGATGTTGGCTTCCAGTGCGTCAATCGAAGCGGGCTTGTCCCTATAGACATTAGCCTTGACATACCCCCACAAAAAATAGTCTAATGGTGTCAAATCGCACGATCTAGGCGGCCAATTGACCGGCCCGAAACGTGAAATTAACTGTTCACCAAACTCGCCTCGCAAGTGCTGTGTGGCATGTGGCACCGTCTTGTTGAAACCACATATCATGCAAGTCAAGAACTTCCATTTCGGGCAAAAAAAAGTTTGTTATCATCGCTCGGTAGCGTTCACCATTGACAGTAACGCTGCGATTCGCATCATCTTTGAAGAAATATGGCCCAATAATGCCGCCGGCCCATAAACCGCACCAAACAGTGGCTTTTTCGGGATGCATTGGTAGCTGTTGCAATGCTATTGGCTGATCTTCACTCCAAATGCGGCAATTTTGCTTATTTACGTACCCATTCAACCAAAAATGAGCCTCATCGCTGAACACAATTTTTCGATAAAAAAGCGGATCCTCGGCCAGCTTTCCAAGAGCCCATTCACCAAAAATTCGGCGTTGTGGCAGGTCGGCTGGCTTTAGTTCTTGCACCAGCTGTATCTTAAAAGGCTTTACGCCCAAATCCTTCCGCAAAATTTTCCACGTAGTGCTGTAACAAAGGCAATTTTGCTTATTTACGTACCCATTCAACCAAAAATGAGCCTCATCGCTGAACACAATTTTTCGATAAAAAAGCGGATCCTCGGCCAGCTTTCCAAGAGCCCATTCACCAAAAATTCGGCGTTGTGGTAGGTCGGCTGGCTTTAGTTCTTGCACCAGCTGTATCTTAAAAGGCTTTACGCCCAAATCCTTCCGCAAAATTTTCCACGTAGTGCTGTAACAAAGGCCTAACTGCTGGGAACGGCGCCGAATCGACATTTCGCGGTCTTCTGTCACACTAGCTGATACGGCCGCAATATTTTCTTCACTACGCACAGTACGTAAACGTGTTGGTGGTTTAATGTCCAACACTGGCATTTAACCAGTCGTTTTTGTTATGAAAACGACTAACTGAATAACAAACAAAAAAACGCGTTCTACAACAGAGAAATTGGAATATTGAAATAATTTAAACTTCATTTAAACATGTTTTTTGCATGTATAATGTTAAAAAACTACCGTAGGGTTTTCGAGACAAAAATTTCTGGGGCCCAACTATGGAATTCGATTGTACAATAAAAAATGTTGGAATTCGTAAAATCTCGATTGGCCATTTCTATAGCATGTACTTTAAAAATTAAATAAAATGGCGCTTTTTGGAAATTCTATGGCAAAGAGTCGGAAGTACTAATATTTGATCCTTCTTTCATGCACATTGCCACTTTAAATTAACATTGAAAACAACTTTCGAATGGATTCGAAAGTAGAATAAAGTTACGTAGTAGGGCCACTGAACTTTGATTACGTTTTCGCAAAAGTAGTCGAACGTAACATACGACAATAGTTTATCCAGGCGACGAAATATTAACGCATACCAATGCACGTAGTTGACAAAAGAAAACATTATAAGCCGAATATATAAAGAAATTTTAAAGGCTTTTTAACTCTAAACTACCTCTTAATACCACTTAATTGTGAAATCGATATCTATAATCAATTTCCACATTTAAGCAACGTAACTTAAACACCTCTTAACTTAAACACCATCCAAAGCGTTTAAAGGCTACGCAAAGCCAACTTAAATATATATCGACACATGAGAATTGTATTTTTTTTTTATCAAAACAAATTGTGCGCAGGTTGAGTAAGGAATTATTTATGTGTGTACTGTGATGGTCGGGCTTAAATTGTTTTGATTTGTTTTTTTTTTTTTTGTTAAAGAAAATAATATAATAAATGATATACTTTCTCACCAATATAGGAAGGATATTTCTGAAGACAAAATAAAAAAAAACAAAGTGGAATGGTTTCATTTCTTCTGTCTTCTGTGTTTGACGATGCATACACACATGCAGCCAGTTGCTTCTCTTTCTGTCTTATTATTTGTGCACTCTTTTGTGTAGGCAAATTTTTTTTGCAATCTGACAAAAATAGCCTGAGAGTGAAAAATGTACTAGAAATTTGTATCAGATTTGTCAATTTTCTTGCGTTACGTTACATTACGGTTGTTTATGAAAGCAATATTGATTATAGATACAAATTTAAGTAACGTGATTTAAAGGCAACTTTAATATTTAAGCAAGCTTAACTAAAAAACCTCTAAAAGGCATGTTAAGATAATTTTATAGATACGGCTGTATGTATCTACGTTTGTATGTATATGTGAAAGAATGATCAAAAAAACGAAATAATTATGAAAACGCACACAATGTACTTGTACACCTCTGGTTTTGACACACTTTAAATTTTTTTTGTAGGTTTGTATATTTAATTTCTCACACCAACATCAACAATAGAATAGTTCGTACAAATCGACAAGAATGTCGTAACAATCAAATAAGATAAGGCGATTATGTATACCTATATTCAAGTTGATTGTTGATCGTTTCTCTATCAAAACATCGACAACAAAAAATTGACTTTTTGGGTTTTGGCTTCAAGCTTGGCTCTGTGATTGAATACTGCAAGAACAAATTGATTTTAATTTTATAAATTTTATATTCTAATAAAATGATACGCGTAAGGGAGACTTCCAACTACGGCCTACACAGCCGAAAACTTGAAGATATTTTTTGAAAAATTTTTGCGATGGAACTAAACATGATAATTAGGAACGGTTTTTTGCTTTTTGTTCATACATCCTTCGATTTTAATAATCTAATTTTTAAAACAAAAAAATATTAAGAAAAGCGGTGTTAGACCAGACCGTTCCATGTATTACAATTTGTTTTGGCGTCACTACGAAATAAGTATTTAAAATAAGTTTTTGTTTTGAATTATTTCTACGTAGATGGGCTACAAGGACTGGAAACAAACTTTTTCAAAAATTTTTTTTGTTCAAGGTAGCCAAGACAAAAATTTCGAAAAAGTTTTTTTTTACAAAAAGTGTCATTTCGAGAGTTATCCAAAATTTTTATGAAATTTTATTATTCCATCAAATAGTACTTACAGAAACCTACAAGATGTCATCATTAGATTCATTTTTCAAAAAAATGGACTTAAGCCGTTTTTCCCCTGGACCCTTCATATGTTGATCTTGCACATGGAAGTTGAGAATTAATCATTTTTATATGTACATATACTTATACATATTATGTAAATGCTTCTTTGGTTAAACGAAAAAGGTTAAGGTTTCTTCCTTTACGGATTCACCTATGGCCAAAAAAACAAAAAATCACAATGGTGCAACATTTTTACAAAATAATGAAATTTTGTTGATTAAATATTTCAATTTTTGACATTCATAAAATGGCCTGAAGTTTGTTGTGCTTAAAAAAAAAAATAGTTTTTTGCGTTTTAGATTCGCAACATCTTAATGCAACCATTTTCGTTTTACATAATAGCTCTCTGTCGTGACTATCGTTAACGTCAGTATCGTTTACTTGCCGTTTGTTTTGTAATACGCAAAAACTATAAGTTCCTTATTCGTCATTTTTTTTTAATAATGAATTTAAATATTATGTAAACTTTGGAAGCTTAGAGTAAAAAAAAATACCATATCATGAGTGGATAAATTATAGTGATAAGTTAATAAGTAATAAGATTAGTTAATAAGTAAAATTTGTATTATATTATAAAACTGCGCTGTGATCTCTTAAAATAAAATTTCCAAGAAAATATAAACTAAGGCACCTTTTATTGTAGCGGGCTCAATAAAACTTCTGGCATGGACAGTGGACCCAATCAAAACTTCCTTTCTTTTACCCACACATGCAATCCTGTTTTAAATATTATTTAGAGCACGCTATAAAAGAAGAAAATAATTGAACGCAATAGTTAGATAATTTTTTTCAGTTCGAGAAAATGTTTTGTTTGCCCGGATTTTCAAAAGCTATTGCGAGTTTTACCCTCCATTTAAAAACAAGTGTGGCCTCGTTCGCCACCAAAAATAAAATGGAAATCTAGTTGTAAATGATATGACATAAATTTCACACGAAAAAAAAATGCTGTCAATAGTGCCAATAAGGGAAATTTTACGAACAGGGAACATTTTTCTATCGAAACTCACAATAAGGGAAGCGTGAAATGTTATTTTTCCGGGTGGATTTTCTTTCACGCGGAACTCACAAGGGCTGAATAAGTTTCATATTCTTATGTTTCATGCCATCCCAGTAGGAATAAGGAACCTCAATGAAAGATTCCTTGTTGAAATCCAATGAAAAAAGGTAGAGAAAAGTCAAAAACAAAAAAAAAATGTTTTTGGACATCATTAATACAAAAATGATAGATAGTTTGTTCCTGCATATTTTCAGTGGCATGAGTTATTCAACTAAAAAACCATACACGATGATTCTTCTGATGAAAACTAATGCACAAGTTCATGAGTTAGTTGTGTAAATCCACTCTTCGGCTTACGAGATTATGCATTAAGTCCATAAGTCCGTTTGGTTCATTAATGAGGGTTGATAGAGAGAAAACAAAACTTTTTCTGGAAAAATAAAATTCATAGAGGCATATTCATAGTCGCAGATAACCCCAGGTGTAACTAAACTACAGTTTAAGACAATTTTGGCTCAATGAATACAGACCGATTTTAATTACAAATTGTTGTTTTTATATTTGTATAAGATAATTAACTTGGTATACTACACAAATATCTTCAAATATTTTGAAATGATAAACTTCGAAAAATAGAATCAACGTCCGAAAATTCAAGTAAACCTATGTTTAACTTAGACCCATTATCAAATGACTACGGGTACGCCCCATAGTGTATTCATGCAGTGATATTTATAAGCCTAAGCGCCCACATGCAACTAATTTGGGGTGATTGTTTAGTTTATGTCAAAACACAAACTGTTAAGTTGCTTCAATCGGTGACTGAATAGTTTCTGCATGTGCGCTGACTCATATTAGCAACCAAAGAGTCGGTTAACATAATATTTCCATTACATTTTTAAAACATAATAGACTACTTATGTTTAAGGGAATCCTACAACGATAAATAGTTTGAAATGAAATCACTGTGTTCATGGAACAATGAGAAGTCATGAATTCGAAGATTCCACGAGCACAGCGATTTCATGTATCCTTTTTCCTTGACTAAATCATCATAGCTCAAGAAACAGTTTTTTCACCAAGAAAATTAACTTATGAATTTCATGATGCACGGTGATACCATTACAAAATCTTCATCGAGAATGGAAGCACCTACTTACCCCCTAGGCCGCCAAATAAAAAAAAATAAATCGGGTGGCACAACGGCTCATGAAGAACCAGGGCCTAGTGACTAACAACGCCGAATCCGAACGGCTAGACGAGAAGCACTTATTCGTGACAAGTGATACTCTTGGAGGATTTGTCAATTCCTCGCAAGAGGCAGTAGTCCTGAAAAAACCTTTTTAGTTTTAATGTGGACGAGGCTGGGAAGCGAACCCAGACCTCCAGCGTGACAGTCGAACGCACTAACCATTACGCTACGGGCTACTATCTAGGCCGCCAAGCCCGTGTTAAATTCATTACAGGATTCCCTAGAAAATCCATTGGTGATACGTCTTTTCCTTGAGGAAAAAGCTTATTTTTTAGTAGTGCATTTTTGAACATTTCCCACTGGGATATTTCATAAAAAATAGACACAGAATAGAACACGATTTTCTGTACTAGCTTTTTAGGTAGAACAGGTTTTCTGTTCTAATATGTCTGATCTGACTTTTTGCTCACTGAACAATCCTATAATAAACAGATGTCTCACATCCATAGTAAAAATTGTTATATGAAAAAGAAGAAAAAGGAGGGAGAGAAAAAAGTGTCTTCTGATGCTGAAATTGCATGATTCTTATAAAATTTTTGTTTTTGGTGTTCAAGGGATATTTTTGATGGGTTACTGACACATGTGCAGCAAGTTTTTACTAGGGAGGGCCTGACGAGTGTTTGAAATCTTCCTCTCGTCTCAATTTTTGGTACTGAAATCCAGCAAGGGCTTGTCAAGTAACTGACAAGTTTCCCTCGTCTAGATTTTCTCTACTGAAAACTTACCAGGGCCTTGTCCAAACTAGACAGAAACAAGGCCCTGTGTTTTATTTCCATATTCAATTTATGCTTTCAGTTTGCTGTATGTAATACACTTTTGTCGTATTTTATGTGATTATTTTTTGTCGTTTGTGTCATAATTTTGTCGTATTTTGGCTAACAAATATACCCTTATTCCGATAGGCGTTTTACTTAAAGCGCCAATATCGTCGCCCGAGAATTGGTTTGTTCCATACGCCATTGGCACTTTTTCGAGAAAAACGCATTTAAAGGTTTGCGTACTTAGTACTCCGAAACTGTGTGATATGATTTTTTTTTATTTTTTTAACTTGAAGTTAGTCTTATGGGGATTTCACCTACCAATTTTCAAAGTGTTTTGCCAAGCCGTTAACAAGACACGTTAATTAGCGTAAAAGTCCACTTTTTTGACTTGTGTCCCACCTCCTACATTTTGAAAATGATTTTTTTTCTATACACGTGGAACACAAAGCAATTCTCATCAAATATATATGTGAAAGGCAAGAAAGCATGGAGATGGATGATAAATTTGAATCGATTACATCTCTTTTTTCAATAAAGTTTTTATTTAACAAATCCAATCAACAATAAACACTTAACATTCTTCTTAAAAAAAAAAAAAACAAAACAACTAAAACTAAAGCAGTTTTACTGCTTTGTTGACTGCTTTGCTTACTTGTTTTTGACGTTCTTGGGATTTTGTTGTCACAACTTCGTCATCTGAATAATTAAGATCAGCTGTGTTACCTTGAAATAACTGAGTAAGTTTTAATTACTTGAAAAATATCCTGAAGACGAAGAGGAAAACTAAGATCCTTGGGCAATAATTCGTCATCAAACATGCTTTATTTGGAAAAAAAATTATATATTTTATATCCTGCATTTATTTAAATAAATTGGAAAAATAAGCAGGTACTTACTTAAGGATACCGCTGGCCACAGAACCAGGTTCAGATGAAACAGTGTCCATTACAAAAAAAAAAAAAAAACTGAAAAACGCGATCGCACGGCCTTTCACCTTGGTAGTAAACTTCAAGCCACAACTTACTGATTTCATACAATCGTCTCCGAATATCTACACAACTATAATAATGGAGGAACAAGCCAATACTAAAATTTTATTTGCGATCATTGTCCCACATACATAGCATTTCTTTAACAAAAGTGCACGTAGGACAAACCAATTCTCAACCTTCTTAGTATTTTCTCTATCTCTCTTTGCCGTGATATGCACATGGAACAAAACAATTCTCACAAAAAAACTGCGAAAAATTGTATGGAAAAGTTGTCCCAAACGCCAAAAACTAGTTTATGCCACAAAACAATTCTAAAAACTGATTTTAGTGGATATGGAACAAAATCGATGTTCGATATCTCGGGATTGGAAAGACATAGCGCGATTCGGATCACAGATTTGGAAAGAGCATACAAAATTACCGTAGAATCCATTCCTAACTCAAAAACGACAAAAGTGGCGTATGGAACAAAACAATTCCAGGCGACGATTTGTCGTTTTTGTGTCGTGTCGTTTTAGTGGCGTTTGATCAGTCGTATTCCGTAACTCAAACACCAGCATTTCTCTCGCTCTTACATTCCACAATATAATACACAAAAACAGCTGACACATTTTTGACATATCAAAGTTATTCAAATTGGAAAAAAAAAATAGCTTGAACGATGAGAAAGAAAATAGAAAGAAAAAATTATTACTGCAGAGCAGATTGATTCGATCAAAAGCAAATCCATTAGATTTACCAGATTTCTTTAAGTTTTTTTTAAAATCGTCAATGCTGGTGAATATTTTTTCTTAGACTTGTTTGCTTTTTCAACATCGTTTGAAAAACATTTTCCTTTTCCTTTTCGTTTTTGTTTTTTTTTTTTTTGTTTCCTGTTTCACATTTTATTTATCCTCAAATAGGATTCGGAGTTGCAGTAATTTTTAGACTGAGTAATTTTTAGACTTCGCCAGTGTGGATGAAGTAACTGCAATGGGTTTGCCAGAACACTGTAGAAACCATCTGTGGCGTATCCTAATGAACTGATGACTGAGCCTGACTATTCGTCTTTCGTCCTTCAAATACTTTTGTTTGAATGTTCCTCCTCCTGTGGCCTGCACTTCTTTTTTGTTGTCTACAAGTTAGTTTTTGTTTCACTTTAAATTTAGCATCAAACCAGACCTAACACACAAAAATTAATTTTTAGTTATAAAATGTAAAATTCCCTCACTTTTTGCCGTTCTTTTCCATTTCTGCAAACGACTCCTATGCAACATCCCTGCTTGCGGTTGAAGAGATACCTTTTTTATAGTTTTTAGCAAGGTGTTCATGTTGCTCCATGAGCTCAACAAGCCTTTTCATTTGTCCTTGACTTGTTACTTTAACCCTAAATAAAGACTCTTAAAAATATAAACAAAAAGAAGTTGAAAAATCTTACATTTTGTTGTATTTTTGTTACTGTCGTTTACAAATTTCTCGATGACAGAAACTGGCATTTATACAGTCGATTTTGATATGAAAACGACTAACGGAATACCAAATTAATGAACGCGTTCCACAAGAGAGAAGCGAAAAATTGGCGTTGAACGCCTTACGTAATACCAAAAATGCAATGTCGATTTTCGATGTGGCGTTCAATAACTTGCGGAATAAGGGTGAAAGTTTTGTGAAAACGTTAAATACGACAACGGCATATTGGAGAGAATCCATTATTGTTTGTTTCTAGATTGGAATATTGAAATAATTTAAACTTGATTCAGTTCACTTATGTTTTTTGCATGTATAACGTTAAAAAAACTTTGCCACGGATTTGCCTATTCAATAGCGAATACCGCATGTCTTAAAATATCATTAGTAACCAATTCTTATTATACCGATTGGAAGAATTTAAGTCGAATTGAAGACCACGAAGAATCAACGTCCCTTATTTTGGCGTACACTTTGCGGCGGAATCGAAAAAATTTGATATCAGTTTTTGTAGCTTATTAAATGCTTATTTGTTGCTCAATCCAAAAATTTGTAGCTCGCTTAGTTTTTGAGTTATTGAAATTTCCGCTAAAATAAGTCTGAAGATAGCGGACGAACATTCGAAAATGACAATTTTTTTGACGTCCAAAATTGTAGCTTTCTAAATGCTAATTTGTTACCCAAAAATAAAATTCTCATCTCTTAAGGGTAATTTTTTATTTGAATTTTAAGTTTAAAAGGTGCACTTCCGGTATGCTGAAAACTGGCGGACAAAATCTAAAAAAATTAGATTTTCAATTTTTTTCTTTTGCCAGAATTTGTAGCTTTTGAAATGCTGATTGCTGGCTCAAACCTCAAATTTGTAGCTCTAACGGTTTATTTAATATTTAAGTTTCCGCTGGCAAAAGTTAGCAAAAAAACGACCTTCTAAAATCTAAAAAAATGAAAAAAAAAAAATAATTTTTTTTTTGCCACAATTTGAAGCTTCTCTGAACTAGATCAACTGCGCAAACCACGATTTTGTAGCTCGCACAGTTTTTTTGTTATTCAAAATTCCGCTAAAATAAGATTTTAACGGACAAAATTTAAAAAAAATTTGAATTTTTGAACTTTTTTTTACCAGAAATTGTAGCTTTCGAAATGTGAATTTGTTGCTCAAAAATTAGTTTTGTAGCTTTAACTGGGGATTTTTTATTTGATTTTTAAGTTTGAAAACGTGCACTTCCGGTACGCTGAAGCTGGCGGACAAAATCTAACAAAATGAGATTTTCAATTTTTTTCTTTTGCCAGAATTTGTAGCTTTTGAAATACTGATTGCTGGCTCAAACCTCAAATTTGTAGCTCTAACGGTTTATTTAATATTTAAGTTTCCGCTGGCAAAAGTTAGCAAAAAAACGACCTTCTAAAATCTAAAAAAATGAAAAAAAATAATTTTTTTTTTGCCACAATTTGAAGCTTCTCTGAACTAGATCAACTGCGCAAACCACGATTTTGTAGCTCACACGGTTTTTTTGTTATTCAAAATTCCGCTAAAATAAGATTTTAACGGTCAAAATTTTTTTTTTACCAGAAATTGTAGCTTTCGAAATGTGAATTTGTTGCTCAAAAATTAATTTTGTAGCTTTTACTGGGAATTTTTACTTTAATTTTTAAGTTAGAAAAAGTGCACTTCCGGTACGCTGAAGCTGGCGGACAAAATCTAAAAAATGAGATTTTCAATTTTTTTTTCTTTTGCCAGAATTTGTAGCCTTTAAAATGCTTATTTGTTGCGCAAACCCCATATTTATAGCTACGCATAGTACAAACTAGAGATTAATTCATGGATTTTTTATGATTCCATTGGTTTTTTGTCTAGACATGCTCAGAATTCATAAATATGCCATCTTTTATAACTAGTGGAGGCGGTTTTTTTTAAAGATAAAAAACTTCTTGCATTTGCGCCGTAGAGTATATATAATGTAGAGTGCTCGTTTACATTCCAAAAACGTATTTCTCAAGATGGCAGCCAATGCGGAGGGCTTTCAATCCTGAAAACTCAATTTTATACTCGGACTAAACAAATGAAAAATATCTTGTTCTACCAAAAATGCAAGGTCTCTCCAAAATTTTGTAATATTTATAAATAAAATAAATAAACCATATTTTTGAAGCAAATAGGGCTTTTTTAAATAAATATCAATGTCATTATTCATTAATATACCAATGAATAATACAATAGAGGTATTCACGATCCGATGCAACTGGTCTAATATCAATGCAAAATTTTCTCGACTATTACCCCGTTTACAGCCCTTAAGCAAGCGAGTCCGTTTTGTATCCGAAACCAGTTCATAAACGGAACCAAAACCGGATCCAAAACGATTCCAAATTATATCAAATAACTATGACCCCATTCACACAAGGAAACTGAGTTGCCGGCGATTTTTAGTTTCTAGGCGAGAAGGGCGTAAAAGGAAGACAACAAATTTCCCCTCACACCCTTCTCGCCTACAAATAAGCCAGTTTCTGGCAACTCAGTTTCCTTGTGTGAAAGCCGTCTATGGAAATTAGAATCACCACGGAGCCATTATGTGAATGTATTGTGAGAGAGAGCGAGTATTCCAATTCACCATACTCAGAGAAAACGGAGCCTAAATGGAATCCAAAACGGACCAACAAAAATGAATGAATCGAGGCATACCCAAATGTATTGTATTAAAAAGAAACTTCCCCATCTAGTCGAGTTTCTACATTGCATACAAGAAAAAAAAAAAAAAAAAAAACAAACAGAATTTTGTTTATTTCAAGACTTTATTTTTATTTATAAATTATAAAAGGTACATTATATATTTCCACAACTTAACATATACATATAATAAACAGTAAACTTGTATTTTAGATTGGAAATTTCTTAAAGTTTTCACAAGAAAAAAATATAAAAAAGCAATGGTCTTCGCCACGCTACCTACAAAACTGAACTAAATAAAAAAAAAGTGATGGAAATTAAGACAAAATGACTGTACTCTCTCTATTTCTCCGTGTATAAAAAAATTCTCTCGATTCTTGTTCTTTTCTTGTTCTTTTTACATGCGTACACAGAAAATTTGTTAATGTGTGTGAGACAATCAGTTTTTTTTTGGATTCCCGAGTGATTACATAGTGAACCGAGAAATTCGCGTCCCTGATTTAGCTTGAAGGGCAAGCAGTATCGAAAGCTCGAGTTGGATTAGAGTGGATTTACATGTATCTGCATTTGGTTTCTGCACAAAAAAAGGGATGCCAAATACAAAATGTATATTTGTTAGATATAGAGAAAGATCAAAATGCAGACGAACTTCGTTTCTGCATTATAGGAAAGTACCATAATGCAGAAATGAAGACGAACATGTCTATCTTCTAGATGGTTCTCTTTCACTCACTCGGATTTTTTGTATACATCTGTCCTGCTCTACTTTGCTGCATTTTGCAGATGAATCCACCATATAGGAAGTACCATAATGCAGATATGAAGACGAACATGTTCATCTTCTTGATGGTTCTCTTTCACACGCTCGGAGTTTTGGCATACAACTGTCCCACTCTACTTTTCTTCATATTTGCAGACGAAGATACATGTAAATCCAGCATAATGGTGGATTTATATGTATCTTCGTCTGACTTCTGCAAAAAAAAGGGGATGCAAAATTAAAATGTGCATTTGTTGGATAGAGAGGGAACACCAAAATGGAGAAGATCTTCGTGCATGAAGATTATATGAAGACGAACATGTTCATCTTCTTGATGGTTCTTTTTCACACGCTCGGAATTTTGGCATAAATCTATCCTGCTCTAATTTTCTTCATATTTGCAGACGAAGATACATGTAATTCCAGCATTACCATCATACTTTCTTAACTTTAGTTTTTTATGTCATTTTCGGTTGGAGGTTCGGAGTTACTCCTTTTTGACCCCACTTACTCCAAAATAATTCGATTGGCTGTTCCGAGTAATGTTTTCGGAGTTATTTTCTGTTCCGGATTTTATAAAGGAGTATACCCGGAACACACAAATACATATAAGCTCTTCCATCGGATAACTTGTCAAGTTAATTTTACTCGACTGAAAATGGAAAATTTAAATATCAGACAATTCACACACACACACTTAATTTTTCGCAAATTAGTCTTGGAACAACAGAAAATAATTCGATTGGAATCAAATATGAGTTGTACTGTTCTGAAATCCAATCGAAAACGACAAAACTGACGAACAAATTTCTGGAGCCATCAAGTTGGAGATTTAAGATATGGACTCAAGATTTCAGATCGGTTTAATTTTTAGGTACGCTTTTCGCTTCAAATTTGTGAGATAAAATTCTATATTTTGCAAATTATTTTTTCCATACACATTTTGACATTTCTACTGATATAAAAGTCTATGGTTTATAAGCTTTCTATGGGTTTTCCCCGTTTTGCATGAATACCCCTATTGTAACAACGAAATAAAATTTAAAAATAGTGTAACACTTTTGTTATAACGCTGTTGCTTACCCTTGATGTAGAGCTTTTTTTTGTCTGTTGTGATTCTTTTTTAGCCCCGCTTGCCACTGACGTTTGGTGGATAAGGCGAATTTGCCTACAAGTTGCGGAAAATAGCTTTTGGACAAGTTTTGTGAAAGTATGTTGATGAGTTCGGAAGATGTATGCGTTTTAAACGCATACTTTAAAATATAGGGAATGACAGCGACACACGACTCCCCTTCAAGCAAAATAACTGACCCAAATTTCTCGGTTCACTTGGGACTCTAAAAAAAATGAGTGTCTCACACACAATAACAAATTTTCTGTGTACGCATGTTAAAAGAACGAGAATCTAGAGTATTTTTTTAAGCATCGAGAAATAGAGAGAGAGTATAGGCGAAGTATACAATCATTTTGCCTTAATTTCCACCACTTTTTTTTTAGTTCAGTTTTGTAGGTAGCGTAGCGAAGACGGTTGCTATTTTGTCTCTTTTTTCTTGTTAAAACTTTGAAAAATTTTCAATCAGAAATGCAAGTTTCTGTTTATTAAATGTTAATTTATATTTGTGGAAATATGTCATGTTTATTAGTGCGAAATAGTCTTTAGAAAACCTTTTATGAATGATAAATAAAAAAAACTCTTGAAATGAAAAAAAATCTGTTTGTTTTATTTTTGTAGGCAATGGAGAAACTGGGCTAGATGGGAAGTTTTTTTTAATACATTTTTCATTCATTTTTTTTGGAACCGTTTTAGTTTCCATTTGGTTTCGGTTCTCCGAGTATGGTGAATTGAAAAACTCTCTCTCACAATACATTCACATAATGGCTCCGTGGTGATTCTAATTTCCATACTAATTTGAGCCGCAAAACGCAGTTTTTCGATCCGTATTTGGATCCGAATGCGAAGTCGTCCATACGTTGTTTGATACGTTTGCGGACCGAAAACGAGCTCGCTTGTTTGAAGGGTCTACAACACAACACACGACACAGATGTGGTTAGTTAGTCCCGTTCTACATTGACCGATTTTACTTATATTTGATCCCATGGATACCACCGATTTTGCCTTTTCGCGGAACTATAGTTATACATATATCTTTATAAAAATGCATTCAAAACCTAGTTTCAGGGAAAATAATGCAATACAAACAAATATAAATACACAACTATTGTTTATTTATTTTTCCTTAAACTAGATCTGTCAAACTATTGTTTTTGTTGCTTGTTTGCAACTGAAGTCTGGGGGATAGTGCAAATTGGAATTTTCCACAAACTATCCTTACGGGCCGCCTCTGCGGGCCATGAACGATGGCCGGACTATGAACATGTCTAAAAAATCCCATGGAGTCCAAAAAATTCATGTACATGCAGAATCATGTCGAAAAAAATAACGTTTTGAACAAGACATGGAGGGCTGTTCAAAGCTTGGTCATGAGATGACGTTTCATGTGCGTGTGAGTTTTTTTCTGGTTTTTCTTGAATGTGTAAGTCCCGGTCTACATTGAACGATTTTTCCAGTACCGATCTTTTGTTCGTTGGTGAAGGGAGTGAAAATGGAGGTTTTTTTTTTTTTTTTTTTTATATTAAGAGCGTGCAAAAGGGGTTGTGACTACCCTTAAGATGATATACACAGCACGAGCGATAAGGTAGATTGGAGGGGATTTAAAAGGAGATACCAATGCACGTTGGTTTTGAACGTCTGTAGATCCCAATGGGAGGGGAAAATTGAGCAGGGTAGAGCATTCCACATTCGAGTAGTGCGACTAAAGAAAGAATCTCTGTACTTAACAGTACGTCCGAAATTGGGCTCAAGGGTTAACTGATGGGCATTACTAGAAGCGCAAGTATTACGGTTGAATTGTTTAAGGGGAGGAATGCAACTGGCTATTTCACTAGAGCATTGTTTATGGAAATAACGGTAAAATAACGAAAGACATGAAACATTTCGACGGTGCTCAAGAGATGAGAATGTTTCCGTTATAGTTCTTTCACCTATCATTTTAAGAGCTCTCTTTTCAATTCTATCCAATAAACTCAAGTGGGTTATTGGAGCACCTGCCCAAATGTGAGAGTTATACTCAAGTTTTGGACGAATAAAGGCTTTGAAGATCACAGCCAGATCAGAAGGGGAGAAAAATTTCTTGCATCGACGGAGAAAACCCAAACACTTAGCAGCATTTTTGGCGATGTCGAATATGTGGTCGTTGCATAAAAGGTGGTCTGTGACACACATACCGAGGACTGAAAGCTTTCCGGTTTCCTCAATGCAAGTGCCACTCATGGATAGTGGCATGGGGGGTGGGTTTTGTTTTAACGACAGTAGACAGCATTGAGTTTTTAAAGCATTAAATTCTACACGATTTCTTATTCCCCATTGGACAATGCTGTCGAGATCAGAATTAAATGAGCTTATCATACGCTGCCGTTCAAGTTCCACATCCGAAGGACATGGATGTGAATCTAAGAACGAATATGAAAAGCTGAGTGTACTGTCGTCAGCGAAACAATTTAATGGATTAGAAGTTTCATATAAAAGATCGTTTGTAAATATAAGGAAGAGAGTCGGAGACAGAACAGAGCCCTGGGGCACACCAGCATTTATTTTGTGAATTTCAGACTTGAAACCATCCAATACAACTTGTATTGAACGGTCCGAAAGGTAATTTCTAATCCAACGAAGAAGAGATTCATCGATACCAAATGCACGCATTTTCGATAAGAGAGCTTGATGCCAAACTCTATCAAATGCTTTAGAAATATCAAGCGCAATAATCTTACTTTCTCCAAAACGATGTAAAGATTTGTGCAACTGTTCGGTGAGATAAACCATCAGATCACCAGTGGACCTATTGCTACGAAAGCCGTACTGCCGGTCATTAAGAAGCTTTCGTTCTTCGAGATATTTCTTTAGCTGAAAATTAATCAGCGTTTCCATGACCTTGGAAAGAAGGGACGTAAGCGCAATTGGCCGATAGTTGGAGGGGGAAGAAGACGCGCCTTTTTTAGGGACAGGCTGGACAAATGCTGTTTTCCATCCACTCGGAAAGAGACCAGTAGAGTAGGACAGATGGAAAAGCTTACGCAGTGGTTTTGCCAGCGTTGAAGAACACCTCTTCAAAACAATGGTAGGGATCAAATCGTTTGTACCACAAAACTCGAACGATTTTTCCAGTCTGTTTATGTTCTCTCTCGTCTTCTTTCCATTTTTTTGTGTGTGTTCGGTGTCAGTGTGCCGTTCGTTTGATGGTGTGAGTGCATCTCAATGAAACATGAAGAGCACAGCAATACAAAAATGAAGAAGACAAGGAAAAAATCGTTCTGTGTACATTTCACACGATTTCTGGAAAAATCTTCGTGGAAAAATCGGGCAATGTAGATCGGGACTAAGTGAATTATGTTGTAAAAGATAGAAGTAGTTGTGAAAGGCTAATGAACGACATAACATGATTTGCCCAGTGAGTAAAAATGCACTGTTTGTTGATTGGATTGTGGTTGTGATGTTGGGCATCTGTATGGCCTGTGGAGTCGGGGTGTAAATGTAGTCAACATTGCAAAACTAAGACCCTGTTTAGATTGTGACTGCTTACTTGTAAGTTGCTTGCGACCTGTCAAATGCCACCTCCAATAGCCATGACTATATGAACATGTCGGGAAAAATCCAATGGAGTCGCAAAAATCCGTGTCCATGCAGTGACATATCCATACAAATCTCACTGTGGATTGGATTGTAGTTTGGATTATGGACATCGTTCATGGCCAGTGGAGTTGGCATATGTCACATCATATTCACGCAAAGGAATTTGACAGTTAAGCCGAACGGCCCGGAACCGAACCAAAATTGCCTGTTAGTGGGAAAACTCAGATCGCTTCGTTTGGCTCGGCCGAACAATTTGGATTTTCAGCCAATCCAAAATCCACAAACACGAACCTCCGAACCAATAGTTTCTGGCAACTAAGTTTCCTTGTGTGAAAGCGATCGAATTTTCCTGGTTTCTGATTGGGTAACTATATCATAAGAACTTCAGTTCAGTCGACTTGTGATTTTGCATTGAACGGACCGCTGACGTTTTTTGTTTGGACAAGAACTCAACTGCCAAAATTCTTTCGGATCAGCAGTGTATGGCACCCAAAACTTGGACCGTGGCCAACAAATGGCTCCGAGCTGTTCAGCTCGATCGTGTATGGCCAGATTTGTCTCGATCTACATTGCCCGATTTTTCCACAAAGATTTTTCCATAAATCGTGTGAAATGTACACAGAACGATTTTTTCAATGAAATTTTTTCTTCACTTAATCATTTCCGTGCTCTTCATTTCTCATTGATATTCACTCACACCGAACACACAAAAAACTGGAAAGAGGGTGAAAGAGATCACAATCAGACTGGAAAAATCGTTTCGAGTTTTGTGTTAAAAATGATTTGATCCCTACTCCTCACTTTTCACTCCCTTCACCAACGAACAAAAGATCGGCACTGGAAAAATCTTTCAATGTAGACCGAGACTTTAGTTGTTATAATATACCCCATTTACATGAGGTATTCGAGCGAGCTTCAAGCTCGCTTGGTCCCTTTGTATACCTGAGTTGAGTTGAAATGAGCTTCAACCAACGCGATTCCAAATCAGGAGCGGAGTCGAGTCGCAATGGTTGATAAAAGCCTGGGTCGAAGAGTCGATGTGAAGGATGTGTTGATGACAGTGTTTTTGCACATGGGCGAGTAAAATTATTCATTTGTTTTGATAAATATGCGAAGAATATACTATTAAATTTTAACAGGTTTTGTGTCAAATGAATATATTGAAGCCATTCCTTCAACTGTAATCTCAACACCATATCAACTCAACTTCAAATGAGGCTCTCAACTCACGTGATGAAAAACTTGGGTTTAAAATCCGACCCTAATCCAACTCGAGCTTTCGATACTGCTTGCCCTTCAAGCTAAATCACGGACGCGAATTTCTCGGTTCACTATGTAATCACTCGGGAATCCAAAAAAAAAACTGATTGTCTCACACACATTAACAAATTTTCTGTGTACGCATGTAAAAAGAACAAGAAAAGAACAAGAATCGAGAGAATTTTTTTATACACGGAGAAATAGAGAGAGTACAGTCATTTTGTCTTAATTTCCATCACTTTTTTTTATTTAGTTCAGTTTTGTAGGTAGCGTGGCGAAGAGCATTGCTTTTTTATATTTTTTTCTTGTGAAAACTTTAAGAAATTTCCAATCTAAAATACAAGTTTACTGTTTATTATATGTATATGTTAAGTTGTGGAAATATATAATGCACCTTTTATAATTTATAAATAAAAATAAAGTCTTGAAATAAACAAAATTCTGTTTGTTTTTTTTTTCTTGTATGCAATGTAGAAACTCGACTAGATGGGGAAGTTTCTTTTTAATACAATACATTTGGGTATGCCTCGATTCATTCATTTTTGTTGGTCCGTTTTGGATTCCATTTAGGCTCCGTTTTCTCTGAGTATGGTGAATTGGAATACTCGCTCTCTCTCACAATACATTCACATAATGGCTCCGTGGTGATTCTAATTTACATAGACGGCTTTCACACAAGGAAACTGGGTTGCCAGAAACTGGCTTATTTGTTGGCGAGAAGGGTGTGAGGGGAAATTTTTTGTCTTCCTTTTACGCCCTTCTCGCCTAGAAACTAAAAATCGCCGGCAACTCAGTTTCCTTGTGTGAATGGGGTCATAGTTATTTGATATCATTTGGAATCGTTTTGGATCCGGTTTTGGTTCCGTTTATGAACTGGTTTCGGATACAAAACGGACTCGCTTGCTTAAAGGGTGTAAACGGGGTAATAGTCGAGAAAATTTTGCATTGATATTAGACCAGTTGCATCGGATCGTGAATACCTCTATTGTGTTATTCATTGGTATATTAATGAATAATGACATTGATATTTATTTAAAAAAGCTCTATTTGCTTCAAAAATATGGTTTATTTATTTTATTTATAAATATTACAAAATTTTGGACAGACCTTGCATTTTGGGTAGAACAAGATATTTTTCATTTGATGTATAGGGGAGTTTAGTCCGAGTATAAAATTGAGTTTTCAGGATGAATTCTGAGCATTTCTAGACAAAAAACCAATGGAATTATAAAAAATCCATAAATTAAACTTTAGTATGTACTATGCGTAGCTATAAATATGGGGTTTGCGCAACAAATGAGCATTTTAAAGGCTACAAATTCTGGCAAAAGAAAAAAAAATTGAAAATCTCATTTTTTAGATTTTGTCCGCCAGCTTCAGCGTATCGGAAGTGCACTTTTTCAAACTTAAAAATCAAAGTAAAAATTCCCAGTAAAAGCTACAAAATTAATTTTTGAGCAACAAATTCACATTTCGAAAGCTACAATTTCTAGTAAAAAAAAAGTTCAAAAATTCAAATTTTTTTTAAATTTTGACCGTTAAAATCTCATTTTAGCGGAATTTTGAATAACAAAAAACTGTGCGAGCTACAAAATTGTGGTTTGCGCAGTTGATCTAGTTCAGAGAAGCTTCAAATTGTGGCAAAAAAAAAATATTTTTTTTCATTTTTTTAGAAACTTAAATATTAAATAAACCGTTAGAGCTACAAATTTGAAGTTTGAGCCAGCAATCAGCATTTCAAAAGCTACAAATTCTGGCAAAAGAAAAAAATTGAAAATCTCATTTTTTTAGATTTTGTCCGCCAGCTTCAGCGTACCGGAAGTGCACTTTTTCAAACTTAAAAATCAAATAAAAAATCCCCAGTTAAAGTTACAAAATTAATTTTTGAGCAAAAAATTCACATTTCTAAAGCTACAATTTCTAGTAAAAAAAAAGTTCAAAAATTCAAATTTTTTTTTAATTTTGACCGTTAAAATCTTATTTTAGCGGAATTTTGAATAACAAAAAAACCGTGCGAGCTACAAAATCGTGGTTTGCGCAGTTGATCTAGTTCAGAGAAGCTTCAAATTGTGGCAAAAAAAAAATTATTTTTTTTTTTCATTTTTTTAGATTTTAGAAGGTCGTTTTTTTGCTAACTTTTGCCAGCGGAAACTTAAATATTAAATAAACCGTTAGAGCTACAAATTTGAGGTTTGAGCCAGCAATCAGCATTTCAAAAGCTACAAATTCTGGCAAAAGAAAAAAATTGAAAATCTAATTTTTTTAGATTTTGTCCGCCAGCTTCAGCATACCGGAAGTGCACCTTTTAAACTTAAAATTCAAATAAAAAATTACCCTTAAGAGATGAGAATTTTATTTTTGGGTAACAAATTAGCATTTAGAAAGCTACAATTTTGGACGTCAAAAAAATTGTCATTTTCGAATGTTCGTCCGCTAACTTCAGACTTGTTTTAGCGGAAATTTGAATAATTAAAAAACTATTATAGTTACAGAATTAATTTTTTTAGAACTTAAGAGCATTAAAAAAACTACAAATTTGGGTACCAATTTTATTTCAAAATTCTTATTATTTTGGATTTAGTCCGCTAACTTCAGACTTATTTTAGCGAAATTTTCAATAACTCAAAAACTAAGCGAGCTACAAATTTTTGGATTGAGCAACAAATTAGCATTTAATAAGCTACAAAAACTGATATCAACTTTTTTCGATTCCGCCACAAAGTGTCCGCCAAAATAAGGGACGTAGCAATTGGTGTGTTCGTTTTGTTTTTCAAAATTTATCAATTTTGTATTAACTTTTGCTTTAAAAGTACCAAAAATAGAATCAATTTTTCACTAAATCACATTTTTAATATGATTTTTTTTAAGATTTTGCAAAAATTTTAACACAAAAATTTAGACTGTAAATTTCTACCGTAGTCTGTATCATTTGCTAGTATCATTTGTTATGAACTATCAGGCATTACTAAAGTTTGAAGCCTCTAAATTTGGCTAAATGGAGCTTTATTGTGATTTATCTATCTCATTAAATTGCCCCTACTTTTTTTCCTTTAGATTTACAAATATAAAATTTCTAACATATTTGTAGAAGAATGTAACACCTATAATTGTGTGTTATTAGTTTTTCAAAATTTATAAATTTTTCATTAACTTTTAACAATTTTCTAAGTAACTACACTCAAAAGGTATGAATTTTTCGCATTATGGCAAATTCTTTCTCTTTTAACAATTTATTTTGTCATGAAAGTGAATTATTTTTTATTTTTATAATTTTGTATGTCTTATAACCTTTCATTGGATACCTAATTTATAAGTATCAAAAAAGTATTGCCCAAGTTATGGCTATTTAAAGGTATCTTAAGTATATTTTTCCAAAAAGAAACAATTTTATCGACCAAGACTGGATTTTTGCAAAATTTTTCTTTCAATTATGTTTAAAAATCCATATTAAAGCTTACGGTTATCGTAGGAATATGTTTTATATACCAAAATAATTGTTGATTGGTATAAATTATTATAAAATTTAAATTTCGATAATCGGTTACATTTACTATTTAATCAAAATAATGCAATTTTATCTGTTCAACCGTATAAGTCTTTAAATTTATATTGTTGTCTATTAATATTTTGTATGTATTTAAATAGTGAGACAATGACCTTTCCAAAGACATCTAAATTTTGAAATTGGGATAAGTACTTTTTGATTTATTTATATTCAATTTTATGCAGACAAATTGACAATTTTATATTTATTTTCTGGATTTTATCTGTAAAAAATATTTCTTACGTAAAATTTTAATATTTGTAATTATTTTGTAAAGCTTGTGGGCAACGCACAGTTATGTTTAATATATCAACATTTTTATTAGACTTTCAAGATTTATAATTTTTAAATTTAAAAATATTTTATGGGCAGCACGCCCATATAAAAATATAAAAATAAAAGTCGTTGAAAAAGCATGATCGATTCTGCATTTTTTTGGTAAATAAATCAATAACACTAATTTAAGAGTAGCTTTCATTGTAATAATCACTTAACTTTTACTAACAATTTTTAAGAAGAGGATTAGATCAATTGGTGTGTTGGTTTTGTTTTTCAAAATTTATCAATTTTGTATTAAGTTTTGCATTGAAAGTACCAAAAATCGAATTGATTTTTCATTAAATCACATTTTTTGTATGAATTTTTTCTAAGATTTTGCAAAACCTTTAGCACAGCAATTTAGATTATATATTTCTACCTCAAATTCATGTATCGATTGTTATGAACTATTAAGTATTACTCACGTTTGAAGCCTCTTTAAATTGGCTAAATGGAGTTTAATTGTGATTTATCTCATTAAATTGCCCCTACTCTTTTTCCCTTTAGATTTACAAATATAAAATTACTAAAATAATTGTAGAAGAATGTAACACCTTTAATTGTGTCATTAGTTTTTCAAAATTTTTAAATTTTTCATTAACTTTTAACAATTTTCTAAGTAAATACACTCAAAAGGTATGAATTTTTTGCATTATGGCAAATTCTTTCTCTTTTAACAATTTATTTTGTGATGAAAGTGAATTGTTTTTTATTTTTATAATTTTCTATGTTTTATAATCTTTCATTTGATACCTCATTTATAAATATCAAAAAAGTATATATATTTTATGGGCGTGGTGAAAATATAAAAATAAAAGTCGTTGAAAAAGCATGATCGATTCTGCATTTGTTTGGTAAATAAATCAATAAAACTAATTTTAGAGTAGCTTTTGTTGTAATAATCACTTAACTTTTACTAAGTGTTGTTCGTTTTGTTTTTCAAAATTTATCAATTTTTTATAACATTTTGCATTTAAAGTACCAAAAATTGAATTGATTTTTCACTAAATCACATTTTTAGTATGAATTTTTTTAAGATTTTGCAAAAATTTTAACACTGGAATTTATATTATAAATTTTTACCTCAAATTCATGTATCATTTGTTATGAACTATTGAGTATAACTCAAGTTTTAAACCTCTTAATTTGGCTAAATGGAGCTTTTTTGTGATTTATTTTATTAAATTGCCCCTACTTTTTTGCCGTTAGATTTATAAATACAAAATTATCACATATTTGTAAAAGAAAGCTACACCTATAAATGTGCATCCTTTGTTTTTTTTTCAAATATACACATTTTTGATTAACTTTTGAATTTAAATTACGAAAAAATAAGTTGATTTTTCATTAAAACGCATTTTTAGTACACATTTTTTTAATATTTTGCAATAATTTTTACACACAAATTTAAGTTATAAATTTATATTTAAATTGCATGTATAATTTATTATGAACTATTAAGGTTTGCTCAATTTTGAAACCTCTAAAGTTGTCTAAATGTAGCTTTTCTTGTGATTTATTTATTAAACTACCCGTACTTTTTTCCCGTTAGATTAAGAAATACAAAATTATTCACAGATTTATAGAAGAAGGTTACACCTATAAACGTACATCATTAGCTTTTTGAAATAAAAAAAAATTTCATCAAGTTTTGAATTTAATATATGTAATATAAATTTGACGGGTCATTTACACACCCTTTTAGTATGAAATTGTTCACCCCCCTCAATAATTTTTATACACAAATTTAGCCATATCTCATAGCTAAATTCTGAGATCTTTAATAATCGTCTGAGTAGAAATGCAGTTAGAACTCCAATTAGAAATTCAATTGAGATAACGGTGCTCTCCACTGATAGACAATTGTTGACAATGAACAAAGCGGAGCATTTCTATGGATTGTGACGCTTATATAGGAGGTAGATTAAAAAGTGAGGTATCAAATTAATGGCTATACTATTAAGATTAAATATAAGAAAAAATTAAATCAATCCCTGCACACACCCACATGTTATTAAGTAATATGTGTGAACAATATTATATTGTGAATTACTCAGCTCAACGGTACAATAGGAATATAATTTTTAGACAAGTTCCTAGGAAATATAGCTATAATTTATTAGTACATTGCAAACCTCTACGACTATTAATTAAAAAGATATTAATAAAAAAACAAAAAAAAAAAAAACAAATTTCATATAGGCAACATTTTTTTATTATTGTTAAAGATTTCTAAAAAAATTTAAGTTTATTTTTTTTTTAGAAGCTATTTATCGAATAGCAGGGGGATAGACATTGTTGATGCCATAAAAAAAAGTTATTATTTTGATTGTTTTGTTGTTAGTTTGGACACCCGTACAGCCAAACTGACAAGAAAACAAAAAAAGACTTTTATATATTAGTTAAGATTTACAACGCATAAAAACAATAATTGTGTTCATCAAATTCAAACCCTACAAATGCAATTTACTAGTTAGCAAAAGGTTTAAAATTTTGAAATAGATAGCAAATTGCTATTGCTAAATACTTAGGAAATTGTTAAATAGTAAAATGTTAAATTCTCACTGGGTAAAATTTAAAATTTGAATTCTCTTCAAAATGTATATTTCAATTCCGTGGGTATAAATTGAATTTTTTTATGAAGGGATGCTAGCCTTGTTGGTGGTGGCGCGTGGACGAGACTTATTGCGATGGTTTTCTTTAGTTCGTTGCTTATTCTTTATATGTGTAATCATGATGATGGTGTGTATCTGTATCGATAGACATGCAGTAAATTTTTTGTTCGTTTCGATCTTCGAATAAAAGGCATCTAGCAAACATTTTCTGTTGGTGTTGTTGTTTTTTTTTTTTTGTAGTAGGTACATAGTTATACCTATGTAGGTTCATAGCTCGTAGGTACATAGTTGGTTATTTGGTATTCCTTGAGAAATTGATTTTCAGCTTTTTGCTTTTGAGCAGTAAGTATTGTGAAATTAAGACTCCGGACAAAAATTAAGTAAAATAAAACTATGGATGCTAATAAAGGTGGAAAGAGGTGTGCGTTACAGCACTGCAGGAAAACTCAGAGAAATTCGCCTGGCATTAAAATATTTAGATTTCCATCCGAAGATTCGGTTATTGGAAAAATTTGGAGACAAGTTTGCGGGGTGCAAAATGAAAAGAAAAATATGTATCTCTGTGAAAATCATTTCACAACAGAATTTTTAGGTACACGGAAACTAAAAAAACAAGCAATACCATCTCTTTTTCTATCTTCTTCTGAAAATGATTCCCAAGAAGTAACGCTTGAGGATTTAGCCACTTGTCAGAGTCCTTTTAGGCGCAGGAATAAGTTTCGAAGGTGATGATAAACCATTTTGTTCAAATTGTGAACAAAATATAAAAAACATGTACTTTTATATGAAAAAGATAAATATTTTGCAAAAACAATCAGAGGCAATGCGAAAAAAATTAAAATTGCAGGCAAAATTTCAGAAGCAAACGCAATTAAAATTAAACAGGCTAAAAAAACGCTGCACTAGAGTCTCCGCAAAATCTTCTTTATCCCTTAAGGAAAAAATATTTTCGCTTAGCATTTCAGAAAACGCAAACACTCTTTCGAACAAAACCTAAAACTAAGTTGTGGACAAAAGAAGAAAAATTATTGTCCCAAAATATTTTTTATAGATCCCAAGTAGCCTACAAGTTTCTTCGAAATGGCCTTAAATTCAACATGCCTCACATAAGTTCACTATACAGGTGGGCACCTGTCAAAAGTTTGCAACCAAGTTTCGAAAACTCTGCTTTTCCGATTATTAAGCTAATATGACTGACAGGGAAAAAAATGTTGTTCTTGTTTTCGATGAAGTTAACATAAGAAGAGACTTGGTTTACAATTCAAACCAAGATGTGGTTGATGGCTTGGAAGATTCTGGTTTTAAAAGAACTTCACAAATTGGAAATAACGTTTGCGTTTTCATGATAAGGGGACTGTTTGATAACTGGAAATGCGTTTTTAATTATTTTGTTTCTGATTCAAATGTAAAAGGACCGATTTTAAAAGAAATAGTTGAAAAAAATATTTTGGACCTAAATGTAATTGGCCTTAATGTTTTAGGTATTGTTTGTGACCAGGGCCCAAACAACAGGACCTGTTATAAATGTTTAGGAGTTAATGCAGTTGAAAAACCTTATATCTTTTTAAATGGTAACAAAATTTTGGCCTTATATGACTTTCCTCATATTCTTAAGAACTTAAGGAATCTTTTATTTAGTAGAGATATTATTACACCAGATGGCTTAGTTAGTTTTAGTGTAGTTAAGGAGTTGTATGATTTGGAAAAAGATAAGGTGACAAGAACATGTCCTCATTTGACAGAAAAACACTTAAAGCCATCATCTTTTGACAAGATGCGTGTTTGTCTTGCGACACAAGTTTTAAGTCACACTACAGTTGCTGGAATAAGAACAACAGTGGAAACAAAAAATTAAAAAAAAAATATTATACCCACTGCCTTAGCAACTGCTTTATTTTTGGACAGATTAATGGATTGCATGAATAGTGGTTCGTTATTTGACAAAAACCCATTCAAAGCCATTATTCAATCAGGGAACGTAGTTTATAAACACATGAATGTCAAGGAATTACAAAAACTGAATGACCTAAGTTCTTTCCCACACATAGACGGAATTAGACAAACTCTTACAGCTACGCTAGAATTATATAAGGATATGACAGCACATGACGCATCTATAACATATATTTTGACAAAAAGGCTAAACCAGGACGTTGTAGAGAATTTGTTTAGTGTGGCAAGAGCAATGGGAGGAAATAATAAAAATCCATCAGTTTTTGCAGTGTACCCCAAGCTCTAATTGTTTTGATGATGAAGATGTTCCTCTTGATATAAATTTTGAAAATGGTATGGAAAACGAATCAAGTGATCCTTTAATAGTAGAAAACGATCAGTTGATAGATAGAGCACTTTTTCAAAGAGAATATGAGGAATGTTTTTCGGTAGATACCTTTGACGATGAAATTAAAATTGAACTCACTTCTCTTAGGTATTTCACGGGTTACGTTGCATTTAAGATGCTTCCTAAAGTAAAATGTCTTCGATGTGAAGAGTTTATTCTAAAGCATGATGAAGTTATAACCTGTCCGTCTGAGTTTCTTATATTTGCCAGAAATTATGCCCAAAATTCTGATTTTGGTAACCTCCGTGTACCCTCAGATTTATTTTTCCAAATTTGCAAGATTCATTGTGCAACGTTTGAAAAAATATTTAAAACAAACAAATAAAAAAAATAAGAGAAGTCATGATATCTGAAAGCATAAGATTGACAAGGGAAGAAAACCATAATTGGTTTGCAGAGAATGACATGTGCTTTGAGCACAGAAAGTCCATCCTAAATATTTTTCTGACGGTCCTGCTCAGGAAACATTGTTCATGGTACGTTCAGAATTCAATAAAAAGCAGTAACGGAAAGTTCCAAATTCTTTCACAATAATACAGTAATAATCATAGAGCGTAGATACTTTTTATGTTTATTTTTCACAATTTAAACAAAATGTTTCATCATAATCTTCAAAACTTATTCTTCTGCATTAAGACGGATGCTGATATATGGAGAAATCAAAAAACAAGCACCCCCAAAAGTGAGAGGCGAGGGGACTCACTCTAAACAAGCACCCCAAAAGTGAGAGGCGAGGGGACTTACTCTAAACAAGCACCCCAAAAGTGAGCATCAAATAAGTACCAAAAATCGGTGAGGCAGTATACATATTGTTGTATTTTACTAAGGGTTCGCAAATAAAACTTATTTCCTTTATTCAAACTGAAACTGCAATTAATTCACAAAATAAAACGCTTTTTATTTCAAATACTTTTCTTTTATTATAACCAAGCACAAGTATGCAAGTCTTTATTCACACTGACATTTATTCATTCACTTTCAATATCAAACTGCCCTTTTCGGACTGGTGGCCCTGTATTTATATCCGAAATAAAGGGTTCTAGAATTTTCCTAGGGTTCTGGATTCTGCTAGATGATTCTTTTTCGTTTCGTTCAATTATTCCAGTAGCCCGGACACCAACCGTGATGGATTTAATTGTTTATTTCACTCAAAGATTGCGCGGAAAGTTGTACTAATGTGTGGTTGTTTACATAACTGGGCATATTCATCACATTGCCCCCCTCTTAGGATTGGTCGCCCCGATTTAATCCATTATTCCCACCGTTATAACGATGTAAACGGTCGCAGTGTACTACTTTAAGCTTACCTCTTACTCCTCTCTGAATGCGGTAAACCACATCATTGATTCGCTTCACAACGGTATATGGGCCTTCCCAGTTTTGTTGTAGTTTTGGTGCCAGTCCCTTTTGTCGGTGAGGATTGTAAAACCACACCAGGTCTCCTTCTTGGAATCCCCTCGTTGTTGCACGGGCGTCGTACCGTGTTTTCATCCTATCACTAGCGGTTTTTATGTATTTCCTTGTCCGTTGATGAATGTCAATGAGTCTTTCTTTGAGGTTATCCACATATTCATCTGACCTTTCCGGTTCCATAGTACGGCATCCAAATTTGACTTCACTGGGCAGCCGTATTGTTGTGCCAAACAGGATCTCCGATGGTGTATGTCCTGTTGAACTATGAACCGCACTTCGATAGGCCATCAAGAACAATGGAATATGGCGGTCCCAGTCTCGTTGGTAGTCACCTACAACCTTGGACAGATGTTCTTTAAGAGTCCTGTTGAATCGTTCTACCATCCCATCAGATTGTGGATGAAGCGGTGTTGTCCTCGTCTTCTTGATGCCAAGGAAAGAGCAAACCTCCTGAAAGATGTTAGATTTGAAGTTCCTTCCTTGGTCAGAATGCAGTTCCAAAGGTACGCCGAACCTGCTCACCCAATTGAAGATAATCTGACCAACAACTGTTTTAGTTTCTTGATTTGGGATGGCAAATGCCTCAGGCCACTTGCTGAAGTAATCCATGACTACAAGGATGTATCGGTTTCCGCTGTTGGTCTCCAGAAACGGACCTGTGACATCTACTGCTATTCTTTCCAAAGGTGTGGCCACATTGTACTGTCGCATTTAAATTTGAAGCTTTCTACCTGGTCCCTTGGTAGCAGCACAAGTATCACATTTTCGGCACCACTTTTCGACATCATCTCTTGCATGTAGCCAGTAGAACCGTTGTCGTATCTTCTCCAGCGTTTTATTGACTCCCAAATGACCTCCAGATGCTCCATCATGCATCTCTCGAAGAACGTCATTAACCTTTGACATAGGCACTATCAACTGCATCAGATAAGACTTGCCATCTGCAGATTCCCATTTGCGCCTTAGTACTCCTTCTTGCACATGAAGTGAGTCCCACTGTGCCCAATATGCTTTGAGAGCTGGACTTCTATCGCAGATGTCACCCCATTCTGGTTTTTCTCCGTGTTCCTTCCATGCAAGAATGGGTTCTATATCCGAGTCTTCTTGTTGGGCAGTTCTCAGTTCTTCATTGCTCTAACCGTGAATGGGATCGGCTCTTATTCGTTGGATGGCAACCGCTTCCTTTTCTTCTTGATGCGTGCAATGCTTACAGCCCTGTTTACACGGTCGTCGAGACAATGCATCTGCGTTTGAGTGCAGCTTTCCTCTTCGATGTTGAATTTCGTAGTCGTATGTCTGCAGTCTCTCGATCCATCTTGCTACTTGACCTTCTGGATTTTTGAAGTTCAGAAGCCAATTAAGCGCACCATGGTCTGTTCGAAGGAGGAACTTCTGTCCATAGATGTACTTATGGAAGTGCTTTGTTGCCAAAATCAAAGCTAGAAGTTCCCTTCTGATGACGCAATAATTGCGCTCTGGCCTCGAGAGCACCTTACTGTAGTAGGCGACGACTTTTTCTTCTCCTTCATGGACTTGCGACAGCACAGCTCCAATTCTGACGTTACTGGCATCGGCATCGATGATAAAAGGTTTTCCAGGAGTCGGATAGGTCAGCACAGGAGCATTACACAAACGTAGCTTGAGTTCCTGAAGACTTTTCTCGCACTCACCTGACCATTTGAACGGCTTCCCCTTTTCAGTAAGTTGATGCAAGCTCTTAGCGATTCCAGCAAAGTCCTTCACAAAGCGCCGATAATATGTGGCTAGACCAAGAAAGCTACGGAGCTGATGTTTATCCTGTGGTGTTGGCCAATTCTTCACAGTTTCAACTTTCTCAGGATCAGTCTTTACTCCTTGGGATGAGATGATATGTCCCAAGTATTCAACTTCGGTCTTGAAAAGCGCACATTTATCTGGATTTAATTTTAAGTGTGCTTCTCGAAGCCTCTGAAATACAGCCTTAAGGTTTTCACAATGCTCGCCAAAAGATTTCCATAAACGATGACATCGTCCAAATATACAAGGCATGATTTCCAAGTAAGGCCTTGAAGAACACACTCCATCAGACGCTCAAATGTTGCCGGAGCGTTGCACAGTCCGAATGGCATCACTTTAAACTGCCACAGACCATTTCCGGATGAGAAAGCTGTCGTCTCTCGATCTTCTGGATGGATTTCTACCTGCCAGTAGCCACTCTTCAAGTCTAACGTCGAGAACCATTGAGCTCCTTCCATTGCATCCAATGTATCCCTGATTCTGGGCAGAGGGTAGCTGTCTTTCTTTGTCACATCGTTCAGCCTACGGTAGTCCACACAAAATCGGGTGCTTCCATCTTTCTTTTTGACAAGAACAACTGGTGACGCCCAAGGGCTTTTGGAATTTTTGATTAGACCATCTTTCTTCATTGTCGGTATCATTTCTTCAACTTCGGCTTGTTTGGCTAAGGGGAGACGTCTTGCTGGTTGTCGAATTGGTCTCGCATCACCTGTGTCGATTCGATGCTGTACCAGTTGTGTTCGACCATACTGCCCACTCGGTGAAGAAAATATATCAGTGTAATCATGAAGAAGGCTTCCAGCAACACTAAGCTGATGTTGACTTAGATTGGATGACTTGAGAATTTTGGCTTTCATGGAGCTGAATTTTTCGGGGTCCATTGGTTCTTCTGCGTTCATTTTTGTGATTTTAGTAATTGCGGTCATAGATTCGCATTTTCCAATTACTTCTCCTTTCTTGAGTTTGACCTCGTATGGTTTGATGTTCAGAATCCGTACGGGTACCATGTTGCTCTTTGGTTCCACAAGAGTCTTCCCTAAGATGATGTTTTGGGAAGATTGCTCAGACTCTGGTTACACCATGAGGTATCGATGGCTACCTAGATCGCCCTATATTTTCGTCCAAACGTATGTCTTCTGAAGAGGCAGGCAAGCATATGTCTTCTTTGATGACAGTTCTTAGAGTTGATGAGTTTTCGGTGTCATAAACCATAGGAATCTCTACATTTTGGTTCTTCAACACTTGTTTACCGATATCCAGAATCACTCCGTGCTCTTTCATGAAGTTGATTCCAATTATGCACTCATCACATATATCTGCTACCAAAAATAGATGCGAAAACTCTAATTCTGCCAAACGGATTTTAAGACGAACTTCTCCATATACTCTTGCTGCCTCACCTGTCGCAGTTTTAAGACGGTAGCTATTGGTGTTATGAAGCCACGTCATCTTGACCAAGTCTCTCCGCACAATGGAGGCTGTGGCACCGGTGTCAATTGTAGCCACGTGTTTCTTGCCATTTAATGTTGCGTCCACTGTCAGACTCTTATTGTTTCGTTTAGTCTGCGAGACTTGGATTGTGGTTCTGGTCCCATCGATACCAGGGCGAGCAGCAGCGATGATGTTATTGCTTACCTGTTCGCGGGTATAATTCCTGATTCCACAATGTTGACAGGCGACTCTTCTTGGTGGCAATCTGCACTGGCGCTGGAGATGTCCGGTTTTGTTGCAATTCCAGCATCGAGCAGGTCCTTCTCGCTGACTTCTATGGAATCCAGCTCTCTGGCAAGAACATTCCTCAACTTCAAGTTCTCTTACCCGATGAACTCCACAGGAAGCCTGTTCTGATGCTTCCATAGTCAGAGCGAACGCTAATGCTTCAGAAAGCGTGCGTTTTCCAGCAGTTCGAATTGCTCGCTCGAGGTTGATGTCGGAAACTGCACGGACAAAAACCTCCGTTGCTAGCTGGTTGGTAATTTCATCTCCTGCAGTCGGGTATGCTAGGTGTGCCAACCGTTCGATGTCTGCTTGGAGTTGTTGCAGACTTTCACCTCTTTTCTGGACTCTGGTATTGAGCTGGACGCGGAAGACTTCTTGCATATGGCTATCACCGAAGCGTTTGTCAATAGCCTGAACAAGAGCACTGAAGTTGCCGTTCTGGTCTGCTGGTATGGTTTGCAAAAGTTCAGCAGCAGAACCTCTAAGGGCAAGCGTCAGGGCAATATACTTGTCTTCGTCATCCCAGCCATTTGTCGTTGCGGCTGCCTCAAACTGCTTCTTGTAGATTGACCAAGAAGTTTGTCCATCAAATGTTGGTGGATGCATTTCCTTTTTCCTTGAGCAGTCACCAGAACTTTCTCGAACCTTTATTTTTCGAACTTTTTTAACTCAATGGCAAAGTTCTGCATTTTTTCTTCAAATTTTTCGAACCTTGTGTCAACTTTCGATAACTGTTTTTCGACGTTTTCAACACGTTCATCAAGAGCCATGAATTTATTTTCAAATGAGTTTAGCTTACTCTCGATTAGGTTTTTCTGGTCGTCTAGAAGGTTCCTTTGCTCGTTGCGTTGTTCTTCCAATCGTACAAGCAGATTCTCTTGGTCATTCTTCTGTTCATTTCGTTGTTCTTCAAACTGGGCGAGCAGCTGAGCCATCATATTGCTAATGTCTATCGTTGTACTTACTTGCTCTTCCGGCATTTCAATTTCAAATAGAAACGTGTCTGGATTTTCATCGTGTTGCCTTAAATCTTCCTGCAGACGAATAATGAGGTCATTTTTCGTTCCAGCAGTAGGAAGGCCTCGTCTGTTTAGTTCTGTTTTAAGTTCAACAAAACCCATTTTTTTTTTTTCTATTTTGTTCTTATATTTTTGTGTGTCACTTTTCACAAACAACTTTCTTATTTGTTCACTAATCTACACACTTTATCAATTTTTTTTTTTCACCATCAATTATCTGAATTCACAGATTAAATAAGTTTTATTCCACTTTTTCTGACACCAATGTTGTATTTTACTAAGGGTTCGCAAATAAAACTTATTTCCTTTATTCAAACTGAAACTGCAATTTATTCACAAAATAAAACGCTTTTTATTTCAAATACTTTTCTTTTATTATAACCAAGCACAAGTATGCAAGTCTTTATTCACACTGACATTTATTCATTCACTTTCAATATCAAACTGCCCTTTTCGGACTGGTGGCCCTGTATTTATATCCGAAATAAAGGGTTCTAGAATATTCCTAGGGTTCTGGATTCTACTAGATGATTCTTTTTCGTTTCGTTCAATTATCCCAGTAGCCTGGACACCAATCGTGATGGATTTAATTATTTATTTCACTCAAAGATGGCGCGGAAAGTTGTACTAATGTGTAGTGTTTACATAACTGGGCATATTCATCACAATATATACACATTTAGCAACAGTCTTGATTTGTGTATGCGAATGTACATAATATGTATGTATGTACGAGACACCTTTAAACAAAAAGCTAATTTTGTGTCGGATGGGTACTGCCCCTTTGCAAGGATTCACAAATCCTCCAAAAGTACCTATATCTAGTCCTGAAGTTTCTTTCAGATTGCGGTTCCGATTCGGCATAAAATTGTTGGTCCCTTCCATTTGGTCCCCTCCATTTTTTAATACTCAGATAGAAGTATAGAACCTATTCCTAGGAGTAGGAACAGTAAAGTTTTAATTTAGAAGAGAGATAAAGTTATTCATATGATTAAATACATATTTTCAATGTCAAACAATAATTATTTGTCAATATTGCTATGAAATAAAATTTCAATTTCTTTGCATGTGTATTGAAAATAAAAACGAAATACATAGCTTAAATCTCAACTTGATTAACTTCTTCGTTAAGGTGATGAAAAAAATTCAAAGAGAACTTTTGAAAACTTATTTTTTCAAGCTGTGGTAAAATTTAAAAAGTGGTGTGGCATTTTATTTACTAATGGTGTTTTCCATTGGTAAACGAAATCGATTTATTTTTGAATTTGATCAGTAAAAATGCAGATTTTTACAATTTTTGCTTTCCATTTTATTTAAAACCAATATTGCAGGACTTTATATTTTGGAAGCTCAACCCATCTCTGCTCTTCCACCAATATAACTTTGAGTTGTCAGTTTGCAAACGTGTTTTCTCATTGTTTTAATTTATTTCGAATGAGAAAATTCCGTTCACGATAGCAGAAAACAATTTCTTATATAATGGATGAATTTTAAAATGAATTGGTAGATTCATCAAGCTCATTATTCTCTCCTGAAAGTGCATCAACCTTCAACCATAAAGTGATAAATACTCTTGAAGATTATGACATAATTTGTTTTTTAATTTTATTGATTTGAAATGGTGTTCCATTCGTCATAAAATGGCTGTTGAAATTCATTTTTGTAATTCATTTTATTATTTTCTAGCTGTTCCTTAAATAGGGTAGGTAGGGAGGTAGAAAGTATTGTGATATTTCTATTTATATTCAATGCACAGAGAAAATACTACATATTAAAAAAACAATAAATAAAAAATTATAGTGCATTATTTTCCGAGATTTTAACATATACCTAACTATAAATCTTAAAAAGACGACCATAGGAACTCAAGTAAGGTAGGTAGCTATCTATATAAATACTCATCACTTTTTTACTTACGATTTAATCAAAGTAAATAAAGATAATGAAAAATAAAGCAAAAAACTAGAAATATACCTACATACCTATAAAACAATTGAAAAAAAATATCTGGTACGTATGTATGTCTATGCAGGTATTCATTAAATCGTAGCTTACACATGTCACACCTACCTACCTACCTAATAAATTAGCTTTCCAAAAAAAAAGAAGAAAAAAACACCAACAGAAAATCCTTGCCAAACCCAAAAATTTGACTGCATGTCTATCTATACAGATACACACCATCATCATCATCACATAAAATAAAGAAAAAGCAACAAACTAAAAAAAATCCACCAACAAGGCTAGCTACTAGCTTCGCAAAAAAAAAATTGAACTTATACCCTGATTGAGATATACATTTTGAAGAGAATTCAAATTTTAAATTCTACCAAGTGAGAACTTTTCGCTTTAGCTCTTTATATTGACCAATGCAACATTTAGCAACATGCAACATGTTGTCGTATCTGATAACAGATACGGACGATTTTTTTTTGGGTTCACTTTCCTTGTACTGGATGCGACATCTTTATGTTATATTATCTTTGGTATAGCTGCTTTGTTTTTTTGTATTTTTGCTTTGTGCTTTTCTTCCGCAAACTGAATTCATGCCTGCTGGCTGAGCACAATGGTGTAGTTGTAGAAAGGTAACAAAATAGTATATGTAGCGCCACAATGTAAAGCTGCCATTGCAAGAAAGTGTTTGCGTGTCGGTGATCTAGGTAGGTATTTTATCTAGGAAGAAAAGAGTTAGGTACATGGACATGTGACGGGTGGCAAAAAATGATTTGGTTCGAGTAAATAGCGTATAACTTGACTTCTAATAGTCGGATCTTCAAGATTGAGATCTTAGAATGACGGGAAAAACAATTAATATTAATATTAAAGCAATTGAATGGTCCTTTCGTGCCTCGGTCTCCATCTCGAAGACGGCCATGAAGAAACTTCGAATGTTCGAAAGAAAGTTACTAAGGATTTGTACCAGACTATCTATCTCTATCTGCTATCTCTATCACTTCAGTTGAGAAAAATAAAGACAGCTATCCACAAAACGATATCGATCGATCGTTTTTGTTTTACGTGATGAGGCCCCTAGTTGACAACATCATCACGGACAACGAGCCAGCAGTTTCGTTCTACGCTGACACAGGGTCAGCATATCAACGCGGCTAAAGGCCAACCCATCCCCCCACCAAAAAAACAACTTGACAACCGGGACGGAACACCCCGAGCACAATAAAGTAAGCCGACTTTTAGATTTAATTTTTTGATATGTATTTTATATTTTATAATCCTTTAAACTTAAGACAAAGTATAAGATTAGGCCCCCTATGTGCCAACAAATGTAAAATATCATCGTATCTAACTATGTAGTTATTATAAGTCAAATTGTAAATATTATTTTGTTCAATAAATATATATCTATCTATATCTATCTTGCAATTGAATGGTAGTTGGCGAATGTTTTAAAAGGGAAATTGTTATAAATAAATTCAATGAATTCAGTCTTTAAAAAATGAGTCTGAGGTCGACCCACACTTGTAACTTCCCATTGGTGCACTTGAAGACCATATACATATTTACCTTAGTGGTGGGTGGTACAGTATATATTACATAATTATATATTATATAGTGTAATAACTTTGGGTTTTTGGATAATCAGTATATAGGTAGGTATAATTATAGAGATTCAGGGCAAACTGTGACATTACCTATATTTTATACTTTTTTTCCTAACTCTTCTCGGTATTAAGGTATTAATTATTTAAGCCAATTATTTCAAAACAGACTATTGGCTAAAAAAATATCACAAATCAGGGGAATGTAATTTAAAAAAAAAAACATGGTTTTAAAGAATATAAAAGTGTCATAATGCAAAATTTCGATTTTGAAGGAGATTTTGATGGTAAGAATTTTTCGAATTAAAGAATTTTTGAAAAATTTTACTTGCAACATTTTTATTTTTAGCTTTTTAAAAGGTGGTTTTGAAAATGTCATAATTACACAACATTTAGGTGGTATAGGTATATATTTTTGGTAGAATTTTGAAACCGATATCATTGTTTGATTTTCAAAATATTTGAGTTGAAAAAAAATTGTTAAGAATTTTTAATAGTTTTTGTTCCAGTTTTTTGCTCTAAAAAAAAACTGTTTATTGAATTTTTTTTAAAAAAATTATCAGTCGTTGACTACGTTATTATGTATATGCAAAAAAAAAAAAATTAGTATAAAAAAAGTGTCTGTTGAATTTTTTTTTAATATTTACCGACTTGGTACTGTGTAATTATGTGTAAAATAAAATTAGACTGAAGTGAATATCTTATTCCGTTCCCGGGATATTCCAGATAAATGGCTCCTTTTTAGATTGCTATAGTAAAAAAACGGTTTTTTGAATTCAGCACGTTATGACAATATTATCTGTAAAATAAAATTTATCCGAGGTCGATATCTTTATTCGTTCTCGAGATATGGTGGACGAAAAAAGTACCCCGAACGTACGTACATACACACATACAGACATCTTGCTAAGAACGACGTATTCTGATTCTAGAGACTTCAAAACGTGAAGATATGTCAACAAATCGATAAATCGCACCAATTACAATAACTTCCAATGGGAAGTTAAAAAGGAATTATACCGCCAATATCACAACTCTTAATAAAAACAAAACTAAAAAAATAAACTGTCACGCTGGAGGTCTGGGTTCGCTTCCTAGCCTCGTCCACCTAAAAACTAAAGTTTTTTTTCAGGGCTACTGCCTCTTGCGAGGAATTGACAAATCCTCCAAGAGTATCACTTCTCACGAATAAGTGCTTCTCGTCTAGCCGTTCGGATTCGGCATACAATTGTAGGCCCTTTCATTCCTGTCGACAGGCGCACACAGGAATGGTTGCGAGCTGTTAGTCACTAGGGTCTGGTTCTTTACGAGCCGTTGTGTCACCTAATTTATTTATTTTTTTAAATAAATAAAAAAAAGTCCCCTCATCGCCGGGGCCTTAAAATTATAAAGCCACCTATAGGCCCAGGCCGACGAAAGAAAAATTGAAAAGAAGTTAGTATATCCTTTGAATGTGAATAAACAAAAATAAAATAATTTTCTAAAAAATCTGAATCATATATCCGTCATGTGAATTTAATAGCAAAAAATCCTTAAACGCAGTTTTAATATTTCTATTGGGAAAAGTTTCAAGTATAAATTTGATTTGCATTATTTCGGTAAAATGTTTTTTTTTTTTTCATAAAGATTTATTCAAAACAAACAAATAATGTGTACGTAAAAAAGATAAAGTTAGAATTTGTTGAAGCGCAGAAGAAGTGCTAATAACAAGAGGACTCTTAAGAGACTCATAAAATTCCAATGAGCCTTTCAAGTTCCAAGTAAGTAAATGGAAATCCTTTTGATCATGTTGTATTGAAGAAAATTCCTAAAATATTTTCAAGGATCAAGCAACTTTCGTCTGAACAAGGATGCTTTAAAATATGTATTTAAAGAGATTGATCCTCATGTTCCAAGTCATAATTCTACAACCAAAATAGCTACATTGAAATAAGATGGAACTTCGGTGTCTGGCAGAGGATGAGTAACAAAGAGAAACCGGATAGGATTTTCTAGTATGGCACAACCAACTTTTCGGTCATTTGCCAATAATTAATCATTTTTCGTACAGTGACAAACAATATCTACGAAAATACGGGACCAAATCAAAGACGTTTTTCTGAACAAAATAATGGTGGTAATCGTGGTGGTGACCGCGGCAGAGGTCGCGGAGGCGGTGGTTTTCAGAAGTTTGGTGGAGAGGGTGGTTTCCGAAAATCTTTCGGTGGAAATGATAATAACGGAGGAGGCGAAGGCGGAGAAGGCCGTAAATCTTTCGGAGGCCGTGGCTGCGGTGGTGGTGACCGAGGACGTGGTGGATTTGGAAGTGAAGGTCGAAGCCGTGAAGGTGGTGGACGAGGTCGAGGTGGTTTCGACGGTGAACGAGGTAGAGGAGGTGGAGGTAGAGGAGGTTTTGATGGTGGTCCAGGAAGAGGAGGTTTTGACGGTAGCCGCGGACGAGGAGGTGGTGGTTTTAAAAAATCCTTTGGAAACAAAAGTTTCGATTCGCCCAACAATAAAAAAAATTACATTTGACGATTAGCCACAGAGTTGCGAATTTAAGTTGTTTCATGTAAAATAAAACTCGATTAATAGAAAAACGCCCATGGATCCTGGGGAGCGCAAGCTAATCAAGACTTAAAGTTTACACGCGGTAAATCCTTTAAACACAAAAAGACGGACAAATAGATATGGGAGTTAATTCTATTAAATTCGAATAATATAAGCATAATAGTTAATAAGATAACCATCATAAATATTAGGGTGTCCGTTTTTTCCCAAACTCATTTTTTTTTGGAAAGCACACCCCGTCAATCGAAAGTTTATACCGAAAGAAAAAATTATTGACCAAACTAAATTTTTCCGAGGTCATTAACCCGTGCCTCTAGGTCATACTTTTCCCATACAAATTTGTGTGGCAATTTCACACTCTTCACATTTTATTTTTTTTTTTTCTCTGGAACTTTTCTTTTTTTTTTATTAATTTTTAATTGTTGGTTTTAAACAAGATATTGGTCAAAACAAATCATTTAAAAAAACTTTTTTTGATAAGAAAAAAAAAAAAAAATAAATACTTGAAAAAAAAAATAAAAATATTTAATATTTTGAAAAATCGAAATAAAATATTTCTAATTTGTTTTCCATGGTGTCCACTATTTTTTCAAAATAAATTTCCCTGACTTTCCCTGACTTTTCCTGACCAATTTCAAAATTTTCCCTGACCAAAAAATTAAAAGAAAAGTATTTTTTTTTCATGAGAAGGTACGTATTAAATAAATATTGCACAAAGTGGTAGAAAATGTACATATTTGAATGGAGTTAATTAAACCTTAGGCAAAAAGAACTCAAATTGTATTTTTCAAAGATCTATCTGAAGGTATACATTACCGATTGTATTGAAAGTGAAAAATAATAACTGCATGAATTTAAAAAAAAAATTGTTTTGCAATGTAGTTCATAGTATAATGATAAATGACCATTCAAATAAAATCCTTTTAAACTGTGATTATTTAGGCTCTTTCGGTCTATTTGTAAAAAATGCGAATAAAAACAATATTATTCCATTATTTTTTCAACGTTTCGTGAGTATTCCTCACTTCTTCAGGGGTTATATATTTTTTTCAATTTGATTGTTAAAAAATCTACATACTCTGCTTCTTTTATCCTACTATTGCATTATTCCCGAAGACGGCACTGACACAAAATTGAACATTAAAAAAAAATAAATAATATATTAAGAACAATATTAAGAACAAAATTCACATTTCTAAAGCTACAATTTCTAGTAAAAAAAAGTTCAAAAATTCAAATTTTTTTTTAATTTTGACCGTTAAAATCTTATTTTAGCGGAATTTTGAATAACAAAAAAACCGTGCGAGCTACAAAATCGTGGTTTGCGCAGTTGATCTAGTTCAGAGAAGCTTCAAATTGTGGCAAAAAAAAATTATTTTTTTTTTTCATTTTTTTAGATTTTAGAAGGTCGTTTTTTTGCTAACTTTTGCCAGCGGAAACTTAAATATTAAATAAACCGTTAGAGCTACAAATTTGAGGTTTGAGCCAGCAATCAGCATTTCAAAAGCTACAAATTCTGGCAAAAGAAAAAAATTGAAAATCTAATTTTTTTAGATTTTGTCCGCCAGCTTCAGCATACCGGAAGTGCACCTTTTAAACTTAAAATTCAAATAAAAAATTACCCTTAAGAGATGAGAATTTTATTTTTGGGTAACAAATTAGCATTTAGAAAGCTACAATTTTGGACGTCAAAAAAATTGTCATTTTCGAATGTTCGTCCGCTAACTTCAGACTTGTTTTAGCGGAAATTTGAATAATTAAAAAACTATTATAGTTACAGAATTTATTTTTTTAGAACTTAAGAGCATTAAAAAAACTACAAATTTGGGTACCAATTTTATTTCAAAATTCTTATTATTTTGGATTTAGTCCGCTAACTTCAGACTTATTTTAGCGAAATTTTCAATAACTCAAAAACTAAGCGAGCTACAAATTTTTGGATTGAGCAACAAATTAGCATTTAATAAGCTACAAAAACTGATATCAACTTTTTTCGATTCCGCCACAAAGTGTCCGCCAAAATAAGGGACGTAGCAATTGGTGTGTTCGTTTTGTTTTTCAAAATTTATCAATTTTGTATTAACTTTTGCTTTAAAAGTACCAAAAATAGAATCAATTTTTCACTAAATCACATTTTTAATATGATTTTTTTTAAGATTTTGCAAAAATGTTAACACAAAAATTTAGACTGTAAATTTCTACCGTAGTCTGTATCATTTGCTAGTATCATTTGTTATGAACTATCAGGCATTACTAAAGTTTGAAGCCTCTAAATTTGGCTAAATGGAGCTTTATTGTGATTTATCTATCTCATTAAATTGCCCCTACTTTTTTTCCTTTAGATTTACAAATATAAAATTTCTAACATATTTGTAGAAGAATGTAACACCTATAATTGTGTGTTATTAGTTTTTCAAAATTTATAAATTTTTCATTAACTTTTAACAATTTTCTAAGTAACTACACTCAAAAGGTATGAATTTTTCGCATTATGGCAAATTCTTTCTCTTTTAACAATTTATTTTGTCATGAAAGTGAATTATTTTTTATTTTTATAATTTTGTATGTCTTATAACCTTTCATTGGATACCTAATTTATAAGTATCAAAAAAGTATTGCCCAAGTTATGGCTATTTAAAGGTATCTTAAGTATATTTTTCCAAAAAGAAACAATTTTATCGACCAAGACTGGATTTTTGCAAAATTTTTCTTTCAATTATGTTTAAAAATCCATATTAAAGCTTACGGTTATCGTAGGAATATGTTTTATATACCAAAATAATTGTTGATTGGTATAAATTATTATAAAATTTAAATTTCGATAATCGGTTACATTTACTATTTAATCAAAATAATGCAATTTTATCTGTTCAACCGTATAAGTCTTTAAATTTATATTGTTGTCTATTAATATTTTGTATGTATTTAAATAGTGAGACAATGACCTTTCCAAAGACATCTAAATTTTGAAATTCGGATAAGTACTTTTTGATTTATTTATTTTCAATTTTATGCAGACAAATTGACAATTTTATATTTATTTTCTGGATTTTATCTGTAAAAAATATTTCTTACGTAAAATTTTAATATTTGTAATTATTTTGTAAAGCTTGTGGGCAACGCACAGTTATGTTTAATATATCAACATTTTTATTAGACTTTCAAGATTTATAATTTTTAAATTTAAAAATATTTTATTATATTATTTTTTTAATTTTAGAGTAGCTTTCATTGTAATAATCACTTAACTTTTACTAACAATTTTTAAGAAGAGGATTAGATCAATTGGTGTGTTGGTTTTGTTTTTCAAAATTTATCAATTTTGTATTAAGTTTTGCATTGAAAGTACCAAAAATCGAATTGATTTTTCACTAAATCACATTTTTTGTATGAATTTTTTCTAAGATTTTGCAAAACCTTTAGCACAGCAATTTAGATTATATATTTCTACCTCAAATTCATGTATCGATTGTTATGAACTATTAAGTATTACTCACGTTTGAAGCCTCTTTAAATTGGCTAAATGGAGTTTAATTGTGATTTATCTCATTAAATTGCCCCTACTCTTTTTCCCTTTAGATTTACAAATATAAAATTACTAAAATAATTGTAGAAGAATGTAACACCTTTAATTGTGTCATTAGTTTTTCAAAATTTTTAAATTTTTCATTAACTTTTAACAATTTTCTAAGTAAATACACTCAAAAGATATGAATTTTTTGCATTATGGCAAATTCTTTCTCTTTTAACAATTTATTTTGTGATGAAAGTGAATTGTTTTTTATTTTTATAATTTTCTATGTTTTATAATCTTTCATTTGATACCTCATTTATAAATATCAAAAAAGTATAAATATTTTATGGGCGTGGTGAAAATATAAAAATAAAAGTCGTTGAAAAAGCATGATCGATTCTGCATTTTTTTGGTAAATAAATCAATAAAACTAATTTTAGAGTAGCTTTTGTTGTAATAATCACTTAACTTTTACTAAGTGTTGTTCGTTTTGTTTTTCAAAATTTATCAATTTTTTATAACATTTTGCATTTAAAGTACCAAAAATTGAATTGATTTTTCACTAAATCACATTTTTAGTATGAATTTTTTTAAGATTTTGCAAAAATTTTAACACTGAAATTTATATTATAAATTTTTACCTCAAATTCATGTATCATTTGTTATGAACTATTGAGTATAACTCAAGTTTTAAACCACTTAATTTGGCTAAATGGAGCTTTTTTGTGATTTATTTTATTAAATTGCCCCTACTTTTTTGCCGTTAGATTTATAAATACAAAATTATCACATATTTGTAAAAGAAAGCTACACCTATAAATGTGCATCCTTTGTTTTTTTTCAAATATATACATTTTTGATTAACTTTTGAATTTAAATTACGAAAAAATAAGTTGATTTTTCATTAAAACGCATTTTTAGTACACATTTTTTTAATATTTTGCAATAATTTTTACACACAAATTTAAGTTATAAATTTATATTTAAATTTCATGTATAATTTATTATGAACTATTAAGGTTTGCTCAATTTTGAAACCTCTAAAGTTGTCTAAATGTAGCTTTTTTTGTGATTTATTTATTAAACTACCCGTACTTTTTTCCCGTTAGATTTAGAAATACAAAATTATTCACAGATTTATAGAAGAAGGTTACACCTATAAACGTACATCATTAGCTTTTTGAAATAAAAAAAAATTTTATCAAGTTTTGAATTTAATATATGTAATATAAATTTGACGGGTCATTTACACACCCTTTTAGTATGAAATTGTTCACCCCCCTCAATAATTTTTATACACAAATTTAGCCATATCTCATAGCTAAATTCTGAGATCTTTAATAATCGTCTGAGTAGAAATGCAGTTAGAACTCCAATTAGAAATTCAATTGAGATAACGGTGCTCTCCACTGATAGACGATTGTTGACAATGAACAAAGCGGAGCATTTCTATGGATTGTGACGCTTATATAGGAGGTAGATTAAAAAGTGAGGTATCAAATTAATGGCTATACTATTAAGATTAAATATAAGAAAAAATTAAATCAATCCCTGCACACACCCACATGTTATAAAGTAATATGTGTGAACAATATTATATTGTGAATTACTCAGCTCAACGGTACAATAGGAATATAATTTTTAGACAAGTTCCTACGAAATATAGCTATAATTTATTAGTACATTGCAAACCCCTACGACTGTTAATTAAAAAGATATTTATATAAAACCAAAAAAACAAATTTCATATAGGCAACATTTTTTTATTATTGTTAAAGATTTCTAAAAAAATTTAAGTTTATTTTTTTTTAGAAGCTATCTATCGGATAGCAGGGGGATAGACATTGTTGATGCCATAAAAGTTAGTATTTTGATTGTTTTGTTGTTAGTTTGGACACCCGTACAACCAAACTGACAAGAAAACAAAAAAAGACTTTTATATATTAGTCAAGATATACTTCTTTTATTTTTTTGTATAAATTTAACATTTCAAATCTTTTTTTTTTGTAAGTAAATACATTTTTTAATACATATTATTAGAAGAATTTATTTTTTTGTTTACATATTGTAGGTATATAATTTTTTTTGATTTTGAACATTTAAAACTTTTTTTTTTTGTAATTAAATATTTTCATATAAAGTAAAATTTCTTCAAAAATTTCAATATTTTCATACATAGTTGCTACATATTTTATATTTAATTTTTTTTTTTAATTTTAATTTTTGTTTGTTTTTTTTTTATAAAGTTAACATTTCAAATTTTATTATTTTTTTTGTAAATAAATTTTTTAATACATATTATAAGAAGAATTTATTTTGTAGGTATATACTTTTTTTTTTGATTTTGAACATTTAAAATTTTTTTTTTTTGTAATTAAATATTTTCATATAAAGTAAAATTTCTTGTTTATTTCTTACATAATTTAAACAAAAATTTCAATATTTTCATACATAGTTGCCACATATTTTATATTTAATTTTTTTTTTAATTTTAATTTTTTTTTTGTTATAAAGTTAACATTTCAAATTTTATTATTTTTTTTTGTAAATAAATTTTTTAATACATATTATTAGATGAATTTTTTGTTCTTAGGAAAAAGAAAGCAAAACTTTTTATTCTTAGTTTTAACGTTTTCTCGGAAAAATCTTTAAATTTTAATTCTTTTTAAACACCAGATGTTAACACCAATTTCGGTGCTGCAGTCGGGAGGGGTTCGGTTTTTATAGGTGCTATAGACGGGAGGGGTTCGGTTTTTATAGGGACTTGTAGTACGGTTAGTGAGGGTTTATTGGTTTCCTGGATTTCGTTACTACTTTTTACAAATTTTTGTTTCCCTCTTATGCATCGAACTAGACAGTAAAAACAAAATGCTAAGATCAAGGCTAATATTGTATAGATCACTGTATATTGATGTATATCATGAGAGCTAATTGGCAAAAGTGGAGTGCTTTCTTCAGACTTAAGATCTTTTATTCTCTTTGATATAAGCTTAAGTTCGTTCTGGCTTGAGAATTTTATAATTTTATTTCTACTGATTACTGGAAGAGTAATGTTGTTTAAAAACTTTGAAATGTTCATGGGTGGTATATAAGAAGAGTGGGAAATGGTATCTTGTTCATTGTACGAACGTATTATCAGATCCTTAGATTTGATATAGCAATTTCCCGTGATCTCAAGCTTAGCCGTTCCTTGAAGTGTGTACGTTGTTAAATCGTCCTTGCAAATTTCGTCTATTTCATAACTGTGTGTTGTAGAGAATAACCATTTGTTATGGGTGGAAAGTTGTAACCATATGGTTGACAAAATTTGCTTCTTTAACTTCGCATGAGGGTGGTAAAATTTCCGATTTCCATAATAATTCTACCTCGCAGTTGAATAGTTTTGAATTTAAATTGAACAAAGGATGTAGCATTGGGCATAAGAATGTATTCTTCCGGTTTTTACATTTCGTTAAGTCATTTGCATTGATAGGACTGTAGTATTCTTTATTATAATCTATTTTTAGATATTCTGTTTTATAAACGTGGACATTTTCGGTATATGGGAGTGGAATTCTAAATTCATAAATTACATTTTGTTGACTTATAGTCGCGCTGATTTTACTAATTTGGTAAAGGGTTAGAATGTTATTAGTCACAATCGATGAAATTTTCGTCCCACTAGGAATGTCTTGTTTTATTTTTAGTTACGCTATTCTGAGCTGATTTGGAGTAACTATAGCTGGATGTGGTTTGCCATGGTTAACGTTACTAACCAGGTCAATAATTTCATCTACAGTGTTTTGGTAACGCATAATTATCAGAGTAATAAAAGTAGTTAGGGATTCGATTACAAAAACCTAAGCTGTGAGTAATTGTAAACCTTTATAATTAATAGCAATATTCACGTTCACGTTGTGCTGAGATATATCCGCAAATGTTTGTGAACGACCATAACTGGATAGGTTTACCTAACATACAATTCAACGTAAGATTTAAATTTGAAGCCAGCTTTTCTTGACATTTTTCTTCAGATAGCTGACTAGGTATACGAGAGTTTTTGGGATAGGTTGAGATTTCTTTTTTGAGAACCGCTGTTTCATTATCACCTGTTTTTTCTCAAGGGATTACAAAAACACAAACCATAATCCGTATTTCTTGTAAGTGGTTAGTGAACGATTGGCCTCGTTGAATGAATGAGTTCTTGAAAAAAATTTAATCTGAAGATAAATATTCATAACTATGTTATTTATTTTTTATTTTAATTAATGTTATTTCAAATATGAAATATATTTTTGTATTAGTTCATGGACCTAGTTTTTGATTTTATTATGTCCCATTTTTGTCCTCTTTTTAAAGGTAGATGATGTCCTCCAAAGTCCGGGATCTTAAAACTTGTTGTCCTCGGTTAGCTTATACAGCCATGTTAACCCTAAGCTAGAGCAGACATTTCATGAAAAGACATTCCACTCTGTCATTTCAGAAACCAGTGCTGCTCCAGAAATGCCGAAAAGATGCAAGGAAACCAGCCAACATTTATGACTTTTATAAGAAGTTAGATAACCTTACAGAACTTACAATGGAGTATGGGTTGGACGTAGAAAAATCGTGTTTCGTATTTAACGCTGATTAAAAACGGTTTCTTGCAGCGATCCACACAAATTAAGAGCTACTCGTATTATGGACAGAAAGGAGTTTCACTGAAATCGTTGTTTACTTTAATACCCAGATATCAAAAAGAAAGTTACGGGGTTAATGTAAAAATTTTATTATTAACCTTATTTATAATTTTTTTTCAACATATTTTGCAATTGCTTAACTAAGAAATACAATAATTTTACATTGCAATTTAAGGTTCATCGGTAGGTTTTCTAATTAAAAAAAATAAAATGATAAGGTCAGAACTTACATTTACCCACATTGACCCTATTATTATTATTATAATTACAAAAAAAAACAGTCTATTGTGCATTTTTTGTGTAAGTATTTTCCGTTTTGAATTTAGTAAAGATATTCCTCTATAATTTCCCGCTCTGCCACTATCACCTTTCTTTAATATAGGGAATATTAAATTCTGCTGGTATAATACTGTTATCGAACATTTCATTACAGAGTTTCGTTAGTTGGAACAGAAACACGTAAGTTGAAACTTAAAGAATCTTACTGGAATCCCATCGAATCCATTTGCCTTACCATTTTTCATTTTTTTCAAAGCACTTTCAGTTTTCCGTATAGTCATTGAGTCCTTCAATTCTTGTAAATATTGGGTACCGCATATATTGATAACAGAGATGTTCTGTGTTGGTGCTTAAAAGGATTCTGAAGTACGCGGTAAGCAACTCACGTTTGTACAAGTACATTTGAGGTTTCTTCTACATGCCTCACGATTTTCCAAAATTCCTTTCAATTTTGAGAGAACTCGAGTTTCCGCGCAAGTGAGTTGTAATATTCCGTTTTTTTCTTTTTGCAAAGTTTTTTTATAATCATCGTTCTCCATAAAGCACTGAGTTTTATAGATGTCTAAATTTGTAGCTCGAAATAAATTGATGAAAGCAAAATAAGCAATAAATTTAAGAAAGCAAAGTTTTTCGTATCCTCTGACACTCTGAGTCAAACCATAAATTTGTTCGTTTAATCTTTTCTGTCGTAAAATTTTGTAAAGCGCTTTTGTGACAATACTTTGAATATGTGTGTTCTGTACCAACGAGATTGATGAGGAGCAGACTGCTACTTCTCGATCAAGATTTGTTCTGTACTGAATTTTAAGGCCTTCTCTCCACTTCAACTATGTATGTTGTTAAACTTAGCTTACTTCTGTTGATTTCGTGGGTTGCTTCGAAGGAAATCACACGAGGCGTGCTGAAAAAGTCTTACATTGAATTTCGAAATTCGAGACATAGTTCATCCATTCTCCATTGACAGCAGCGTAATCGATAAGTGATTTTCCTTGACCTCCAATTATCAAGCATTTCTATTAAACGATTATTTAAAACTGCATCCTTTTATTCTCTTTTTTCGCTGAAGTTTTTTTGTAGCGTTAAATTCCCCCACAATAATGCCGTGGGTTGCTCCGAAGGAAACAGAAATCATAGCAACTTCTTTTGATAATAATGCACGTACCTTGGCTGGACTGCTGAAAAAGTCTTGGATTCTGATTTCGTCAGGGCTCTCATCGCGTAATTTTGAAGTCGATCGTCGTTTAAACGATTGTACTCGACGTCGTCCAAAGTTTGCTTTATATAATATCACAATGGTATGGTTAAATCGTGTCGGTCATCGTTTCAATTGTTTCAAGTTTGAGAACAATTAAAACATAAAAAAATAAACATAGTCCGATTTAAAATGTCAGAAATTAAATCGTTGTCATTCAAATTTGATATTTAAGTATATTCGAAGTTCATTCAAAAAGTGCAAAACGTTAAGTCAGCGCGTGTGTATACCAATTCTCTATAACTGCTTGTGCATATACGTGAAAAGACTCATCGGCTAAAATGCGCCGTGTCGCCCGCCGCACCGTCAGCCGCACCGCCCGCCGCCATCGGTTGGTTTCTAAACGTACAGAACTACTTCTACGCCAAAGCACCACAGGGCGAATTCTATCAAAAAACGTGTGAAAATTGTGGAAAATTTTGGGGTAAGGCGGATACGGTAAGTGAACTGCCGAATTTATATAAAAAATATTTCCACTAAATAAGAATGGAATTTATCCTTCACAACCCACTATTCTGGCTATTTAGCCCTATAATAACTTAAATTAATTGAAGCTTTTTTTAAAGAATTTTTTTAAGAATTTATGAAAAATACACCAAAATGTATAGGACGATTGTAAAATAACAATCGTCCAATCATAATCGTTTGAACGATCTTATTTGACAGTTAAAGCAGTTATACGAAGCAAAAATCGAATCGTTGGCGTCGTTCAGACGATTCATGTATTTTTGAGATTCACGAAGTAATAGAATCGTAAAAACGACGTCGTCAAACGATCATCGTCTTACGCGATGAGAGCCCAGTTCTTTATGCTTTTGTAAAAATGTCATCTTGAAAGTTAAAAGTTTGGAAGGGGAAGAGTTAACCGTCATTGATGATTTGGTGTTAGTTTGTAGCACATCAGTGGCATTTCAACAAATGACGACCAAGTCGATGCATTAATAAATTAAATATAAGTCAAAGAAAAAAGAAAACTTCTGAAACATCTCTGTGTGTGTGGTACACGTGTTATGTACTTTTTATACTTTTTACTTTCCATATAATTTCGATTGGTTATTTTTGGTACCTTCCCGTGCAATCATTTTTTTTTTTTATTTCCTCAAAAAAAAAACAGTTAAGTTGAAATCTTTCATTTCTTATGGTAAATCTTCTAAAAAATATAAACATTTTTGTGAACTAAAAATAAAAAAAATGAAAATGTAAAAAAAGCTATTTTGTTCTTTTGAAAACTAAAGTCTTGGTCAATATTTTTAAAACTAGGTGTAAAAAAATGTTTTATTATTTTGTAGAATATTTGAAATAATCATGTTTCTAAATTGAAAACTAGCGGTACCTTCCATACAAATGTTGAAAACCCGTTTTGAAATAGCTTATTTTTCTCAAAAACGACTTCAAGAATTTTTATTAAAAGATGTGCGTTTATCTACTAATGCAGGTATGGTCAATATTTTGAAAAAAAGGTTTGCCAATAATGGTTATTAACGGTATCTGTCATAGAACCAATTTTTTGGTTTTCAAATTGCTCGTTAACGGTTAACTGATTTCAACGAAAATTTTTATAAAAGAGCCCTTCTTAGTTTAAACTATTTTGCATATACAGATTTTTGAAAAAATAATTTTAAATAAAAATATTGAATTATTTTTTTTTGAAAATTCAATATCTTGAAAACGAGCTTATGAATATTTTGTTTTATTTTGTGCAAAATTGTATTTTATTAAATAGTAAATGTTGGCATACCAGATTTTATTTTCGAAAATGTGCAGAAAATTTTATATGTAAAAAATTAAATTTTTAAGAAAGCCGTTCCAACGATTTTTTATTTTTTTTCATAAATTCATATAGGGTAAAAGCGGGTGAGATGGCGCACCGGGGGAGATGGCGCACCTTTAATATCTCCTACACTTATTGTCCAAACAAAACTTTGAAACCATTTTTGTATTCATTTTCTCATTTCAAATCGAAGTAGGCAGTGTTCGTCGACTCTACTGTGATGCAAAAAAATTAAAAAATGTGACAACAACAAAACGTAGGTTTTTTTTCCGAAATTTTTTTTTCTCGCTTTTTTAATCTCTGTTTTCTTTGTGAGTCAATGGTTTCTTTGATGCCTATGATACATTAAAACATACAACAATGTATTGACTGTGACTTGTCTATGAAAAGTTTGCAAAAATTCTACCTGTTTTTTTACGAGCCTACAAATTAGTGGGAATGACAAAAAGGGGGAGATGGCGAAGTTTTTTGAGGGTGAGATGGCGCATTATATAGCACACTTGTTCACTTTGGTGCACAGTGGCCGCACACCATCTCACCCGCCCAATATTTTTTTTTGTCAATCAAACTTTGTTGTGCTCTGTTATAAATTTTTTCCATGCCAACAGTTTATAAGAAAAAACGTAAATCTAACCGGCTATCTTGGTCAGAAGTTTCTTTGGATGCTGCATTAAATGACATTAACAAAAACCTGATGTCGATTAAATTTGCTGCTAAAGTTTACAACGTACCACCGACAACTCTTCGCAAAAAGTAAATTGAGGAATACAATTCCACAAAAAAAAAAGAAGATGATTGGTTGCTGCCACATATGGGCACATGATTCATGCACATCATTTAACCATACTTGCCACGATTGTGGCAAAATAAATACAAAGTAAATCATGCGCCATCTCACCCACCACGGTATACCATCTCACCCACCCCATAGGGGGAGATGGTTTTTCTTAATGTTTTTTTATTATTTTAATTAAAAATTGAAGTGTGCTTCACAAAACTTTGTAAATATAGTATATAATAACTTATTTAATAAAGAATATTTATGTAAAATAAAAAAAAAGGAAATGTTGTATATTTTCGAAGATATTGGACATAAAAAATGTATACCATCTCACCCGCTTTTACCCTATATCAAACAAATCAGATGGCATGCTTTATTTTGAGCTTTGTAAACCATTAAAATAAAAAATTTATAGTAATCAGGCGCGAACGCAGGAAAAAATTTCGGGGGGGGGGGGGGTTTAAACTGAAAACTCAAAAATTAAGATTGAAAGAGTGAAATTGTATGGCGAGGAAGTTAAATTCCTACATTTCGGGGGGGGGGGGGGGGCGTGTATGAACCCCCCAAACCCCCCCTGCGTTCGCGCCTAATAGTAATCATTTTTTTTTTACTGAATCATAATTTTTTTGGAACCAATACATGTACTTGTTCATCATCAAGTTTGTGCGATCCAGTCGTGCCCATTTTTTCTTTAACGCGGATGCTACATCGATACAGTCGTCGGCAAATTCCTGAAACAAGTCAGCATTTCATTGCTAGTCACCCCCTCGCGTGCGTCGTCGGCTCGAAGTCTGTGATACTTAACTCTCAAGTAAAATGAATCATTTATCTCTTTTAAGTCATTCTTTCTTCAGCTAATGGCAGTTTAACTTAAGAAAGGTGTCCTCGGGAATGTGTCCGTGCGTATTTGTTAGTCCAACCACCTTCTACAAATCATTGCTAGTAGTTGCAATTTCGGGATCTTAAATCGTTTTTAAAAGTACTTTTTGTTCACAAAGTTTGATTTTTTTGAGAATCTTTTTTAATATAAGGGTAAGCTAAGGTTTATAGTTAAAACAGTGGTAGATCCGTTCAAAACAATAATTTTAATTGAATTTGATAAGATTTTAATGTTCTCTAGTTGAATTGATCGGGCCCTACCTATAATCAAATTTAGTATTTAAGTAAAATGAACCATAATTGTATGGGCTCTAAATAATAAACCAACCATATTATGACATAAATATTGAGGTGGACCCTAAATAATGACTATTACATAGTATGGACTCTAAAATATGAAACATAACATGTATGGTTCAATTTTAATAGTCCATATCATTATGGTCTATTTTCCTTAAATATTTAAGTCGCTACTAAATTTGGTTGTTATTAGGGCCCTTTGACTTTAAATACACTCGCTAAATGTCTTCTTGTAACCTCATTAGTCATTAAAGCGACAATAGGTGTGCAATACATTATTATATCTGAACGGAATAATATTTTTTGTTTTCTAATTTCTCAGAATACACCTTTAAATTTCCTCATAATAATTGTGTAGGGGTTGCTGTATCATGCAATAGTATTTCTAATGTCAGGATTCTTACCAAGAATATACAACCTCCTCAATTCTGAGAAGGATACAAAAACAAAGGAAAATAATGTTGACAAAAATAGTACTGAACATTGTTTTGGATTGTGCATCTAGCTTCAATGTGCTCAGGAATAATTTCACCTTCTGACGGAATACATCTCACTGCTCTTGTTACCACCGAAGTAGATATTGATATTTATTTTTTATCTGTAACAACATTTTGAAAGTTAAATAAAAAAAATAATTTTGTGCAAATGGATAATCCTAAAGAATTAAAACCTGTTAAATCAAAAGGTGTGTGCAAAATAGGGTGGCGTTTGTATTGGGCTAATTTTTAAATTTCCCCATGTTTGAATATTTTTGTTCTCCCCCTGAAAGTGGTCAAGATATTTAAGAAACAAATCAGTCCAACTTTTTATTTAAATTCGTCAGCTTAAATTTCACATACAAAATATGCGTAGTCTTAACATAATGTAGACAAAAGTGTCTAAAAAATCTTTACACCTACTTCTTTTATGTTAATTGTTAATAGTATCTAATTAAAAACAACAATAAATTTAAAAAAAAATACCTATATTTATTGCTGTTTTTAACGAGAAAAATATTATGTCCAATCCTCAAATAAAATTGGTTTGTTTAAAAAACAAAGATATCATTTTCTAAAAAAATCGGAATATTTACACGGACACACCAGGAAGATTTGACATTTCTCATACCACAAGTTGAAGGATTTCTGTATCGTAGTCCCTGTGTTTTATCAAAAACAAAAAAAATTCAAAAGTGCAATTTAAAATAAATAAAACAACATAGCGCATTTACTGCATTGCATTGTATCAAAGAATTTCAATTTCAAGTCTTAAAAGTACACCGCCAATAATTTGTTCCTCTAACAATGTTACACTTCGAATTCCATTTGAATTGTAGTTTTTTTTTACTTGGATGCATGAAAAATGTTTTTGTTTGTTTTTTCAACTATTCACTGAAATACAGTTATCTTTATTTTAATGAAAACGACTAGACAATTACATGCACTTTCGAATATTTGTTATGAATCTGTGGACGCAATAATTTGTAGACAAAATTCCTGTCAAACAGCGCACACACATCTCATACAAACAAATCAACTTTTGTACGAATTCCTTAAAAAAAAAATATTTGGTCTCCAATTTTGAAAGGAATTCGAAATTAGAAATAATTGTTTTCTACAACTCTAATATGTTTATAAGAAACTTCGACTGTACGTGCTAAGAAACAGAGGAACTGATACTGTTTTAAGTGAATAAATTATACATTGTGGTTACAAAGCAATAAATAAAAAAAAACAGGGACTGCGTTGTTAAGTCGTGTGAAAATCGAGAGAAGAAGGCGGAAAAGGGTTTTTCTTTTCACAAGTGATTTTTTTTATATTTTTCTCAAAGCAAGTGCTTTATCGAACAACATATTTAGAATGGTTTAAACTCGAGACATGACCAACCAAACGAAACATTACTGAATGGACAAATTACCATTGAAACATGAACTAGTAAGTTAACAACGAAACAAATAGAGCAGATTTTCGAAGATACATTTAATGTATTTTACAATCGAAATCGATTTAATAACAAAAAAATAATTTCCTCATAAAAAGTGCGCTTAATGGACAATTGTGCCTTACAAGCGCCAATAAAAGCACATACACCCCTCCTAACAAGAGTTGCAGTTCGACATCTCAGACGAATAAATTCTAACGATAGAATTATGTGCACATTTTCAACTAATAATAATCCTGACTTAATTTAAATTTTAACACGTTCTAAATATGTTGTTTCATAGTTTATTAATTTAAATACAAACAGTTCACAGTTCTTTGAGAAAAATGAATCGAAAAAAGTTGATATCAGTTTTTGTAGCTTATTAAATGCTTATTTGTTGCTCAATCCAAAAATTTGTAGCTCGCTTAGTTTTTGAGTTATTGAAAATTCCGCTAAAATAAGTCTGAAGTTAGCGGACTAAATCCAAAATAATAAGAATTTTGAAGTAAAATTGGTACCCAAATTTGTAGATTTTTTAATGCTCTTAAGTACTGAAAAATAAATTCTGTACCTATAATAGTTTTTTAATTATTCAAATTTCCGCTTAAATAAGTCTGAAGTTAGCGGACGAACATTCGAAAATGAAAATTTTTTTGACGTCAAAAATTGTAGCTTTTTAAATGCTAATTTGTTACCCAAAAATAAAACTCTCATCTCTTAAGCGTAATTTTTTATTTGAATTTTAAGTTTAAAAGGTGCATTTCCGGTCCGCTGAAGCTGGCGGACAAAATCTAAAAAAATTATATTTTTAATTTTTTTCAATTTTTTTTGCCACAATTTGAAGCTTCTCTGAACTAGATCAACTGCGCAAACCGCGATTTTGTAGCTCGCATGGTTTTTTTTGTTATACAAAATTCCGGTAAAATAAGATTTTAACGGCCAAATTAAAAAAAAATTTTGAATTTTTGAACTTTTCTTTTACCAGAAATTGTAGCTTTTGAAATGTGAATTTGTTGCTCAAAAATTAATTTAATAGCTTTTACTGGGGATTTTTTATTTGATTTTATATTTTAAAAAAGTGCACTTCCGGTACCTGAAATGCCCCTTTTAAACTTTGTAGCTTCTCCTCAAGTAGCCCGTAGCGTAATGGTTAGTGCGTTCGACTGTCACGCTGGAGGTCTGGGATCGCCTCCCAGCCTCGTCCAATTCCTCTTGCGAGGAATTGACAAATCCTCCAAGAGTATAACTTGTCACGAATAAGTGCTTCTCGTCTAGCCGTTCGGATTCGGCATAAAATTTTAGGTCCCTTCGATTCCTGTCGAAAGGCGCACACAGGAATGGTTGCGAGTTGTTAGTCACTAGGCCCTGGTTCTTCATGAGCCGTTGTGCCACCCGATTTTTTTCTCCTCAAATTCCGGTACATGCAATTGTCATTTTTAAAACGATTAAACAACGCACTTGTTTTTTTTTTTGACTTATTTCTAGATAACAACAATATCCAATTTATTCACTTTATTTGTTTTTTTTTCAAAGTAATTTACTTTTTATTTTTATCAATTTTGTATTCTTTGATTTTTCGAATCAAAGGCTAAGGATTTGATATTTCAGCCGAACGAAAAATGCTTCACTCACCTAAACTGTATATGTTGCAAACAACGCTTCCTTTCTTTCTTTTTCTAAGGTTAAACCGAACTGATAAAAAATGTGCACAGTTTTTTTTGAAAGTACGTTGGTCATTTTTATAGGGGAAGGGGTAGGGGCGTTTGACTGGAGTGGGGCAAAATTATTCAAACATTGCCAAAATAAGCGCACACTTAATACATATTTGTCATATTGAATAGTTTGTGAAGATTTGTAAATTTTCAGAAGCGTCTCCATCAGTGACTGCAGCGCACCACATAAACTCTCCAATTGAAGTAAAACATTTCTCTGACATAGAGGATAGAGAGGTCATCGAACCAATGACAACAAGCTCATCCGATTCAGAAATAGGAGCTGCTGAAACTTGCAGCATCAACAAGCTCGCGAAGGAATCTCTGAAACCAGTTCTTCATGTTTCCAATGCAAATGACAATGGTAATGGTGATGGTTTGCAAATGGAGGCTAAAGGTAAAGCTGAAGAAGAACTAGCTCTATTCAATGGATTTGAAGACGAGGAGGATGGTGACATCCCTCTGGCAGCAACGAGGGGAAGCCCTTCTGCTCATGGAAATTATTCTCCAAGCGTATCGTCTGTCTCTGACTTGGAATCACAGTATTATCCTAAGACATTCGTTCATGGCGACACTGTTTTAGGGCCAAACAACAACCGTACAATTAGGGAACAATACTCACCTTCATTGATTACAAATGATCGAACCATATTACAACAATTACCAATTAATGAAAATCCTTGGGAGTTTTTCGAAAGCAATACAGCTTGTTCTTCTAATGTTGCCGGTACTGCTGCACGGATTCAAGCATCGAATCCAGAGTATTCAGTTGGTATTCAAGTAAATAATCCGGAAATTGGTGATGGTATACATCGTGTCACCGAATGCGATTGGATACGTTGCATGATGTGCGCTGTCATAGTAGCTTGTATCATAACAGGACTTTGTGCTGCAACTGTTATGATTTTAAATACTTTCTTTCAATATTGCTTGCTGCAATAGAATCACCAAAGCATGAAAACAAAAAGTAAAATACACAGGATGGCGACTACAAATCATATTATTATCAAGAATAAATTTTGCTCGCCAGTACCACTAGTTGTAGGCTCTTTTTGGTTTTTTGAAACCTTACTAATAAAAATAATCCAGTCATATTAGAATCAAATATAATCATAATTGTGTTGTTTTGTATTTGCTTATTTATTTCCAACTTTGTTTCACAAATAGATACATTTTCTCTTGGCCTTTTTTACTTGTATGTCAAAAATTCCAAACTTACGACAGTGACCTTAAGAGTCGTCTGCGGATAGTTCAGATTGATATATAATTATATTATTTGTATAATGTTTTTAAAACAGTTTTATGTTGTTTATATGAGTTAAAAGTTGTTTAATATTAAAATGAAATATATTAATTCAATATTCAAAAATTAATTAAAAATTAAAAACTATTGATCCATACATTGCATTATGAACATAATAATTAAATTGGTTGGCAACACTGCTGTGAAAGTGATTGGATTAATTTTTATATCGCTCCGATAATATTTTTATTTTATTTCTTAATTAAATAGTAAATCACACTTAAAACACTTTAATTACTATTTTTCAAGTTACTTTTTACTGGGGTAGTTAAATAAATTGGTGTCCGCTCAGGTAACATTAGTAAATAAGCAACAAATCAAATCTCTTTGCTGTTACCGGTGTCACATGACCGACTACAAAAGAAAAGTTGACCAAACTTCACCAGAAGATATTTCTATTCCAAAATCAAAATTTGCTAACCGATCGATTAAAATAAACAACTTCCGGTCGATCGAATTAAAAAAAAAATATCGACACATCACTGCAGAAAGAGCTCGCCAAACTAGCTACAAAAGATGGCCTGCTAAAGTTGAATGCTGAAATTGATGCTTTGCGCTTTCAAAATGAAGATCTGTCCAGGAAAGTGCAACAATTTGAAGAAAGGTGCGGGGTATTGGAGGAGGCTTGAGTTGCAAAGTCGGATTATACGAGGAAAGAACATCATTCTAACTATTCCGAATATCCATGCTAACCCCAAAAGAAGATACAAAAGAAAAGAAAAGAAAAGAAGATACAAAACATCAGTGAACTTCAGCTTGGTGAATCTCATCAAATTAAAGAGGCAAGTGAAAATGACACTGTTATTAAATTAAAAATCGCCACAAAAATGCTACAGAACTCGTCAAAACTAAAAGGCACAGGTGCTTTTATCCAACGAGACATAACAAAGCTTATGCAGTTCAAACGCCAAATTCATCTTGGTTACAGAAAAATAATCAAAACAAGAAAACCAAATGAACGAGTACAAATTAAAAACAATTCTTTGATGGTTGCTGAGAAAACATTTTATTTAAACAATCATAATATTCTTAAATATAGAAACGAGGTTGGCGAACAACAATTACGAGAAATGTATGGCGAACTTGACTTAGAATCTGTCAAACTCATGTCGCTGTCAAATAGACGTCAAAATGATTGGTATAGACCAATTAAAGAAGTTGCACCAGGGATGCCACTTTCTTAAAATAGTGCTAGTTGTAGTACTTTAGTACGGAATTGAAATTGTGATGCCATCAGCTAAATATTTATGTATTAGTAATATTTTGTCTTATAACGTATCAGGTCTCAACAACAAACTTTTATATGTGGATTTTTTTAATTATATTCAAGATTTCGATGTATTTTTTTTGTACGAAACTCATGTAACTATAGAAAATTATAACAAATTTACAAAATATTTTAATGGATATAAATTAGTTTGGAAAGCAGCAGTTGAATAACAAAGGGCGTGCAAGCGGTGGAAGTCCCTATGGACTTAAAACAACGTTGTTAAATAGCTATATGATTTTGAGGAGCATGAAGGAGTAACGGTTGTAAAACTTGCACGCAAACCGAATTTGTATATTTTTCCATTCTATATCAACTGCAACAAGTGGAGTGAGGATTACGAACGACTCAACAATGTCATGATGTTCCTGGGAGATAAAAGTATTTTGATTGTAGGAGATTTTAATGCCAGAATAGCTAATTTGCAAGTTACAACTACCCGAGGCACTAACAACACTGTTATAAACTCAAGTCAAAGAACATCAATAGACGGAGTATGTAACCAAAATGGCACAAATTTCTTAGAACTTCTGCAGATGTTTGACGACTGTACAGTTTTAAATGGATGTACCAATGGGGACACTGAAGGTCAATTAACATTTGTGGGAGGCAAAGGAAAGTCGGTCATCGACTACTGTGCTGCTAACAACGATTGGATTGACTTAGTAAAGAAGTTTCAGATCGAGTGCAAGAATTTTTCCGACCATATGCCAATCATCAGTACAAGGATCTACCAAGGTTAAAATGGAATCTGAATAAAACTAATAACTATCAGCAACATTTAAATGAAAAACTCGCATCTTTAAATGTGTCAACCGATTCAGCTTAAAGTTAATGCAAACAATCTTATCGCCTGCATAAGAAGTTCCACAAACACTGTTGTACAAAAAAGCTCGAGATTTAAACAAAAATGGTTTCACAAAGAATGTATGGCAGCTCGAAAAAAATCGTTTTCCTTGTTAAATGCCCTTCGAAGCTCAAACTGTCAAAGTCTAAGGAAGTGGTACCTCGAAACAAATGCGGCTTACAAAAAGCTGTGCCTCGCAAAGAAAACTGGCTTTGAAAGCAACCAAGCCTATACACTTGGCCAAATAAAAAACTCGAAGGAATTTTGGAAGACTGCCAAGGAGATAAATGGTTCAAATTTTACAATTGGAATAGGAGTTTCCACTGATGGTCTATACACATATTTCAAAAATCTCCTATGTGGTATGTCTGAGATTAGTTTTTTGTATGCGGAACCGTTGATCTTCGATGACATTTTGGACTCTGAAATCACCTTTGAGGAAGTCAAGTCTACCATTCTTATAGGAAAAAATGGGAAAGCTCCTGGAGAAGGAGCAAGCGCAAATTCAGTCACTTTTCAACAAAGTGTTTTTGAGAGAAGACGTCCTGTCATCATTCAAACGTTCGGTAATATTTCCTATACACAAAAAAGGAGACTTGAATAATGTGGAAAATTATCGAGGCATCTCCTTCATGAATGTCCTAGCTAAATTATTTTGCGGTGTACTGTTAAAGAGATTAAAAACATGGGTGGATTTTCACAGCATTCATTCAGACTTTCAGGCTGGTTTTAGAAAAAGTTACTCGACAGTTGACCATATTTTCACCCTTACATCAATTGATAAAGTGTTTCAATCCAGAAACAAGAAAGTGTTTGCTTTTTCTGTCGACTTTAAGGCTACCTTTGACCTCCTTAGCAGTAATGCTCTCTTTTACAAAATCTCCCAACTGGGTTTATTTACAAAATTTATTCATGTTTTAAAGGAACTGTATTCAGCATCTAACGCAGCCGTGTGGCTCAATTTACTCAGGTTGGTTTGACACAAATAATGGTGTAAAACAAGGTTGCCTTCTGAGTGCACTCCTGTTTGCACTTTTTATAAATATTGTTGTTGCCTGCCTTCCTGGGGGAATCCGAATCGCGGATTTGAACATCAATGTTCTCTTGTATGCTGATGATCTGGTGATTCTTTCAGAATCTCTAGAAAACCTTCAACTGATGATCAATCGTCTGGCTGATTACTGCAATAAATGGAGCCTTTCAATAAACTCCAACAAATCAAAAGTAATGGTTTTTACTAGATCAGCATTGAGTCAAAATAGACATAATTGGGTCTACAATGGTTCTTACTTGGAGGTCGTTAATGAATACAAGTACTTAGGGGTGAAACTGAACAGTACACTTGATTTCAGATTTCACTTAACGGAAAATCAAATACCCCAAAAAGCCTGATCAATGTGTCATGGAGAAGCGTCTTCTTAAATAATCGAATCAACCTTTCAGGCAAATATAAGATATTCGATGCTGTTGTAAGACTACACTTTGTTACGCTGCCCAAGTATGGGGAATCGATGAGTACGAGTCCATTGAAAAATTCCAAAGGAACTTTTTAAAAAAGCTTTTCAACCTGCCAACAAAAACGCCAAATGACGCGCTTTACCTTGAAGCAGGACTTCTGAAGCTTTTTACTTATACCCTAAAGTTGCAAGCCGATTACATCGTTAAAATACTGTCTCTTCAGGATACCCAACTGTCGAAAAAAATGATGTTATATGAGTTGAGAAACGAGGATTGGTGGCTGTTAAAGTGGAAGGCTTTAGGAAATTCTTGTAAAGAAGTTCTAGTGATAGACATAAACAATTTAAATCTGCTTAAAGAACACCTATATCGAATCATTCAGAAGCATGATAATTCTGTGAGAGATGGCTTTATTGTGAAAGCTCGTGATTCAGTGGCAGAATTTTATACTCTCAGCTCAACACCAATTTATTAGAAAATAACTACTTTCATGACCAGCTAAGCTATGAAGAAATATCTTTAATTTTTAAAACAAGGTGCGAACCCATCGGCCTAAACGGAAGCCCTTACAACGGAAGTCTCAACCAGTTCTGCTCACTGTGCAATCTTAAATCAAAAGAAGACTGTTTCCACTTTATAAGCATATGCCCTATTTTTTCTTCTTAGCGTCTTGCCTACTTCGGAAAGAAAACTCTTACAATGAATGAAACAATTGTTATTCTGAACGGATATGACTGGAAAATCTTGTACAATTTCTTAAAAGAACTCTCTACGTATATAATGTTATTAATAACAGAATTTAAATGATTAAATATCAAACTAGTATTTTCTATTTAATTAAATTTAAAAATATACATGTATTTGTATTAAACAACAAAATTTGCTAACCGAGCTGACGACAAAGCCACACAAAAATTCATTATATTCTTATACAATTAACTATTCAAAATGGAAATAAATGAATCACCGCTCAGCGTACCTAGTATTTCATTTTTCAATAGTCTATATATGCGAGTGCTTCCAGCTGCCCTGTTTGTATTACCCTGATGTACTTCAAGCTTCAAACGGTTCAAGACTCTTAAGTGTTCATTCTTCTTTTGAACAACCTCCTTCATCCCAATGAAGTCCATGTCTGGAACCGATCTCATTGAGATCTTTCACCCAAAATTGATTTTTTCGTTAAAGACTTTAAGAGAGATGATGTGCTAGTCCTTTTTCAATATAATCAAACATTGTTTTTTCAACATACCTTGTTTGTCAAATGAGATAGAAGAAGCTATTTTTGAACGAGATAGGCTGTATCGGCGTTGGAGGAGATTCAAAATAAGCCTTCTATTCACATAATTCAAAAGAGCGAGGAATAAGGTTTCTTTTATTATAAAAAGAGCAAAAATAGTTTACTATTCGGATCAATTTGATTCTAATCGAACTGCCAAATTCCTTTGGAAACGAGTAAAGCAAATTGGACTAAGCAATAAAAACTCAGTGGTTAATACGAATGTTGACATCAATGACCTAAGCCGGAAATTCACCCAGCTTTTATCGGGTTTTCCAATGTCATCTGTAAACAGTTATATTTTTCCCCAAAACAATTCTATAGATGCTTTTTATTTTTCTGCAGTTGATCTCCAATCAACAAGTAGAGCAATTTTATCAATAAAATCAAACTCTGTCGGCTTGGATGGAATCCATCCAAAATTTGTTAAGATGTTGCTTCCACATATTCTTCCTTACATTTCACACATATTTAATAACATTCTAATGAGTTCAGTCTTTCCCAACCAATGGAAACAGGCTAATATAACGCCAATCCCTAAAAACAGCAGTTGTACTGAATTTCGTCCGTTTGCGATACTTCCGTTCTTGTCAAAAGCATTTGAATCCATGGTGGGAGAGCAAGTTAAGCAATTTGTAGAATCTAACAACTTTTAAACATCCCGACAATCCGGTTTCCGATCCAACCACAGTTGTACAACAGCTCTAATTAAAATAACGGATGACATACGCCAGGCTATTGACCGAGATGAGGTGACTCTAGTTACCCTTGTTGATTTTTCAAAGGCATTTGATTCGGTCAACCCAATCATACTAAGCTAATAAGATTAAGCTTATAAGATTTTTCAATTTTTCAAACCATTCAGCTAAGCTTATTAAGTCTTATCTATCTAATAGATTACAAGCTGTTTCACTGAACCAAATGACCTCTAACATCGGTGTTCCTCAAGGTTCAGTACTTGTCCATGTACCATGTTCATTAATGATCTCCCTCTCATTCTTCGAAACTGACTCTTTCACATATATGCTGATGACGTCCAGCTCTATATTTCATTCCCTATTGGTCTAATGGAAGATGCTGTTCAACGAATGAATGAAGATTTGATGGCTCTATCAGAATGGTCTAATATAAATGGACTCTTATCGAATCCTTCTAAAACTAAAACCTTACAAATATATAAACATCCACTTAATACGTCCCTTCCACCTGTTTTACTAAATGGTGTTTCCGTTGAAGTAGTCCCTAAAGCCAAGCTTCTAGGTGTTATTATTAATAGAACTTTAACATGGAGTGACCACATTAACTCTTTAATTTCTAAAATATATGCTGCTTTACGTGGTCTTTCCATCTGTCGAGACATATAACCAACGGAAGTCAAATTGAAACGTGTGAGGGCTTTAATTGTACCTATTATCCCCTATGGTTGTGAGCTATTTGGAAGAACAGATGCGAATTCAATGCGCAAGCTCAATGTTGCATTCAATTCGGTTGCCAGATTTGTTTATGGGCTCCGGAGGTATGACCATGTATCGACTTACTCTCGGTTGATATTAAATTGTCAGCTTGAACAATATCTAAACTTCAGAGGTTGCTTAATGGGTTTTAAAATAATCTCAAAAAAACAACCTTCATATTTATTTAATAAAATCACATTTTCTCAATCCACACGTACACAAATGATAAGACCATACATTTACACATGCACTAGAATTCAAAGGCAATTTTGTATACACGCAATACTTCTCTGGAACCAGCTACCAATGAACTTAAAAACTAATCTTAATAATAGAAATTTTTCCCAGTGTCTCTTTTCCCATTTTAGAAACTTGTGAAGTTTTGTTTCTCTCAATCTTTTTCTTTATCACTTGTTAATTTAAATGTAAAAAAAGCTTGTTATTATTATTTACCGATTGTATTATACCATGCCTTTTGAAACTTTACTCAATATTTAAATTATTTTTTAATTCTTCTAAATATGTTAATTTTTATCTTTTATTTTTTCTAAAATTATAGTATACTGTGCAGCCTTAAAGAATTATATTCTTACAGCCTTATTTATTAACTCGGTTTAGCGGCGGCGTAAAGTTACTCCGACTTTACAACACCTCTAAGACTGGAAAGCTTATTTTAAAAAAAAATATATCAGGAATAGAGGCGGAGTAAGCTAAAACTGGTTCCTAGGAGGTTTAAAGCCGGAGTAAAGCCGTTTTAGTATCTAAATGTCATTTTGACATGACATTGTGTGAATTTACAAAGAGGAGTGCAAACAATTTTTTTCTTTTTGTTACTACGATAAAATGGATATTTATTTTACATTAATACATCATTTTAATTCTTTAAACGGTTTTACATTTAACAAAGAAGGAGAAAGTCAAAGCAGTACACAACTCATTTAGATTCCATGACACTGAGGGATGAATAAGTTGTCGGGGAAAAATCTATGAACATACACCAAAATATTTATTTTTATCTGTTGTAATTATGTAAATATATTAACATATCTTTTGATAATCATCCCAGATTTTCTGAACGTTTTCTTTTCTTTTCTTTTTATTTTATTATTAGAAATTAACAAATAATTTCTTTACCAAAATAAACCAAAAACAATGAAAATCAGCTGAGGTTTGTTTACGTTTATGATAACCAGAGTTTTAGATTGGCGATTTTTTGATAAAATATATGACATAAGGCAGGCGTAACTAAACCGGCTAAGAATTTTTTTTTTAAATAAGGATTAGTTCGACATGGCGTAAACCCGGTGTAAGTGCTTCGACTCGGTTTAACTATTCCGAGGTTTAACCGAGTATTAGTGAAATCTAATAAATATGGCTGTTAGTGTACAGAAATTGTTCACTCAATAAATACAAATACAAATAAATAAATACAAGTGAAGATCTAAGGTGTCAAAATGACCATCTTCAGCCCCAGATTCTAGCGTCAACGAAGAGTTTGGCGTCCATGCTGGTAGCTTTAATATTTTCTTTAAAAACGACCTCTGTGACCTAAATGGAGTACTACTTTGTAACACCACTGTATTTTAGTACACAAGGTATTATTCATATCGTCATCTCTCTTATCATATTCTCTTATCATTATTCCTTATTACCGCATATGCAAAACTCTGAAACTTATCTGCTTAATCGAAAAAAACTGAATGCCCAGACTTGTACACCATACATATTTGTGCAAACTGCCTGGAAGAGTTTCCACTTTCATTTCAGATTTATATGTTTCCTTGTTAAAAAAAAACATTGCCATGTGGCGTTTATGCTATTCTTCGCTGCATTGTTCCGAAATTCAACATGTTTACCAAAAACCATCTCTGGCTTTAAAAGAACTCCCAGGTATTTAAAGGTCGCAGTAATTTGTATTTGTTCTCCTTTAAATTTCTTATTTTCCTTGTTCAGAACTTTTTCAACACCAAAATAAAGTTTCAGATTCTCTGTCATCTGACATTTGTCTTCTATAGAATCTACCAATTTTTTGATCATTGAAGTCCTCGAATCGTCTAAACAGACAGTTTTTAATTGGAAGATAAATAATTGTAAGCAATCGTTTGGTAAAATGAACCAACCATGTAAAAGGACAGTTTTCACTTGATATAAAATTGGCAATTGCAAGCTAATTGGAAGACTTTTGATAGGTCTTCCAATATAAGCCATTGAAATGTTAAAATAATTTTCCCCCAAACTTGCATACCTACTTAACATACTAAGAAGTAGGTCAACATTTTTTTTTTGTTGGTTTGTGTAGGAAGGGGTCAGTGTGCGTATGCCATACGATAAAAGCCCCCCCCCATTTGGCCACCATCTTGAAAAAGCGATTGGAATCCGTTTTTCTGTGATATCATGCGTACCGTAAACTTGTAGTCTTTTTTGTAGATAATTAAATTTCCTACAATTTTGTCTCAGACACTTTTTATCGTTTAATCAAAGTGAAAAAGTTATAGTTAAAATAAGTTGAACATTTTGAAGAAAAATATAAATAAAGGGTTATTATTTTTTTTTATTGAGAGCTATTTCTTGTACAATTCATTTAAACATGTATAATATACTTAGGGCTGGCCACGAGACAAGACTCTGCGAGACTTTTGTAAGTCTCGTCTCGGTCTCGTTAAAATCGAAAATTTTCAGTCTCGGTCTCGTATCGGTCTCGTATAATAAAGTTTCGTCTCGGTCTGGTCTCCGAAAAATACGATTTTCGGACAACCTGTTGATTATTGCAACGAAATATTTTCGATTTTAGTTTGAATATGTGCGGAAGAAAATAAATATTTAACTCAAATTGGATTTTTTCATTTATTAGACTCTGTAAATTTCGGTCCAAGTAAACAGTCTCGTCTCTGTCTCGTCTCGGTTACTTAAAAGGCAGTCTCGTCTCGTATCGGTCTCGTCATGCGAGACCGAGATCGAGACCGAGACTTTTCTCGTCTCGTTGTCAGCCCTAAATGTACTAGCCTACCCGTGCGAGACCTCTCGCACAAAATTCTGAAAATTGAAATCCGTTATCCACCAAAGTCCCGATCTACATTGACGGATTTTTCCAGTGCCGATTTTTTCTTGTTGTAATCGTGCAAGACTGAAAGGTACAATCGTCATGGAACAAAACAAAAAATAGGCACTGGTAAAATCGTTCAATGTAGATCGGGATAAACACTTCCACTTTACAATCGTGTTGGAAAAACCTTATGAGAAATGTTATATCTTAAAAAAAAATAAAAAATAAATCGGGTGGCACAACGGCTCATGAAGAACCAGGGCCTAGTGACTAACAACTCGCAACCATTCCTGTGTGCGCCTTTCGACAGAAATGGAAGGGACCTACAATTTTATGCCGAATCCGAACGGCTAGACGAGAAGCACTTATTCGTGACAAGTGATACTCTTGGAGGATTTGTCAATTCCTCGCAAGAGGCAGTAGCCCTGAAAAAAAACCTTTTAGTTTTTTAGGTGGACGAGGCTGGGAAGCGATCCCAGACCTCCAGCGTGACAGTCGAACGCACTAACCATTACGCTACGGGCTATCTTAAAGGCAGATGTAAATATAGAACTATGCTCCTTTCAAAAATGAGGAAGACCTTTTGCCAACATAAGTGCAAATATCACATTCCGATAATGAAATTTCACCAGTGGCTTCGGGTACCTACAGCAGCTTTTCTAAGCAAAATTCGACAAATTATCGAGTAATTTTTTAATTTTAAACATATTTTAATTTTTGATTTCTTTAAAGTTTATTTCAATAACAAAAAAATTACAAAGTTTCTATGTAAAATGCATCTTTCTATTCTTAATGTACGTTCCAGTGGTATTTTGTCTGACAGTTAATTATAGTGAAATATAAAATCTTTTTTTATCCTTCTGACTTATTTAATTTGGAAGAAAGATCTCCCAAGCCAGTGGGAATTATTAAATAACAGTAACCCCGTTAATTTACATATACAAGAAATCCAAATTAAGGGAAGATTGTTAATAGCAATATAATTTTTATTCATATCATTCAACATATATGCATTAAAATATTTGATTTTATAAACATTCGAGCGGTCACGCAGAGACAACCTATATACTGTTATTCACAATTAGCACTTGCAAGTTAGTGCAATAATAATTTTTATTTTTTGCTGCGCCGTTTAGTTCCATCAACGTCAAGTGCGTTATCTTTATTTCCACCCCCACAATACATCGAACAGACCAAATTTCCCATAAGACAAAAATAGCTGCATTCAAAAATCTATGCGATAGTCTATCTAAGATAGATTAGGATCCATATATGTAGGCTTTTGGACGGATTGGTTGTTTTTGACATGTCGCTTGGGATACAAACGTATACCAACATTTTTCGGATAGCTTGGAAAGCTATCCAACAGCAAAAGCTGTTTTGTCCTCAGCTGTTTTTTTACACAACTCAAACCTATCCGGATAGCTCTTCATAGGTCACATTCGGCTGGTAGGTAGATATGGTATTTGAGATAGGTATCTGATATGTTTTCGAACGACCAAAACCAGATGCGTAATCAAAACAAACGAAAACGACCCTCCACAAAGGAAAATGAACAGATAAGATGTTAGCTATTCGTAAATCCAAGGAGATCCGAACATTTTTGGGAAAGCATTTTATTTCTTTTTGACATCAGCTGTTTGGTTCGTCGGCTGGCATTACAACAACACGAACAAAATGCAGATACCTTTGGTTACATACCCGAACGCGGCCATAAGTTTTTGATCTCTGCCAATGAATTCGTAAAATAAACACATCCAATTGCAATAGAAATGAATTGTCAAAATTTCCACTTTCCAATCGTATTGGACCACACTCTCTTATGGGTCCGTTCAATATACGGAGAGATGAAATAAAGGTAAGAACGCACTTGACTTCGACGGAACTTCCCTTAAGCGGAACTACACGACGCAGCAAATTACAGCATTACAGTTTTGCTCACGAATGATAATGTGTACAATCTGATTGATGATTTGTCAGTCAAAACTGTTGCCCGCGTGTGTACCACGCTTTACAATGCACGATTTTTTCAGTGACCACGTTCACGTTGCGCTGAGATATGCTATCTCGAATACTAGAATATCCGTATATACATATTTGTGAACGACCAGAACCGGATGAGTTATTAAAGATGACATATACTACGTTTTCACCAGACACTAAACCGAGATTTAGGTAAAGAGATTTATTTGGTGTTTCCACTGCACAAAAAGAGGATTATGACCAAACATTTAAGTGGTGTTTCATTTTTTTGATATGAAGTGGAAGTGAGATAAAGTTTTTATTTACCTTTTCATCTGTCAATAAACGAAAATGGTGTTTAAATGGGTCGTATCCACAATCATTCTGCATAAAAAAAATTTGTTTGATTTGACAAACTAATGTTTCCAAGAAGATTTGAATGAGTTTTATTTGAAATCTTCATTTGAGGAGATTAAAATTTGTATATTAAATCTTCGAGATTTCAAGGAGATTAGTGATAATCTTGATAAATCTCTGTTCATTGTCTGGTGAAAACGTAGTAATATATACATATATTCAGTAGCAGATCTAGGATTAGGCTGTGGGGGGGGGGGGGCTTGGTAGATCCAGTTTGAGACATTAATGGCCAGTTTCACAAGTTAAACTACAATTTATGTTTAAACTTAAGTTCAGCACTTGATTCGGTTTCAAAGTAAACCTTGAACTTAGATAATTCTGTAGTTCTAGTTAAACGAATGTATTCTGCCATTTGAACTTCATAGCCTAAGAGCCGGCAGCAAATTTTGGGAGTGGATTGATAACCAAAATATGAGTATGATGGTTTGTAGGTGCATATATCGCGGTATCAAAAACTACCGTCTCTTAGGTTTCTTTTGTCAGCCTTTTGCGGGGGTTTGAAAATAGCGATTTTATAGTTTATATTGTCAGAGGTATTACCACTTCAATAAATTTAAAAAATACATTATGTGATGTTGTCATTAAATCAAAACATCATAATCTTGGCAATTCGACCAATAGAACTCAAAATATAAGCTTTTTAAGAGGACCTTATCGTCTTTTTCTTGGAGAATTATAAAACACAAAAAATCAACAAAACAAAGTCTCCAAAAAAATCGATTAAGGTTCGCTTAAAAACCTAATATCTTGAGTTCTATTGGTCGGATTGCCAAGATTTTGATGTTTTGACTTAAAGAAAATGAATGAAAATGAGCATCACATTATATATTTTTTAAATTTATTGAAGTGGTAATATCTATGAAAAAATAAACTTGAAAATCGCTATTTTCAAACTCCCACCCCCGCCAAGGGCTGAAAAAGAAAACTGCCAGACGGTTGTTTTTTCGGCGTTCCCACATTTCCTTTTAGAATAGCCTTGTTTTTTGTGCATTTATATCAGCTTCAATCCCCGGTTTAAAATGATTTCAATATTACATACAATAACATCTGTAATTATTAACATTGAAAATATTTTTAAGTGGAGATAGAAAAAAAATGTATATACCTTCAATTTTCAGCCACGTCAAGCTTTGCCCAAGCAGAACAAAAATCTGTCAGTAAATTTCTACGTCAGTCTAGAGGGACTGCAAATATTCGCACACAATATTCTTCACGGGTTTTAGCCCCAATTTCGTATTTTTACAAAGTTAGCGAAGTTCATGGGGTGAATTATTTTTTCGTTTGGCATGTTAATTTTTAAGCCCCGAACCCGTTTTTTTTTTCAATTATCACTTTAAGCTTTAGCCCCAACTTGGACTTGACAGTCGCCAGAGTCCCTTGAGTCAAGCGCAAAAATTTTCTGGAATAAGGTAAGTTTTAAAGGAATTATTTGCTTAGCCCCGACCACGTTTTTTTGTCCAATTCTTGTCAAGCCCTACTCGCGAGCTGTTTTTTTTTCGTCCCAATTTTCTGTCAATTATCCGTAGCCCCGAAGTTGTTTTTTGTACAATTCCCTTCAGAATTCAGCCCCAAACTAATTAATTTGGGGCTTAGAAAAAAATACGTAGCATATAAATTGCGTAGCCCCAGCCTCGTTATTTTTTCTGACTCCTGATTCTGATTTCTATATTTCAATCAATTTTAAGAACCGCCTGTGGGGGGGGCGCTTTAGCCCCTATAGCCATCCCCTGGATCCGCCACTGCATTTATTCTATTTACATAAATAAAAACTTTTGTTCATGTCTTACTTCATGATTACACTGTTCACGAAAAAACGTACGTACTTCCTTTCGTTATTTTGACATTCATGGAATTTGGTGTTATTTTGTGAAAAAATAATCAGTAAAAATAATAAAAAATGTTTTTAAATCACTTATTTCTCAAATAAATATAAATATGTAGGTACACAACGTCCTTATGTATATGAAATTACGAACAAAAATTTCAATGCAATCATTTTTGTTTAAATCATTTTTGCTACCACCGAGAAGCCTTGTGGGTGTTGCCAAATCAGAAACGTAAAAGTTCAACCAGAAAAAGTCTTAAAATTTTCTTTCCTGCTTTCGTTATATCCTTCCCTCTACATTTCTACATCCTTCACCCAATCTGTGAAAAAAAAAACGAAAGACGAAACAACCGAAAAAAATGAATCGTGTAATCGTGGTCTTATTGTTATTCCGTCAACTTCAAGTGATTCCTTGCCTTTAATTCCATGCACACCACAATATATTAAACAGACCTAATTTGCACGATTGGAAATTGGAATTCTTGTTTTGAAAGTTCATTGGTATTTGAAGTTTTCATTTTCATTTTCATTGCATTATTAAAATATTTTATTTTTATTATATATTTTTAAAGCTAGTTTTTAATTAAATTATAAATATTTATAAAATAAAACTATAACTCTCGAAGTCCTTGGGAAATTTCGATTGTTTCGACACCTCAACCATTAAAATCGGTTCAGTATGTTGGCTTAAAAACAGTCACGTACTACTGAAATAATATATATGATGATGATATTCCAAAAAAATGTAGGTTTTCTTAAAGAAAAGAAATATTAGGAGCAAATTAAATTTAATATAAATTGTATTAAATGCCCCTTCAAAATAAATAAATAATATTCATAGTAGGTATTGGGTGGGGTGACCCTTCAAAATAAAGCAAAATAGAAAAAAAAAATAGAAAAACAAAAATGAAAAAAGCTTGTATATATCGGTCGGTGGGCTAAGTTAATAAATAGGAGATCTCAAAACTGATTCTAAACATGCATGTTCATAGTTGAATAACCAAAAATTTCAAACCTTTCAAATATTTAAACAGAAATGTTTCAGATCGAAGAGCCTGTGGCTATTGATTAAATAACCTTCTGGATGATTATCATAAAAATTACGATAGGCAGTGGTGTGGAATCGAGGAATATTGACCAAAAATAACATATTTATACGAATGTTTAAATTATCAACAATACGAATAAAAATTTTTTAACTAAAATGAAAAAAAAAAAAATGTCTCTGGGGTCGACCCACACTAAAACCACATACATATTTACCTAAGTGGTGGCTGGTAGAGTATATATTACATAATTATGTATTTTATAGTGTAATAACTTTGGGTTTTTGGATAATCAGTATATTGAGACTAGTATATACCGATGGCGCGCTAGTGTCCATGGCCGCTACCACGAACATTGGCCATAGATAATTCATTATAAATATGGCAATCCTCGGTCTATCAGTGCTAGCGGCCATTTTGTGTAGTTCATGAAATGTTTACCTGGGTCGCATGCTAATTTGCTGGTGCTAATAGGTAGGTATAGATATAGAGATACAGGGCAATATGTGACATTACCTATATTTTGTACTTTAGCTATTCATAATAATAATTTTTATATTTTTTTTGTAAATAGCTTACAAAATTCTAAGAAACTTACTTAAAAAACTTTTTTTCCTTACTCTTCTCGGTATGGAGGTATTAATTATTTAAGCCAATTATTTCAAAACAGACCAGCTATTGGCTTAAAAAAATACCATAAATCAGGGGAGTGTTCTTAAAGAAAAAAACAAAAATGGTTTCAAACAATACAAAAAGGCAAATATTAAGTGTCATATGCAAAATTTCGATTTTAAAGCGATATGGTGGTAAGAATTTCTCGAATTAAAACATTTTTGAAAAGTTTTTTCTTGCAACATTTTGATTTTTAGCTTTTTAAAGGGTGGATTTAAAAATCTCAAAATTACACAACATTTAGGTGGTATAAAAAAAATCGGGTGGCACAACGGCTCATGAAGAACCAGGGCCTAGTGACTAACAACTCGCAACCATTCCTGTGTGCGCCTTTCGACAGGAAAGGAAGGGACCTACAATTTTATGCCGAATCCGAACGGCTAGACGAGAAGCACTTATTCGTGACAAGTGATACTCTTGGAGGATTTGTCAATTCCTCGCAAGAGGCAGTAGCCCTGAAAATAAACTTTTTAGTTTTTAGGTGGACGAGGCTGTGAAGCGATCCCAGACCTCCAGCGTGACAGTCGAACGCACTAACCATTACGCTACGGGCTACTACATTTAGGTGGTATAGGTATATATTTTTGGTAGAAATTTGAAATCACCATCATTGTTTTTTTTTTTTCAAAATATTTGAGATGAAAAACATTTGCTAAGAATTTTTAATAGTTTTTGATCCAGTTTTTTTGCTCTAAAAAAAAATATTTATTGAATTTTCTTAAAAAAATTATCAGTTGTTGACTACATTATTATATGTAAAAAAAAAAATAGACTGGGTTCGGAATCATTTTTTGTTCTTGAAATATTTGAGACAAAAATTATTTTTCAACATTTTTTCTTAGTTTAAAAAAAAAGTGTCTGTTGATTTTTTTTTTTAATATTTACCAATTTGGTATTGTGTAATTATGTGTAAATTAAAATTAGTCTGAAGTGAATATCTTATTCCGTTCTCGAGATATTCCAGATAAATGACATTTTACAGCTCCTTTTTAAATTGCTGTAGTAAAAAAACGGTTTATTGAATTTGTTAGAAAACCTTTTGAGCACGTTATGACAATATTATCTGTAAAATAAATTCCATCCGAGGTCGATATCTTTATTCATTCTCGAGATATGCTTGACGAAAAAAGTACCCCGAACGTACGTACATACACACATACAGACATCTTGCTAAAAACGACGAATTCTGATTCTAGAGACCCCAAAACGTGAAGATATGTCAAAAAGTTCAATTCGACAAATCACACCAATTACAATAACTTCCAATGGGAAGTTAAAAAATCACTTGCCTTTTGTAGATAAGTACAGAAAAGCTTTTTATATACTTATTGTTCAAAATTTTAGCATTGGCTTACACCAAGAGGTAATAATATTAATCTTTTTGTATTGATATTTCTATATTATTTGATTCGTTCAATGCAGGGTGCTTCACCTAAGGTGTTACAGAAAGATAGAGCGTGTAAGTTGAGTTGAGACAAGAAAAACTCGTATGGGAGGGGGGTCTATTTCCCCTCATTTAGGCGGGCGGGAATTTTCTAAAAAAAAATTACTTAAAACAGAAAAACCAATTAAAAATTAATATATATTGGTGTAGTCCTTATAAACGTCACTGTCTTATTTTGAATGACGCACCCCCTTATTAATTCTAAAAATCATGAAAAATGTTAGCTCATTTTATTAACGTTAACCCGGCCCCCAAGATGTCTGAAGTTTTATATGGGGAATCACATGTATTTTTGTACATCCAACTTTAAAAATTCATAGTTTTAGTAATGATTGATAAAGGAATTTGAGTCTCCGTACTGCTTCATTGTTTTCAAAAATATTATTTAAAGTATTTCTTAAATTTGAGAGAATATGACTATAAATGAAAGAAACACTTTTAATTATATTATAAATACATATTTGTAGAGAAAGGTTATACCTATAATTGTGTATAATTTGTTTCTTGAAAATTTAAAATTTTTCATCATATTTTGAATCTAAAACAGTATATATAAAGTTGACGGGACATTTACACACCCTTTTAGTACGAAACTTTTTGTCCCTCCCTAATAATTTTTATTTAAAAATGAATCCACATTTGTAGATATTTTCGATAATTTTTTTTTTGAAACTTAATTTTTTGACGGGAGCACTCATTCCACTCAATAAATATTTATGTATTTATTTGTAAGTACGTTCCATATAGACGCAAAATGACGGGACCGGTTTTGATGAAATTTTCACGAAATCTTGAGATTATCCCAACTGGATCAACAGAATTTTTGTTTGGTTAAAGTCAAGTGTTTCCTATACAAAGCAGGGGGTCGGTCGCCAGTTTTGAATAAAAGCTTTTATTTTGTTTTCTATTCATTGTTTCTTGCACTTTAAAATAAAACAATAAAATTCTCCTCCCGAATTTTTGTAGATATTTTCGATTTTTGTTTGGATAATTTGATTGGACTAATAGCCTGAAACTGAACTCAATCCCAAGTTATCCCCTAGTACTTGACCTAAACTTACATATAAATTATAAGTGCCATATTCAGTTTCTACCTTCACACCATTTATTTCTAAATTTTTGAGAACTTATTCTGCTTAAAATTATTATTACAAGACGAAATTTGAAAATTCGATCTAAATCGGTCAAATAGTTTTGGCAAGAATCATGATGTTAACTAAGTGCAACAAGCAATGTTTGCATCATTGCTGTGGTCAAAGTAGGACACTTAAGTTCGCACTCTTTTTTGTACACGTACTTGGAAAAAATTGGGTGATTTTAGTGTTTTTTTCACTGTTGCATTTTTCCTGCAGTAAACACTGGTTTTTCGAAGTTGCAAACTTGCCTATAGACTACTCTTACATGCCCCAACAACATATCAAAAATGCAGAACTACATCGCGCTTTGCGAATTTAGCACTTTTTTTTTGTAATTATTGACTGGGCTATTCGAAGTCTATGTCAATCTATTTAAATTTTTATAACATCAAATTAAAGCTGATTTCAAAGAAAATTAAGAAAAAAAAAAACAAATAAAAGGTAAACTTACTAGTCTAGTTCAAAACCATTAGCATCATTAAAACGAGGCCAATGTTTCAAATGATTTGTATATGACAACTCTCCTTCGGATTGGAATTGTAAATTGCTGTATTTGGATGTGTCTTCCCACATTGTTTTTACTTTTTTCCCACGGGGAACAATTGTTAAGAAGCCAGCTCTTTTTTTTCAAGAAATTCTTCTAAAATAATATATAATTAAAATATAAACTTAGTCTCATAATTTAAAAAAAAAAAAAACATTAAAGCATATTTTAATATTTACTATCTGATATTTGTTCCTCATCAACCTCAATAATGCTGTTTTCGGCAAAAGCGGGACGTTCGACATTACACCAACGAGAATATAACTTTCCTGTTGGATTTATTTTTCCAATCTATTGTGGCATAAAGTAAGTGTCCTGTAAAATAAACATATGTATGTATGTAGTTTCAATTTTTCGTAATATATTATTATTTTTATTAGAAATACATTCATATGTATGTATGTATATTCAGTCAAAACTCTTATCCTGTTTTCGCGTGGAAACATTTCTGTGATGGCGTTCGCCCAGAGACTCATATTCCTATGAGACATTTTCTTTCCGCTCCCAATAAATTTTTCAACGATGCAGTTCTGCATTTTACTTGTTAGGTGTCCATTTCTTTCATGATATGTCAAAAGAAAGTACCCTCTTACACTTGACTTTAAATGGTTACTAAGATTAACTACTTCCCCTTCTTTGGACTCTTAAGGTCGTGAACTGAAAAATTGATAGAAATAATATAGTTCGACATGTTTTTCAACCATTTCAAGACCTTTTCTGTTGACGGTGGCGACATTTTAGATTGGTCACACATTAAGGTTATATTCTGAAAAATTAAAAGCACACAATATTGTTTTTTGGTCAGAAAAGATTATACTTAAAAAAACTTAGATTGAGTTTGTATTACTTTTAAATTCGATTTTAAAGCTAAATGCTACAAAAATATCATTGACGTGAAATCAAGCTTACATATACTTTTTTTTAGGTGGACACTTACCCTATCTTTTCTCCACTTTCTTAGACCCGATAAAAATTTGACCCTTTCCCCGACCTTTTCCACGTCCTCGGGTTCCATTTTATCTAAAACTTCAAGGGAATTGACTCCATACATTTTTAAAAAATCGAGCGTAGCACCACTCATTCCCCAGGAATTGTAGAGTTCTTGGGTTTCTTTCAATTCTTTTTCAAAAAACAATTGCACTGGCACACTAAGTATTTGACACGAATTACTTGAAAGCTGTTTGACATTTTTATTATTAACATTGAAAATGTTTATAGGCTCGTTTTTAAAAAATGATGGTGTTACCAAAATGATTTAAATGAACAGAATGAATACATGAAAAGAATAATAAATTTGAGCGTATACGGGCAGTTTTATTAAATATTTGGTTGGTGTTACCAAAAATGAACTAAATTGAAGAAATAAATACCAGGGAAATAATAATGAACAAAATGAATAAACGATAAGTAGTAATAATGTTTTGCCAAAAAAGAGATTGCGAAGGGAAAATCGAAACAAAATTATAAGAATCAGGCAAAATGAAAATATAATGAGGAGGGAAAGAACAATTTTTTTTTTGTCTGCGAATTGCGAAATTGCGATACCTAAACGAAAAGGAGACAAAGTGTAACTTCACTCGCAACACAAACCTGTTACTGCGCAAACTGCAATACTGCAAATGAAGCTTACAGACGTTGATTTTTTCTCGTAGTTAGGTATATTTATGTATGTATATATTGTATATATACATACAGTATTATATTATCAAATTTGCACAATTGAGAAAGGTAAACACAGGAAAATGAATAATAGAATAGTTTATATTTTTTTCTAAGGAAAGGTAATGCGAAGGGATGATCGAAAAATAAATTTTAAAGAAATACAAGTTGAAATTTATTTTGTTAACAGGGGAAATTAAAATATGAAAAGGAGGCAAAGAACAATTTTTTGCTTGGGAACCGCGATACCTAAACGAAAAGAAAACAAAAAGTGTCGAGTCTCGAATTGGATATTGTTTGTTTTGTTTTAGAAATTGGTACGATTGACAGTGTTGCCAAGTCGAAATTCCAAATAAAGTCAAATCTGACTTGTTGAATTTATTTCTCTCTTCCAAATCAAGTCAAAAATAAAAGGCAAATATTTGAAAATTTTGTTTCTAGTAAAAAAAGTCAAATATCAAAATACCAAATATTAATGATAACATAAATACATTTTATTAGTTATAAACAAAACGTAAAGTATTTCAACTTCAATTCATTAAGTTAATTAGAATAAATAATATTTCATAAATTATTATTATATAAAAATAGGTACATGCATAAGTTAAGGTACATAAAGTTAAAGATCTTCAAAATCTATATTTTTGTATGTAGCATTTGTTCCAACTTTGTTTTTTACTTCTGCAGGAATTCCAAAGTTATTGCAACAGTTTTTATTGCGCAAATGATTTCCTATCGTCAAAAGAGAATTACTTTACAAGAGCTGCATTCTGCTTCTTTGTTTCGTTTTGATCAAATTTAATTGACTAAAAATTCTTTCTACTTCTGCATTGGAAATTGGCAAAACCAATATTGATATAAAAAACTTCGCCAACTCTTTAAATGGATTTTCTCCACTGGCATCCTTATACGAATAAACTTTGCACCAGAAAGACACTGTCTTTTTTATGTTTTTCCATTTTATGAAACAAAGATTGCTCCACTGGCTTAAAATCTTTTCTTTTGAATTAGGCTCAACCTTCATCTCTTCCAGAACTGGAAGCAATGAGCTTTTGTTTTGGGAAAGGCATGTGTCGACAGAAAGCATGCAGATCTGTTTGAGAATTTTTAGAATTTTTAGGCCTACACTGAAGTTGAAATGTATTTTAAAATAATATTTTAACAAAAAGTTAAGTTGCATATTGAATTATTGAATAAAGTCAAAAAACAAGTCAAAATACTTTTGACAACATTTGTATTTCATTTCATGTCAACAGCGATGAAATCTTGTCAAATTTGACATGAAACAGGTCAAAGCGGCAACACTGACGATTGATAGTTGAATTGAGTCGCGATGGATGTGTTCATGGAGTAGTTATAATTCTTAATTTCCATTGGACAGAAAAATCGATTTTTTTTTTAGTTGGCCAGTTTATATTAAAGGTAAGACCGCACTCAACTTCAGCGGAGCTGCACTTCACGACGCGTCAAAACATTATTTGGATGAAGTTGTATGAGCTACATGATATATCGCACTAAGCGGCAACTGAACTTCATAAAATTTCATACGAATTCTTGTGAATCGCAGTTCCGTCGAGTGTGGTCTAACCTTAATAATATCTCAGAGAACTCTCTATAAATATTAAAGCTATTCCTCTCAAAAACAGTGTTCACATTCGAGTGACTCCTCCAACTTTTTTTGACTTCACAAAAGAAAAAAAAATTTTTTTTACAAATTTGTTGATTTTCTTTTGACGTTTGCTTTTGAAAATTCGGAGGAGTCAGTCCAATCTGAACACCGTCAAAAGTTTCTTTCTTTTGCTATTGAAAAGTGAGAATGATTTTTTGTGCACTCTTTGATCGATTATTTTATGTCACACCCCTTAAATTCCACCTATCTCACAAGTTTTGTATACAACCGCTACCGCAAACGTAATGGGAAAGAAATGACTTCTCATATTTTGCTTCCACACTTGCTTGTAATAACACATTACCCTAAAATAAAAAAGGTGTGATAGAATGTGGGATAGAATAAGTACCATTCCTAAAATTGTTCATGTATTAATACATGTCAAATCGTGTGGGATAGAATGTCGGGTTGTGTAGGCTGGGCTGTCATATTTTGTTTCCACACTGTTCTACATAATTTGTTTCCCACTTTTTTGACATTTATTAATACACCGTGGGCTAGTGTGGAAGGCCTTTAAGTAATTAGTTGGCAAAATGGGTTTTTCATTTATCCTGCAAAAATGAATGCCATCTACTGCATGTGTCGAAAACGAGGAAATTTTATCTTGACTATAGTCTACGAACAAACCCCTTAGTATTTTCTTTTACTTTGTGTCCTCCTCGTGACTTTTTTAGGTTGAGAGTTGTTCAATAGTACCAAGTGTGAAATAAAAAACTAGGCTACGGTCGATGCGTTTTATTTTTCGAGTTACTTTAGCCTTAACTCCATAGACCTACTTTTGTACAAAAGTACAAATGTGAGAAATTAAAATGTTCCCTAAGGAAACATACTTACAAAAAAACATACCAAAATTGTTCTGAAACAGAAATTAAACCACCATGCACAATTTTCCATTGTTTTTTAGCAAGCAGGTGTCTTCAGAATAGATATTTATTTCTCACTTTTGTACAAAAGAAGGCCTATGTAGTTAAGCCTTTACTGTAATACGTATAGATTGAGATCCGCAATTAAATACGCCTATTGTGTGGCATAGAAAATTAAATTGCTACACATGGTGTAGAGTGGGGATTGGGGAATTTAGATGTTTACATACTACATCGTATAGAAGGAAGGGGAAACTAGGGATAGGGACAATCAGAAAAGTAAAGGAAATAGAAATCGAAAATAAAATTTAAAATAAATACGAGTACAAAAAACAAACGGTGGAAAAGATGCTACTGTATGTCTAGCTGATTTCGTCGCAAAGTACACTAGACGCTATACAACTCGGATAGAAAGCCTACCACGTTAAGGTGAAGATGATAATGAGGAACTAACAATAATAACCAATATCCAGTGTGGTCAGACAGGATGTCATGAACTACAAACGCGAATGTGTACTCTCTTTCACCCATTTCGCTGCGAAGAGTTAGATATTCTTAACAATGTCGCATAGTTTGGTTTCTTAGTAAGCAACTGAGACATGAATGGTCTCTAAAAGCTTATGGGGCTTACATGCAAATATTGGACAAATTATAAAGTTTAGTCATGTTTATTTTTATCTTGAAAATGCAAGTCATTTTCAATGTCCCCATTCTTACTCTATGAGTGAAATCTGTAAATTGTATATACTTCATCTTTCATTTTTATAAAATAATTAAAGAAACATAATAGTCCAGTCATTTGTTAGTTTTGCCTGGAATGTTTTGGAGTAGTTTTGAAAACTTTTCATTTTTATAGATTTTGGGGTGCACTTTCCGAATTTTCATTTTACTACCTCGCACTACTACCCCTAACGCCGCCATTCGAGGTTAAATGTCGAAAATATCAGGTTTTCGCATATAACACCGAAACGGTAAATGCTATCGAAAACTGGAAATTTAAAATTTTTGTCAAACTTTTAAAATAATTATATCTTTAAAACGGTTGTTTTTAGAAAAAAATAATAATTGTTTCCTGTAGAGGGTCACATAATGTACAAACCTTGCATTCAGATGTTTTCAAAAATATGAACCGTTTAGGAGTTCTACGTGAAAAAGTGACATTTTCGACATTTTACGTTTTTTGAGATGTCGATATCTTCTTAACAGTGAGTCGTAGGAAAAAAATTGTCAAAACTTTTTTTCTTCGCGATCACAAAATCTACAAGTTTAGCATGTAATACTTTTCGATATCATTTACCGTTTCGGAGTTATATGCGAAAACCTGATACTTTCGACATTTAACCTCGAATGGTGGCGTTAGCGGGAAAAGTGCGAGGTGACAAAAAATGAATATTCGGAAAGAGCACCCCAAAATCTATAAAAATGAAAAGTTTTTAAAACTACTCCAAAACTTTCCAGGCAAACCACTTTTTTTCGCCCAAATGACTGGACTATAACAACGAAATTAAGAATCAAACGCGTGTTCAAAACCAAATAAACAAAAGCATCCGCACGTGATGAGAACTAGAAACAAATTGTTATTGCGTTTGCAATGTACGATGTACCGTATGCTAAACCGAGTACATTATGGGAAAAAAAATATAGTTTTAAAAAGAAAATCCTATTGATTTAAGAGGATTTTATTCTCAAACCCCCATATTAATAAACGAAGCTATCTTTAACTCGTGGATTAGGAGTAAGATTTCTGCCACTTACGAGCTAGCTTAACCACCAAGGAAGGTATATTTATTTGTCATAGTTAATCCTTCGCTAAACTACCTTCCTTGGTGGTGACAGAAATCTTACTCCTAAATCGCGAGTTAAAGATAACTCGCCGCTGGCTTCGTTTATTAATATGGGGGAAAGTGTTTAAATATAAGAGAACTTTTTGTTTTAAAATGAATGCAGCATAGAGAAGTTATTTTTGTTTACTTTTGTAGTTTAAAATGTTCTGTACAATTTTTGTCTTAAATTTTTTTTTGATAGCTCCTTCCTATAAAAAGTTATTGTTGAAAAACCAGTAAATTATCGATTTTATAAATGGTTTTTCAAGTTTATCTCACCCAATGTCCATCCGAACCAAAAATTACTTAAGATACTTTTTATAGAACATTAAATTTCCTACGTTTTTGTTTATTTAGATTTCATGTAAGTCAAAAAAACTTTTAAGATATAGCATGACAAATTTGCTCATATTATATAATAAAGTGTCGATTGATTTTACTAAACTGCCCCTACTTGTTCACCGTTAGATTAACAAATATAAAATTACTAACATATTTGTAGAGAAAGGTTATACCTATAATTGTGTATAATTTGTTTCTTGAAAATTTAAAATTTTTCATCATATTTTGAATCTAAAACAGTATATATAAAGTTGACGGGACATTTACACACCCTTTTAGTACGAAACTTTTTGTCCCTCCCTAATAATTTTTATTTAAAAATGAATCCACATTTGTAGATATTTTCGTTAATTTTTTTTTGAAACTTAATTTTTTGACGGGAGCACTCATTCCACTCAATAAATATTTATGTATTTACATATTCTATAAAGACATATATGTACATAATATCCAAAAATAAATATTTGTAAGTACGTTCCATATAGACGCAAAATGACGGGACCGGTTTTGATGAAATTTTCACGAAATCTTGAGATTATCCCAACTGGATCAACAGAATTTTTGTTTGGTTAAAGTCAAGTGTTTCCTATACAAAGCAGGGGGTCGGTCGCCAGTTTTGAATAAAAGCTTTTATTTTGTTTTCTATTCATTGTTTCTTGCACTTTAAAATAAAACAATAAAATTCTCCTCCCGAATTTTTGTAGATATTTTCGATTTTTGTTTGGATAATTTGATTGGACTAATAGCCTGAAACTGAACTCAATCCCAAGTTATCCCCCAGTACTTGACCTAAACTTACATATAAATTATAAGTGCCATATTCAGTTTCTACCTTCACACCATTTATTTCTAAATTTTTGAGAACTTATTCTGCTTAAAATTATTATTACAAGACGAAATTTGAAAATTCGATCTAAATCGGTCAAATAGTTTTGGCAAGAATCATGATGTTAACTAAGTGCAACAAGCAATGTTTGCATCATTGCTGTGGTCAAAGTAGGACACTTAAGTTCGCACTCTTTTTTGTACACGTACTTGGAAAAAATTGGGTGATTTTAGTGTTTTTTTCACTGTTGCATTTTTCCTGCAGTAAACACAGGTTTTTCGAAGTTGCAAACTTGCCTATAGACTACTCTTACATGCCCCAACAACATATCAAAAATGCAGAACTACATCGCGCTTTGCGAATTTAGCACTTTTTTTTTTGTAATTATTGACTGGGCTATTCGAAGTCTATGTCAATCTATTTAAATTTATAACATCAAATTAAAGCTGATTTCAAAGAAAATTAAGAAAAAAAAAAAAAAATAAATAAAAGGTAAACTTACTAGTCTAGTTCAAAACCATTAGCATCATTAAAACGAGGCCAATGTTTCAAATGATTTGTATATGACAACTCTCCTTCGGATTGGAATTGTAAATTGCTGTATTTGGATGTGTCTTCCCACATTGTTTTTACTTTTTTCCCATGGGGAACAATTGTTAAGAAGCCAGCTCTTTTTTTTTCAAGAAATTCTTCTAAAATAATATATAATTAAAATATAAAATTAGTCTCATAATTTAAAAAAAAAAAAAACATTAAAGCATATTTTAATATTTACTATCTGATATTTGTTCCTCATCAACCTCAATAATGCTGTTTTCGGCAAAAGCGGGACGTTCAACATTACACCAACGAGAATATAACTTTCCTGTTGGATTTATTTTTCCAATCTATTGTGGCATAAAGTAAGTGTCCTGTAAAATAAACATATGTATGTATGTAGTTTCAATTTTTCGTAATATATTATTATTTTTATTAGAAATACATTCATATGTATGTATGTATATTCAGTCAAAACTCTTATACTGTTTTCGCGTGGAAACATTTCTGTGATGGCGTTCGCCCAGAGACTCATATCCCTATGAGACATTTTCTTTCCGCTCCCAATAAATTTTTCAACGATGCAGTTCTGCATTTTACTTGTTAGGTGTCTATTTCTTTCATGATATGTCAAAAGAAGGTACCCTCTTACACTTGACTTTAAATGGTTACTAAGATTAACTACTTCCCCTTCTTTGGACTCTTAAGGTCGTGAACTGAAAAATTGATAGAAATAATATAGTTCGATATGTTTTTCAACCATTTCAAGACCTTTTCTGTTGACGGTGGCGACATTTTAGATTGGTCACATAAAGGTTATATTCTGAAAAATTAAAAGCACACAATATCGTTTTTTGGTCAGAAAAGATTATACTTAAAAAAACTTAGATTGAGTTTGTATTACTTTTAAATTCGATTTTAAAGCTAAATGCTACAAAAATATCATTGACGTGAAATCAAGCTTACATATACTTTTTTTTAGATGGACACTTACCCTATCTTTTCTCCACTTTCTTAGACCCGATAAAAATTTGACCCTTTCCCCGACCCTTTCCACGTCCTCGGGTTCCATTTTATCTAGAACTTCAAGGGAATTGACTCCATACATTTTTAAAAAATCGAGCGTAGCACCACTCATTCCCCAGGAATTGTAGAGTTCTTGGGTTTCTTTCAATTCTTTTTCAAAAAACAATTGCACTGGCACACTAAGTATTTGACACGAATTACTTGAAAGCTGTTTGACATTTTTATTATTAACATTGAAAATGTTTATAGGCTCGTTTTTAAAAAATGATGGTGTTACCAAAATGATTTAAATGAACAGAATGAATACATGAAAAGAATAATGAATTTGAACGTATACGGGCAGTTTTATTAAATATTTGGTTGGTGTTACCAAAAATGAACTAAATTGAACAAATAAATACCAGGGAAATAATAATGAACAAAATGAATAATCGAATAGTAGTAATAATGTTTTGCCAAGAAAGAGATTGCGAAGGGAAAATCGAAACAAAATTATAAGAATCAGGCAAAATGAAAATATAATGAGGAGGGAAAGAACAATTTTTTTTTTGTCTGCGAATTGCGAAATTGCGATACCTAAACGAAAAGGAGACAAAGTGTAACTTCACTCGCAACACAAACCTGTTACTGCGCAAACTGCAATACTGCAAATGAAGCTTACAGACGTTGATTTTTTCTCTTAGTTAGGCATATTTATGTATGTATATATTGTATATATACATACAGTATTATATTATCAAATTCGCACAATTGAGAAAGGTAAACACAGGAAAATGAATAATAGAATAGTTTATATTTTTTTCTAAGGAAAGCTAATGCGAAGGGATGATCGAAAAATAAATTTTTAAGAAATACAAGTTGAAATTTATTTTGTTAACAGGGGAAATTAAAATATGAAAGGGAGGCAAAGAACAATTTTTTGCTTGGGAACCGCGATACCTAAACGAAAAGAAAACAAAAAGTGTCGAGTCTCGAATTGGATATTGTTTGTTTTGTTTTAGAAATTGGTACGATTGACAGTGTTGCCAAGTCGAAATTCCAAATAAAGTCAAATCTGACTTGTTGAATTTATTTCTCTCTTCCAAATCAAGTCAAAAATAAAAGGCAAATATTTGAAAATTTTGTTTCTAGTAAAAAAAAAGTCAAATATCAAAATACCAAATATTAATGATAACATAAATACATTTTATTAGTTATAAACAAAACGTAAAGTATTTCAACTTCAATTCATTAAGTTAATTAGAATAAATAATATTTCATAAATTATTATTATATAAAAATAGGTACATATGTACTTAAGTTAAGGTACATAAAGTTAAAGATCTTCAAAATCTATATTTTTGTATGTAGCATTTGTTCCAACTTTGTTTTTTACTTCTGCAGGAATTCCAAAGTTATTGCAACAGTTTTTATTGCGCAAATGATTTCCTATCGTCAAAAGAGAATTACTTTAAAAGAGCTGCATTCTGCTTCTTTGTTACGTTTTGATCAAATTTAATTGACTAAAAATTCTTTCTACTTCTGCATTGGAAATTGGCAAAACCAATATTGATATAAAAAACTTCGCCAACTCTTTAAATGGATTTTCTCCACTGGCATCCTTATACGAATAAACTTTGCACCAGAAAGACACTGTCTTTTTTATGTTTTTCCATTTTATGAAACAAAGATTGCTCCACTGGCTTAAAATCTTTTCTTTTGAATCAGGCTCAACCTTCATCTCTTCCAGAACTGGAAGCAATGAGCTTTTGTTTTGGGAAAGGCATGTGTCGACAGAAAGCATGCAGATCTGTTTGAGAATTTTTAGAATTTTTAGGCCTACACTGAAGTTGAAATGTATTTTAAAATAATATTTTAACAAAAAGTTAAGTTGCATATTGAATTATTGAATAAAGTCAAAAAACAAGTCAAAATACTTTTGACAACATTTGTATTTCATTTCATGTCAACAGCGATGAAATCTTGTCAAATTTGACATGAAACAGGTCAAAGCGGCAACACTGACGATTGATAGTTGAATTGAGTCGCGATGGATGTGTTCATGGAGTAGTTATAATTCTTAATTTCCATTGGACAGAAAAATCGATTTTTTTTTTAGTTGGCCAGTTATATATAAAGGTAAGACTGCACTCAACTTCAGCGGAGCTGCACTTCACGACGCGTCAAAACACTTTTTTGACATTTATTAATACACCGTGGGCTAGTGTGAAAGGCCTTTAAGTAATTAGTTGGCAAAATGGGTTTTTCATTTATCCTGCAAAAATGAATGCCATCTACTGCATGTGTCGAAAACGAGGAAATTTTATCTTGACTATAGTCTACGAACAAACCCCTTAGTATTTTCTTTTACTTCGTGTCCTCCGTGTGACTTTTTTAGGTTGAGAGTTGTTCAATAGTACCAAGTGTGAAATAAAAAACTAGGCTACGGTCGATGCGTTTTATTTTTCGAGTTACTTTAGCCTTAACTCCATAGACCTACTTTTGTACAAAAGTACAAATGTGAGAAATTAAAATGTTCGCTAAAGAAACATACTTACAAAAAAACATACCAAAATTGTTCTGAAACAGAAATTAAACCACCATGCACAATTTTCCATTGTTTTTTAGCAAGCAGGTGTCTTCAGAATAGATATTTATTTCTCACTTTTGTACAAAAGAAGGCCTATGTAGTTAAGCCTTTACTGTAATACGTATAGATTGAGATCCGCAATTAAATACGCCTATTGTGTGGCATAGAAAATTAAATTGCTACACATGGTGTAGAGTGGGGATTGGGGAATTTAGATGTTTACATACTACATCGTATAGAAGGAAGGGAAAACTAGGGATAGGGACAATCAGAAAAGTAAAGGAAATAGAAATCGAAAATAAAATTTAAAAGAAATACGAGTACAAAAAACAAACGGTGGAAAAGATGCTACAGTATTTAAGACGACCCCAAAAACTTGAGACTGTATGTCTAGCTGATTTCGTCGCAAAGTACACTAGACGCTATACAACTCGGATAGAAAGCCTACCACGTTAAGGTGAAGATGATAATGAGGAACTAACAATAATAACCAATATAATAACCAATATCCAGGTCAGCATAAACACATAATATAAAGATGCCAAAACTTCGTACGTCTTACCCCCCAAAACCCATTTGTTTACATTGTTGTATTTGGAATTTAATTTTGTGTCGAAGAATAGATGTGAATTGCAGCAACAATTTAACGCGGTGAGTTTGATTGGTTTGACAGTTCTTTTTTTTTTGTGAATTTGCTGTGGTGACTTTTATCTCGGTACGTGCGTCTCAATATTATTGTCGTGTTTTTAACAACAATTCGCGGTTTTTCATTAATAATAATAAAAAAAAAAATAATAAATTCTTGTTTGTCTATCTTTAACATTGATAGTCATTTAAATAAAGTGTTTTTGTGTTTTTGCTTATTTCGTGCAAGAACTGTGCCTTGTGTTGCTAAATCTCAGCAAGGGTGGCGATATCTACAAGATGATAAAGCCAGAATGACTGTTTTTGGTCATTTGGAAGGTAATTCCTCAACGTGGACGTCCTCAACGCTGGACAGATAACGCACCGAGCTCCAGCACATCACGATTGCTGTGACACCTTTACTGGCTGCTGAATGCAAAACTGCCACAACAACCTCACAACCCGACTCCACAGGCCATGAAGATGGCCGGACTATGGAACATGTCTAAAAAAAATCCCATGGAGTCGCAAAAATCCATGTCCAAGCAGTGACATATCCATACAAATCAGATTGTGGATTGGATTGTAGATAAGATTATGGACATCGTTCATGGCCTGTGGAGTCGGGGTGTTAGGTAGCTGTAGTAAGTCCATCGCATTCGTCGTGCCACAGAGTTTCCTCATCATCATAATCGTTCACTCTATCGCAATCAACATCATCTGTGCCATCAAACACCAATTACCAATGTGGACGCAATTCGATTGTGAAAAATGTATTTGGTGGAACTCTGCAGAGTGAAAAGCGTTTTTTGATTTGTGGCTTGGAGAGAAAGATACGTGATCCCTTTCTCCCGTTCACAGTGCGAAAGGTAACTCTACGGCAGCGGTTTCCCTTGGTAAGTGTTTGGTATGTGTTTTCGAATAAAAAATGTTTGAGACCAAATTTATTAATTTTAGTCACTACTTACTTTAATTCGTCATCTAACACCCGAAAGATACAAAAGAGGTTATGTTATGATATTTTGCATTGAACATGCTGAGGCAGCAGACGAAATCAGCGAGTGTATTGCCGAGTCATTCACAAACTTAGATGCTCTGTGCTCCAATAAAATCGCAAGACTGCATTTGTTTTGTGATTTGTTGCATAACCGCACTATTAAGGTATCAAATGCCAGTTTCATAAGTAAGTAATTTTTATTTTATAGCTTTAAAGAATGATAATTTTGTGACTATAGGTATATAAAACTGTGCTCAATAAGGGTAACCACAATTTTTTACTAGGTACTATTAACAAAAATTTTATATATTCCGTCAAAATAAAGTATTTCTTGTTCTTTCACAAACCATGTTTTTTAAAAATTGACTTTTTGATGTTTACACAATTCAATTTTTTTCAATTTTAAAGTTTCCGGATACTAATTTTTTTAGGATGACTAATTTAGTGCTTTTTTCTTTCACTCAAAATACGCATGAATTCAATTTGCGGAAAAAAACAAAAACTATTTGCCACAGAGAGGGTGCAAAGAATTGAATTTAAATTATTAAAAGAGGACGTAAATCAATACGGGAATAAGGTGTTTTTAAAAAAATGCTGTCTTCCACGTTTTAAAACAAACTTAAATAAAACTCGAAATCGTCAATATTTAACCCAAAGGACAATGGGCAAAGATGTATTGAGCGGTGGCCCGGCATCAATAAGAAAGGCCTTCATATCGTATATAGGTACATATTTATGCATTCATTATCCGTTAACCGTTTGTCCAAATTCGCTGTGTGACAGAAGTTATTTAATTTTCGAATTAAATTAGTCACAATTCCCTTTTTTCTAAGTTCGATTTAAGCCATTTTTGGAATAAAGTTCTTTGAACTCATGAGACATTACCTGCATTTTTTCATATGTCTTAAATTATTTTTAAGGGTAGCAAGCATCAATTTTATGCAGAAGGCATTTTTTGGAGTATTTAATAAGTAAAAAATACAAATATTGGTTTTTTAACAATAATTTTGATGTTAAAATTATCTCTGGAAAACAAGAAACAAATATCAATTTGTATCTCATTTGTCATTTATCATTTATCGGAATAAAAATGGGTCTTATTTTCAAGGTTTTAAATTGCAATTCGTAATAGTTAGACAAAACAACCCACAACTTACTTTACTTTATATAAACTATATATACTATTACGGGTTGAAAATGTTTTTGGGTTATTTCTAATTTAGTTACGAAGAAAATGGTTGTACAATTATTATTGACTCATTCCTAAATAGATACAAATAAAAATATAAACAAAAAATAGAACATTTTTGTTTTGCTTTTTATGATACTAAAGGATTTTTAACTCAGTCACCTATTTTAAATTTCATTGCGCTTTTTTAAAAAAGAATGAAGGCTCTCCCAAACCAATGAGAAACATTCTTCAGTCAAAACTAATTCATATGTTTCTCCGCCGAGTTGGTGTGGGCACTCTCATATGTACATATATGACCATGTAAATAAATTTTGACATGCGAATGTTTCTTGGCCGCAACGAATGTTCCGCATTAGTTGGGAGAGCCTTGATAGATAGAGCCTTTTTTTGATGCTTGCGATCCCTAAATATAATTTTAAAAATCTGACAAAATTCATGGGTTTAAATAACATAATACCAAAAAATGGATTAAATCGAACGAAAAATACACAAAATATTAATGAAAAACTAAGGAAATAGGAAATTGTGACCCTAAAACTCATTTTAATTCAAACTAGCCGTCCCGTGCTCGCGTTGCTTCGCATAGTTTATAGAATGATAATTTGACAATAGATATACAAAACTGTGCTCAATAAGGCTAACCGCAATTTCTAGTATATTATTAAAAAAACGTTTATATATGTCTTCCAAATTAAGTATTTCATGTTCTCTCACGAACCAAGTTTTCAAAAATAGAAATTTTTTGATGTTTGCATAATTCAATTTGTTTTAATTTTAAAGTTTCCAGATACCTAATGTTGTCACTAATTTAGTTCCTTTTTCTCTTTCACTCAAAATACGCATGAATTCTATTTGCGGAAAAAACTATTTTCCTTAGTATTTCCTTAGTTATTTAAATCATTAAAAAGAACGTAAATCAATAACGGTAATAAGGTGTTTTAAAAAAATGCTATCTTCCACTTTTTTAGGCAAACTTAAATAAAACTCGGAATCGTCAGTATTTAACTAAAATACAAATTGTAAAAAAGTATTTCCTTTTTCTTAAGTATGTATAACCTTTGAAATACAAATCATACAAAAAGTATGAAGATACTTACTTCTAGGTTTTGACCAGAGAAATTCTACCCCAATTTTTACCAATATATTAACAAAAAGTTTATACTATATGAATAAAGAGTTGGATGTTCACTCACGGAAAAAGTTTTCAAAAATAGATTTTTTGATGTTTGCATAAAAGTAGGCATAATATTTTAATTTGTTTTTATTTTAAAGCTTCCGGATACACAATGTTGCCACTACACAACTTCTCATACTCAGAAGGTGGCCACAGTATAATGTTGTCCTACAAACACTTTTGGAAGAAAGTCCTGAATGCAATATGAAAACAAAACATTTCAGAATTTTACCAATGTCACTGTGCTAAGTTTTACCGATAAAGCATTTCCATTAACATACATATATCAATATGTTAGTCCAACCTATTAAGTATAAGTTCACCAATTTAAATAAATCCTTTTTATTTTTTACATTTTCTATTTCTATTTTCACTATTTTAGATGTTGAAACAAAACTTTAGTTCATTCCCATGTTCCAAGCTCTTGCTCCACAAATTTACATCGCAATCATTTCGCGTTGCTTCACTGATTTTTCAAAAAAAAAAATTTAGTAGGGATACAAACCCCTGCCAAATAAAACCCCCCAAGTTCTACCAGTATATTAACAAAAAGTTTATACGCATATATATTTCTGGTAGACATAATATTTTAATTTGTGTTTTTAAGGCTTCCGGATACACAATGTTGTCAATTGAGTGCCTATTTTTCTTTCACTCAAAATACGCATACATTCGGATAAAACCCTTTTACCATAAAGGTGCCAAACAAAAATTATTTAAATTATGAAAAGAAGTAAAGCGTGTACTTCGAGAAAAAATTGCATTATGTTTGTTAAGGCAAATTAAACAAAACTCGGTATTGTCAATATTTACCAAACTGTCGAGGATAAAATTATTTGCCATATGGATGGTGAAAAAAAGTTGTATTCTTCCCTTATCTTTTTTTGAGTATTGAAAATATTTAATTTTATATTTTTAGTTTGAAGAACACATATCGCATACTTTTGGAATGATTTATGTACATACATAATAAAAAACACAAAGGAAATGTTTTTTTACAAATGTCAAACTTTTTTAATGTGTTTTTCTTAGACAACAGTACCTTCGGTGGACTAAATTTAGTTAGGCCGCCCACCAGGAAAATGTTGACAACAAAGCAAACCAACGACGCAAAAAAAGAGTTAAGAGTCTTAAAACACACGAAGCGGGTGACGATTGTACATATATAGTCTATATAAAGGATCTCCATTAACTAATGTCCATCTCATAGTCTAAACTATTGCGTATAGTTTAACCATTTTCATCAAAACCCTATTTTTTGCATTTAAATTGTTTTTTTTTTGCACTTTTAAACATTTTTGAAAATAAATAATTAGCCTATCTTCATTCCCTACATCCAAATTCTCGTTCCACAAATTTTCATTCCAATCATTTCAGTATTTTCTTAGATAAAGTGGAACAAACACACTTTCACATTTATAATATTATTAAGATTAAATAACTTCTGACACAGAGCGAATTTGGAGAAACGGTTAACGGATAATGAATGCATAAATATGTACCCATATACGATATTAATGCCGTTTTCATTGGTGCTGGGCCAGATTTGCCCATTGTCCTTTTCGAAGAAAAAAATATCTACCATATATATGTAGGTGGTAAAAAAAAGTATGTCCTTATTTTCCAAGTATAACATTTGAAATACAAATCATACAAAAAGTATGAAGATACTTACAGACTTTGACCACAGAAATAAACAACTTCTCATATCGTTGAATTTTTGAACAACAACAACCACTTAAAGGCGCTACCACCAATTGTTTGGCTGGAGATAATAGCTATTTCGTGCTTTGCCACTTTTGCACTCATCAGTCTCCTTTTTGTGGTGCTGAGCTTTAATCCAATTTTATTTGGAAAACTTTGTATGAAATTGACGGAATAAAGAATGGTCAAGCCTAATAAGCTGACATTCTAGTACAAATAGTGCAATAATAACAATAATAACTTCTCATATCATCAACTCTGAAAATAATTTTTTCTGCACCATGGTAGTAAATTTTGTTTGTAATGTTTTTAAATGAGTTTTATAATTTCATTCAACTCTTTTCAAAATCGAAAATATTTAATTTTAAAATTTTCCTTGATATACACGGTTCACAATGCCGCTTAAAAACTATTTTTATTTTTCTTCCTCTTCTCTTCCCCACCATACGAAAACCCTTTAAATATTTTTTTTTTAATTTAATTTTACTCAAGGTGAACTCGTATATTATTTTAAATTTTGTTTCGCGAAATATGTATGTTACGATAAAACTCCAAATTGAGTTGATTCAAGAACTACCGGCAAAATTGGAATTTTTCAGAGACATTAGCAGAAGTTAAAAATATTTTTTTCATTCCAGACTTTTTCCAACGATTTCTCTTGGCCAACTGTACTTTGGATGGCCCGCATTTGACATGCGGACCCAAGGTACTACTGTCCAAGAAATACGTATGTTTACTTTGGTGCTCGCCTGACGACTGAACATACTCTAAGCGGAGCAACGAAGAATGGACAATGTATGAAAAGGATTTTCTGTTGAAACAAAGCAATATTTGTAGGTTTACCTCCGGTTATTTATAACTACATTATATTAAAATAGTCTTTAAAATGAATTGCTATTGTATTTTTATAGCCAAAAGAAGAGAAAAAAGAAGAAGTTCCATACATAAAGCACCAATGTCAGGTGACGAGAAAGTCGATGAAGATCTTAATGGAGTGCCATTCGATGGAGCACCACTCTTGAAGGGTACCTTAATGCGTGCGTTACCCGAAACAATACCAATACAAAATGACAATTGTACAGCGCGTATTATACAAAACTTCAGATAAATTTTTGTTTGATTTGATTTGATTCTTTATTTACATACATATGTAGCTTGAACTATTTATTACAAATTTTAACTTAAAACTAATTAAAAGAATACAAAATTATTCATTTTTGCATATAATATCATTTTCTTTTAAAAAACAATAACATTATTTTCTGACTTTAAGACAAATGGCAAGTTATTGAATAATTTAAAACATTTATGAATCAATATGTTCTGCGACCTACTTGTAAAAAAAAGTAGTCTGAAATCACATCCATTTCTTAAATTATGTGTTGATAATACTAACTTATTCTTCAGATAAATCAAAAATATATATATAAATTTAAAAAGCTTAACTGATGGTGTAGTTACACAAACATTTTCCAACTAAAATTAACATTCAAATTGAATTAAATAAATAACATTATGTATAAAGATATTTTCTTTTAATATGATTTATTACCATTTGATTATACAAAAAAGATTTTGAACAGTAAATTGTTTTAACTGCATCGTGTAGTTTCATATAATTGTCGTAGAGCTTTTCTGTTGAACATGCGCGATCGCATCTATTAAAATTGTATTTTTTAAGTTAATTTAATGTTTTTAGTTATTAAAATATCGATGTGTACATTACCCATGTGCTGCTTCTGTATATTGTCCGATTAATATTTGAGTTCCATTAAGTCCTTTCGTTATGAGTTGCAATTGTTTTGTGTACTACGACTCAATTAAGTACATATTTCAATTTTGATACATGAACATACACCCCTGTTCTGAATTCCAATCGTTTGTAAAATCCTTTCGTTTTTAAACTGGGGGGGAATTAGTGAGTTTTTTTATCTATCGGATTGAAAACGGAATTGACATTTGAAATTCAATTGAAATTGTAATCATTTTAAAATGTAAGAAATTATGTTTTGCAATAGGTATCGACTTACAAAGCATACCAAATCCCACTTATCATTAGGTGATTTTAATAAATCTCTTTTCGGATTTCGAAAGCATAAAAGGTTTGGATATTGGCTACTGTGAAATTCAAATTAAGAATACCTTTTTTTGAATCCGTTTGAAAATCAGAATAGGGCTGATTTTGTATACATTTGCTTTCCTATAATAGTATTAAAAATCCTATTCGAGAAACCTATACTTTCCTAAAATTGTCTAAAAAACCTTATTCCGAAACATGCTTTCCTAAAAATGTCTAACAAAACCTATTCCCGAAACCTACTTTCCTAAAATTAGTCTAAAAAACCTATTCCGAAACCTGCTTCTCTAATAATGTCCAACAAAACCTATTCCCGAAACCTACTTTCCTAAAATTGTCCACGAAAACCTACTTTCCTAAATGTGTCTTAGAAAACCTGTTCCCGAAACCTTCTTTTCTAAAATTGTTTTAGAAAACCTATTCAGAAACCTATTAAAAATGAATAGAAACCTTAAATTATGATACCTACTCCTAAAAAGATTGCTATAGCTTCCTAAAGGTGACTCACACAAAGATATTTTTCTCTAAAAGACGGTTTATTTTTTTCCCTATTCCAAAACCTTAATTCAAAGAGAATTCTAATCCTAATGTAATAATTAAGTATGAAATTTTGTGGCAAACTGCTACAACAATGATAGCTATACTTTGGTTTCACACCATCAAGAAGTTTTTGAAGAACTTGAGTTTCATGAGCAATTTGGCCAAATATTTTGCAAAACTGTTCTTCTATACTTTGGTTTCACACCATCAAGAAGTTTTTGAAGAACTTGAGTTTCGTGAGCAATTTGGCCAAATATTTTGCAAAACTGTTCTTCTATGTCTCGAACATACTCTACAAAACTTGATGGTGCTGCCACTAGATTGCAGTTATCGAACTGCTTAAAACCAATAAAAGTTGAATTGATATCAGGTTCGGAATTGTTATAAATAGGTCTATCCAATTCACATGTGTGAACTTTACTGCACTTATTGTACACCCAACCGCAAACATAAGCAAAGCTATTTTCGTGCAAGAAATTAGCTATACTTGTCTCTTCAGTGGAATTGACTGTAAAAGCAGCGTCATGTTCTTGGTCTTGGCCGAATGACAAACATGGCTGCGGAGACGCATTTTGTTTAAAAAAATTGTCTAATTGCACAAAATCTAAATGCTCGCAATTCCCACATTTTACGACCTTCAAATATTTAAGGCCCCATAGCTGCTGGAATATCGTAACAAAAGAATATGCTGAAATCCTTCTATTGTTGCCATCCGAACTTCGCACCTGGCTGAAAAAATGCTCTAAGCAATCCTGATTCAAGTGCCTTGTAAGAATGTACTGGAAATTACATGTCTTCAGCTGCTCCCACATGCATATAAGCGACGTTATGTTAAGCAGCCAGCCCTTGATAAAAGAATACTTGCTCGTTATGTTTTCGCCTTTGGAATCGATGACTTTTAAGGATTTTAAGATCCTTTTTGCGTCCTGCAGAAATGTGAGTTGGTCTTCAGAGCAACTAAATTTTGGTTGATACTTGTTTCCAAACGATCGAGTGGAAGAATTAAAAATATCAAACAAATCGTTGAAGAAGTACGCGAACTCTGCAGTGCCTCTCATGGTATCAGATCCCTTTCCTGAGCTATAAAATGTACAAAGAGCAGAGCCTAAAGTATGGCTAAGAACCTGGGTGGCATAACGAACTTTCATTCGCTGATATGTGTTCGGGTACATGTGTTCATTAGTCAGCTTAGGGATACAACGTGGAGTAATTTTGGAATCTATATTGTAGATTCGAACAATATCCTTCCACGTGGCTGTAAAAGATTCGCCTGAAGTGTCAAAGGATATATCATTTTTTAAAAGGCAATTTCTTGCGCTTTTAATCAAATGAGGAGCATCATAGAAACAAAATTTTTTTTGCTTTTCTTCATTTTCTGGTCCAAATTCAAAATATGGCTGGTTTCTAGTTATTCCAAGTTTTCGGTGAAGACCCCGAAAATTCGATCCGTGGTCAGAAACAAAATGAACTGGTTTGAATCCTACTTTTTGAAGAGCAATTATGCTTTTGCACAAAAGGTTCTTAAGCATGTCAGATGGACAAGATGACTTAACGAAAAAGTATGCAATTGGGTGTTTCCACCTTTTTGCAATGCCCTGGGCCATAATAACTAAAACGTTATTAGAAGGCCATTCCGTTCTGTGCTCATCAGAACCATAATCTTCAAAACCTATTATTATGTCACTTTTCATATAGTACTCTAAATGAGTCCTTAGTGACATTTCGTCCATAGAAATGTAACAGTATTTGTATAAATCGTCGGTAACCTGGCACATCTTCAGCTCTAAGCTTTTGATATTGAAATCAATATTGCCAGGCTGATTCGGCCAATGGGATGTAAATGAGCGGAGGGTGGTTTCAGAGGGCAGCCCTAACGTCTCTTTCATTAACCTGTAGGTTACTGAGGAAGTAAATTTAATTGATAATGCCAACAACTTCATATCGTTGGAATACCTAAAGCCGTTAGGCGAAGTTTTTGAATTTTTCCTAAAATTTGAAACAATGATGTATAAGCCATCAGATAAACTTTCCTTAAGTTCTGTTTCAAATTTATCCCTAGAAGTCTCCTGACTTAATTTTAAGTTCCTATTTTGCTCCTCGAGTAACAAAATGAACTGTTCCTTTTCCCTCAATATGTTTTCTAAATAACTATTCCTTTTTTCGAGGGCAAGAAGATTGCTCTGAGCAACTTTTAACCTACATCTCAATGATTCCTTTTTGGGAGTTCTATTCCTAAGGTATGCAGACGTTTCGGTAAACGCATCACTTACTTGAGTAATAAACAAATTTTCGGGAATATTTATATGTTCTACCACTTCTTCGTTTTCTACTTCTTCTTCTTCTTCTTCTTCTGGTTTTTCTTCTTCTTCTGCTTTTTCTACAACTTCTTCTTTTTCTTCTTCTTGGATAGAAATTCTATCCCCTTTTTCTTCTTCAATTACAAGTTCTTCTTGATCTATTTAATTATTTTCATTTCATTAAACAATTTATTGAATAATTATTATTTAAAACAAAAACAATTTTAATACCTATTACAATATCTCCATTATTCAAAAATTCTTCCTCTGCGGATTCCATTATGACATCCTCTTGATTGGAATGTCTAATGTCTGGTACAGCACATTGTGTCAAGCGATTTCTCTTTGAGTTTGCGAACATTTGTTCCGAAAAATGATTTTCGCAAATTCTGTGGGATTTGAGTAAAACAGGCAGATCCAAACGTTGCCGCCATATTTCCCTGCTGTTAAAAACAAGTTAATTATTAGGATTTCAAGAGAAACTCATACGAAAATTTCATATTAGGGGCCAGTTATAGCTATCATTGAAAACCATCATTGAAAATATTAATTGTCAATTTTGAGAGATTTTGAAGAAAAAATAAATGATTATTTTGATGCCAAAGTAAAGCTAATTGACTTAATTACAATTAAAGCTAATAGGCAAAACAAAATTCAATTTGGCACAATTTTTCTCATAAAATGACTTTTAATTTTTCAATGGTGCACTACCTTCCAAATGAATTTTTTTTGGAGGAGAAATAATTTGAAGTCGTAAGCTATATTTCTGCATTCAAATATTCAATGGTTAAACTTTCGAAGGGTCTCAAAATCAATCAGACTCAGAGACGTTTAAATCATCCGATTAGAGCAAATATTTTAGAAGTTACAGCTTGGTTTATGTAGGTCTTATAAGAATTTCAAGAGAAAATCATACGAAATTCCCATAAGACCTACATAAACCAAGCTGTAACTTCTAAAATATTTGTTCTAATCGGATGATTTAAACGTCTCTGAGTCTGAATTAATGTGCGTCAGGTATTTTAAACCTTAGTTTTGAGTTTTAAAAATTATTTTTATAAAAGTCCGTATAGGACTAATTTCTTCATCTAATATGAAATTGTCGAATGATGAAATTGGTTTTATACAACATTTTTGAAAGTCTTTCATTGAATTAAGAATAGCTCACGGCAGCAATTATATACTTTAATTCAGACTGAGAGCCGTTTAAATCACCAAATTAGAGCAAATATTTTAGAAGTTACAGCCTGGTTTATGTAGGCCTTATGGGAATTTCGTATGATTTTCTCTTGAAATTCTTATAAGACCTACATAAACCAAGCTGTAACTTCTAAAATATTTGCTCTAATCGGATGATTTAAACGTCTGTGAGTCTGAAATAATGTGCGTCAGGTATTTTAAACCTTAGTTTTGAGTTTTAAAAATTATTTTTATAAAAGTCCGTATAGGACTAATTTCTTCATCTAATATGAAATTGTCGAATGATGAAATTGGTTTTATACAACATTTTTGAAAGTCTTTCATTGAATTAAGAATGGCTCACGGCAGCAATTATATACTTTAATTCAGACTGAGAGCCGTTTAAATCACCAAATTAGAGCAAATATTTTAGAAGTTACAGCCTGGTTTATGTAGGCCTTATGGGAATTTCGTATGATTTTCTCTTGAAATTCTTATAAGACCTACATAAACCAAGCTGTAACTTCTAAAATATTTGCTCTAATCGGATGATTTAAACGTCTCTGAGTCTGAATTAATGTGCGTCAGGTATTTTAAACCTTAGTTTTGAGTTTTAAAAATTATTTTTATAAAAGTCCGTATAGGACTAATTTCTTCATCTAATATGAAATTGTCGAATGATGAAATTGGTTTTATACAACATTTTTGAAAGTCTTTCATTGAATTAAGAATGGCTCACGGCAGCAATTATATACTTTAATTCAGACTGAGAGCCGTTTAAATCACCAAATTAGAGCAAATATTTTAGAAGTTACAGCCTGGTTTATGTAGGCCTTATGGGAATTTCGTATGATTTTCTCTTGAAATTCTTATAAGACCTACATAAACCAAGCTGTAACTTCTAAAATATTTGCTCTAATCGGATGATTTAAACGTCTCTGAGTCTGAATTAATGTGCGTCAGGTATTTTAAACCTTAGTTTTGAGTTTTAAAAATTATTTTTATAAAAGTCCGTATAGGACTAATTTCTTCATCTAATATGAAATTGTCGAATGATGAAATTGGTTTTATACAACATTTTTGAAAGTCTTTCATTGAATTAAGAATGGCTCACGGCAGCAATTAAATACTTTAATTCAGACTGAGAGCCGTTTAAATCACCAAATTAGAGCAAATATTTTAGAAGTTACAGCCTGGTTTATGTAGGCCTTATGGGAATTTCGTATGATTTTCTCTTGAAATTCTTATAAGACCTACATAAACCAAGCTGTAACTTCTAAAATATTTGCTCTAATCGGATGATTTAAACGTCTCTGAGTCTGAATTAATGTGCGTCAGGTATTTTAAACCTTAGTTTTGAGTTTTAAAAATTATTTTTATAAAAGTCCGTATAGGACTAATTTCTTCATCTAATATGAAATTGTCGAATGATGAAATTGGTTTTATACAACATTTTTGAAAGTCTTTCATTGAATTAAGAATGGCTCACGGCAGCAATTATATACTTTAATTCAGACTGAGAGCCGTTTAAATCACCAAATTAGAGCAAATATTTTAGAAGTTACAGCCTGGTTTATGTAGGCCTTATGGGAATTTCGTATGATTTTCTCTTGAAATTCTTATAAGACCTACATAAACCAAGCTGTAACTTCTTAAATATTTGCTCTAATCGGATGATTTAAACGTCTCTGAGTCTGAATTAATGTGCGTCAGGTATTTTAAACCTTAGTTTTGAGTTTTAAAAATTATTTTTATAAAAGTCCGTATAGGACTAATTTCTTCATCTAATATGAAATTGTCGAATGATGAAATTGGTTTTATACAACATTTTTGAAAGTCTTTCATTGAATTAAGAATGGCTCACGGCAGCAATTATATACTTTAATTCAGACTGAGAGCCGTTTAAATCACCAAATTAGAGCAAATATTTTAGAAGTTACAGCCTGGTTTATGTAGGCCTTATGGGAATTTCGTATGATTTTCTCTTGAAATTCTTATAAGACCTACATAAACCAAGCTGTAACTTCTTAAATATTTGCTCTAATCGGATGATTTAAACGTCTCTGAGTCTGAATTAATGTGCGTCAGGTATTTTAAACCTTAGTTTTGAGTTTTAAAAATTATTTTTATAAAAGTCCGTATAGGACTAATTTCTTCATCTAATATGAAATTGTCGAATGATGAAATTGGTTTTATACAACATTTTTGAAAGTCTTTCATTGAATTAAGAATGGCTCACGGCAGCAATTATATACTTTAATTCAGACTGAGAGCCGTTTAAATCACCAAATTAGAGCAAATATTTTAGAAGTTACAGCCTGGTTTATGTAGGTCTTATGCGAATTTCGTATGATTTTCTCTTGAAATTCTTATAAGGCCTACATAAACCAAGCTGTAACTTCTAAAATATTTGCTCTAATCGGATGATTTAAACGGCTCTGAGTCTTAAATACTGCAATGCAGGTATCTGAAATCCCGGTTTTGTGTTTTAAAAAATTATTTAAATATAAATCCATCTAAATGAATTCTTAAGGAATAAATATTTTTAACTTAGGTACCTGGCACTAGGAGCACGGAATGTATGGTTGAATGTTGCACAACCTAATACACACCGCGATGTCCTGATTTTATCTCCCATTGTTGAGTCCTGAAAATAAATTATATAATCAAAAAGAAAAGAAAAGGCGCGAACACTCCTTTTTATAATCTGATGGGGAAATCGGTCCCACAGAAAACTAGTTCCACTTTTTCTTAAAAAAATTAAATTAATAGTTTTATTTGTTTTAAGAAAAACAATTTTGAATGCGATTAGCTTTCACTTTTTCACTTAAATTTGAGTTTAAAAATTCAATGTCTATAAAAACACAACCAAAGCGAGTAATAATAAAAATTGAATTGCATTCAAATACCAATTTTTTGACGTTTTAGGATTCACCACGGCCACCACGGGAATTTTTAACAGTTATAATATTTGGGATGTGTTTGAAATATTTTTTCTGAAGGTGCAGCCGCACTTTTTTTTAATGAAATAATGCTAGTTTTGGTTTTTTTTATCAATTCTTTAAAACCGTATATTTTGGTAAGGAATTGAATTTTATATATCAAAGATTAATCACAGTTCCTTAGCTATCTTATTTGTTAATGTTTTTATTTCGAAATTTTGAAATAAGGTAGGTAATAGAAGAAAACTTGCCATATAAACCTACCAAATTTAATTCAGTAATCATGAAATAACAAATTTCACTTATAATTTTGGGGTTCTTTGATATTACACTTATAAAACATTGCGTACTTTTAAATTTTACTACTTTTTACGGCTGAAGGCTTAACTACATAGACCTACTTTTTTGCTAGAAGTGCAAAAGTGCGATATTAAAGATTCGCTAAAATCCCTTCCACACTAGCCCACTGTGTATTAATACATGCCAAATTGAAAATGGGAAAGAATTCCACGCGACTGCCAAATTTTTGGGAAAAAAATAACTTCATATTTTGCTTCCATACCTGCTTATATTAATTCATTACCATAACCTAAAAAAAGTGTGATAGAATGTGGGGAAGAATTAGACCCATTCCTAAAATTATTCATGTATTAACACATGTCAAATCGTGTGGGATAGAATGTCGGGTTGTGTAGGCTGGACTTTCATATTTTGTTTCCACACTATTCTACATGATTTGTTTCCCACTTTTTTGACATGAATTAATACTCAGTGGGCTAGTGTGGAAGGCCTTTAAAGAAACCTGACTTCAAAAAACATACCAAGTGTTTTTTTGCAAGCGGTGTCTTTAGCACAGATATTTATTTCCAACTTTTATACAATATGGAAAAAGTATAGGTCTTTGCTGTTAAGCCTTAACTTGTTACGCAAAGGTTTTTGTATATGGATTAACTTGATTTCGTAATCATTTATGTTTTTGGTATTTTTCTTTGATGTTGTTCATCAAAAGAAATTAGCCAATGAAATGATAATTTTGCATACATTTTCGGGTACACGTTTAAGGCTAGATCACACATGATGGCACTACACATCAGTTGAGCGAAACTATACTCCCCACGTATTCTTTTGGAATTTTATTAAGTTCAAGGTCGACTTAGTGCGATATAATTAAAACTTATATATAAAGAATGTCCCTAACCAACACGAAAGCGGCACGAAATATTCGCAGACGCAAGTTTTTGTTGTAATTAGCATTGAAAATCTGTCATTTTTGTTAGCATTGTGAATGATTCGGCCTGCATAGCGAATGTTCCGCGTTAGTTTGGGACAGCCTTAATACTTTATCGCGTCGTGAAGTGTCTTTTTGCTGAAGTGGTCTTGCCTTTATCACTTAGATTGGCCGTCTTCCAAATACAAATATTTACAATTCTCAATCCAATGTTTACAATTGTGGGCAATAAGCTACGACTATCAAACGTGTGAAAATAGATTAACATGATTAATAATAACCACATTTTATTTTCAAAAATGATCCATATAGATTATCAAAAAACATGCATTACAATACGTTTTGCGAAAGCGGCACATTCGCCGACGAGGCGGCATATTTTGTTGTTATTTAGCATTGTTTATTTGTCATTTTTTGTATCATTGTGTATGATACACCCTGCAGAGCGAATCTTCCGCGTTGGTTTGGGAGAGCCATTACATCAACCCTGAAAGGTACAACAAAATTCAAGAAAGAATATGACAATAAAATAGACACTTTTAAACCAATTTATAATAATAATATATCTCAACAAAAACATTCTCACATAAGGTCGGGCAAGCACTTCATAATTCGTTCATCCATTCTTTATACTTTTTGAACACTCTCATGATATTTTCAAAATACCCGCCATTTTGGTGGTGAAATAATGCCAACTGTCTATGTGTGCAAAACTCGCATGGTGAATTTGGCCCAGCTTTCTATGTGTGCGTGTTTTAGCTTGTAGGCAAACCGGATGACAGCCGAGGTTTGGCATCTTTATATTATGTGTTTATGGTGGTCAGACAGGATGTCATGAACTACAAACGCGAATAGGCGTTTTTCTTTTTTAGCTCAGAAAAGAGTTCTGAACAGAGTCCGAGCATATCTAGCATGCTCTGAACATCCTCTGAACAAAGCGTGTTCTTGTTCTGAGCGCTCAGAATTATTTTTGAAACACATCTGAACACTAAGCTGTCACTTTTTTTCAATTTCACCTATCAAATGCTTGTGTTCAGCATTCAACTCGGTCTGCTCAGTTATTTTATTCTGAGCTCATAGAACGCGCTCTGAACAAGCTCAGAACAAGTTCAGAACGAAAAAAGAAACAAATTTGAAGCTCTGAACGTTCAGAGGTAAAAAAGAAACACAATTTTTTGTTTGACAGTTCAGGCTCTGCTCTGAACTATAAAAGAAAAACGCCTAATGTGTACTCTCTTTCACCCATTTCGCTGCGAAGAGTTAGATATTCTTAACAATGTCGCATAGTTTGGTTTCTTAGTAAGCAACTGAGACATGAATGGTCTCTAAAAGCTTATGGGGCTTACATGCAAATATTGGACAAATTATAAAGTTTAGTCATGTTTATTTTTATCTTGAAAATGCAAGTCATTTTCAATGTCCCCATTCTTACTCTATGAGTGAAATCTGTAAATTGTATATACTTCATCTTTCATTTTTATAAAATAATTAAAGAAACATAATAGTCCAGTCATTTGTTAGTTTTGCCTGGAATGTTTTGGAGTAGTTTTGAAAACTTTTCATTTTTATAGATTTTGGGGTGCACTTTCCGAATTTTCATTTTACTACCTCGCACTACTACCCCTAACGCCGCCATTCGAGGTTAAATGTCGAAAATATCAGGTTTTCGCATATAACTCCGAAACGGTAAATGCTATCGAAAACTGGAAATTTAGAATTTTTGTCAAACTTTTAAAATAATTATATCTTTAAAACGGTTGTTTTTAGAAAAAAATAATAATTGTTTCCTGTAGAGGGTCACATAATGTACAAACCTTGCATTCAGATGTTTTCAAAAATATGAACCGTTTAGGAGTTCTACGTGAAAAAGTGACATTTTCGACATTTTACGTTTTTTGAGATGTCGATATCTTCTTAACAGTGAGTCGTAGGAAAAAAATTGTCAAAACTTTTTTATCATTTACCGTTTCGGAGTTATATGCGAAAACCTGATACTTTCGACATTTAACCTCGAATGGTGGCGTTAGCGGGAAAAGTGCGAGGTGACAAAAAATGAATATTCGGAAAGACCACCCCAAAATCTATAAAAATGAAAAGTTTTTAAAACTACTCCAAAACTTTTCAGGCAAACCACTTTTTTCGCCCAAATGACTGGACTATAACAACGAAATTAAGAATCAAACGCGTGTTCAAAACCAAATAAACAAAAGCATCCGCACGTGATGAGAACTAGAAACAAATTGTTATTGCGTTTGCAATGTACGATGTACCGTATGCTAAACCGAATACATTATGGGGAAAAAAATATAGTTTTAAAAAGAAAATCCTATTGATTTAAGAGGATTTTATTCTCAAACCCCCATATTAATAAACGAAGCTATCTTTAACTCGTGGATTAGGAGTAAGATTTCTGCCACTTACGAGCTAGCTTAACCACCAAGGAAGGTATATTTATTTGTCATAGTTAATCCTTCGCTAAACTACCTTCCTTGGTGGTGACAGAAATCTTACTCCTAAATCGCGAGTTAAAGATAACTCGCCGCTGGCTTCGTTTATTAATATGGGGGAAAGTGTTTAAATATAAGAGAACTTTTTGTTTTAAAATGAAAGCACTTCTTGATTTTAGAGGTTTTTGCTTTTTATTTCAGAATTCATAAGTTGTTCTTTTAACTTGAACAACACGAATAAACATACAAATAAGATGAGATTGACTCTTCACATAATGATGGCAAAGATTTTTTTTCTTAAAGTATTCCTTATGAAAGGGTTTAGAAAATTCTTTTAATAAGTCAAACACATACACGTTGAACATCTATAAGGTTATTCTTATTGTTAGTCTAAGCTAGCAGAAGCAAGCAAAAGCAATGTAAAAGTATTATGGGGGTTTCTATTTGTTCTTAATAGATTTTCTTATTGGAAAGCTTAAATTAAAAAAAAAATATATATATTTTTTGCCTTATTGACGTTTAAGATTTATTAGATATTTCGATTATTGACTAAAATAAGCTGACATTCTCCTCAAAACAAATAAGAAAACCTACTAAAATATTTAATAAGATTTCCAGCATCAACATAATAGGATTTCTCTATGGAAATATCATATTATTTATATGTTTTAATGGAGATTTCTAAGTAAAACAGCTCTTTTATTGATTTTAGGTAGTAAAATTTTTCTTTGTATACTTATTTTTACAACACAAATTGATTTTAATTTTATGAATTTTATATTCTAATAAAATAAAATGCGTTAAGGGAGACTTCCATCTACGGCCTACACAGTCGAAAACTTGAAGATATTTTTTGAAAAATTCTTGCGAAGGAACTGTACATGATAATTAGAAACGGTTTTTTGCTTTTTGTTCATACATACTTCGATTTTAATAACCTATATTTTAAAACAAAAAAATATTAAGAAACGCGGTATTAGACCGTTTTATGTATTTCAATTTGTTTTGGCGTCACTACAAAATAAGTATTTAAAATATCGGGTAAGTTTTTGTTTTGAATTATTACTACGTAGATGGGCTACAAGGACTGCAAACAAACTTTTGCAAAAAAATTGTTTTGTTTAAGTTCTAAGTGTCATTTCGAGAGGTATCCAAAATTTTTATGAAATTTTATTATTCCATCAAATAGTACTTACAGAAACCGACAAGATGTCATTATTAGTTTAATTTTTCAAAAAAAATGGACTTAAGCCGTTTTTCCCCTGGACCCTTTATATGTTGATCTTGCACTCGGAAGTTGAGAATTAATCACTTGAATATGTATGTATAAGTATATATGTAAATGCTTCCTTAGTCCTTTTTTTTTAATAATGAATTTAAATATTATGTAAGCTTTGTAAACTTGGAGTAAAAAAAAAATACCATATTATGAGTTGATAAATAATAGTAATAAGTTAATTAGTAATAAGATTAGTTAATAAGTAAAATTTGTATTATATTATTAAACTGCGCTGTGATCTCTTAAAAATTAAATTTCCAAGAAAATATAAACTAAGGCACCTTTTATTGTAACGGGCTCAACAAAACGTCTGGCATGGACAGTGGACCCAATCAAAACTTCCTTACTTTTACCTATACATACAATCCTGTTTTAAATATTATTTAGAGCTGTATTCATTAAAGAAGAAAATAATTGAACGCAATAGTTAGATAATTTTTTTCAGTTCGAGTCTTCAATAAGATTTAAGTATTCTTTTATTTAGTTATAAAATAAATCCAAGCCAAATAAGAAAACGCACGAACTTTTCTGGTCTTGATCGCATAATATTAAAATAAAAAAAGGAATTATATCGTGAAGATCACAACTCTTAATAAAACAAAACTCAATAAATAAAAAAAGAAGGCCCTCCAGCGCCGGAGCCTTAAAATTATATAGCCACCTTTTAGCCTCAGGCCGACGAAAAATTGAAACGAAGTTAGTCTATCCATTGAGAAAATATATGTGAATAAACAAAAAATAAGATAATTTTCTAAAAATCAGAATCATATATCCGTCATGTTAATTTAAAAACAAAAAATCCTTAAACGCAGTTTTAATAAAAAATATTTAGGTCTCCTTAACGGGGAGATCCTTAATGAAAGATTACTTGTTGAAATCTTATATGACACATTCATTAGGAGATTTCAGTTTAATATTTGCTTTGTTCGTGAAAAAAAGTAGAGCAGATTCAAAAAAAAATATTTGGACTACATGAATACACAAATGATAGTTTGTTCCTGCATTTTTTCGGTGGCTTGAGATTCAACTAAAAAACTATACACGATGATTCTTCTGATGAAAACTAATGCATAAGTTCATGAGTTCTATGTGTAAATCCACTCTTCTGCTTACGAGAAGCAAAAAAAAAAAAAACAGAAAAGAGGTAAGTTCCATATTCGATGATTCTATGCATGAATGGTTATGCATTAAGTCCATAAGTCCGTTTGGTTCATTAATGAGGGTTGATGGCGAGAAAACAAACTTTTTCTGGAAACATAAAATTCATAGGGGCATATTCATAGTCGCAGATAGACCCAGGTGTAACTAAACTACAGTTTAAGACAATTTTGGCTCAATGAATACAGACCGATTTTAATTACAAATTGTTGTTTTTATATTTGTATAAGATAATTAACACTGCACAAATAGCTTCAAATATTTTGAAATAATACACTTAGAATAATAGAATCAACGTCCGAAAATTCAAGTAAACCTATGATTAACTTAGACCCAGTATAAGATGACTGAGTACGCCCCATAGTGTGTTCATGCAGTGATATTTATAAGAGTCGGTTAACATTATATTTTTAAAACATAATAGACTACTTATGTTTTAGGGAATCCTACAACGATAAATAGTTATGAATTCGAAGATTCCACGAACACAGCGATTTCATGTATCCTTTTTCCTTGACTAAATCATCATAGCTAAAGAAACTGTTTTTTCACGGAACGGTGATATCATTACAAAATCTTCATCGAGAATGGGTGCACCTTGTGAAAAAGAAGAGAAAGGAGAGAGAGAAAAAAGTGTCGTCTGATACTGAAATTGCATGATTCTTATAAAATTTCTGTTTTTGGTGTACAAGGGATATTCCTGATGGGTAACCGACACATGTTCAACAAATTTTTACGAGGGAGGGCCTCACGAGTGTTTGAAAACTTCCTCTCGTCTAAATTTTTGGTACTGAAATCCAGCAAGGGCTTGTCAAGTATCTGACAAGTTTCCCTCGTCTAGATTTTCTCTACTGAAAACTTACCAGGGCCTTGTCTAAACTAGACAGAAACAAGTCCCTGTGTGTTATTTTAATATTCAATTTATGCTTTCAGCTCCTGCATGTAATACACTTTTTTCGTATTTTATGTGATTATTTTTTGTCGTATGTGTCATAATTCTGTCGTATGTTGGCTAACAAATATACCCTTATTTCGATAGGCGTTTTACTTAAAACGCCAATTGTCGTTTTTGTGTCGTGTCGTTATAGTGACGTTTGATTAGTCGTATTCCGTAACTCAAACGCCAGCATTTCACTCGCTCTTACATTCCAAAATATAATCCACAAAAACAGCTGAATCATTTTGACATATCACGCTTTTTTTGATTGATTCGATCTAAAGCAAATGCATCAGATTTACCACATTTCTTTAATTTTTTTTTTAAATTCGTCAATGCTGGTGAATAATTTTTCTTGTGTTTGCTTTTCCAACATCGATTGAAAAACATTTTCCTTTCTGTTTTTGATTTTTTTTTTGTTTTCTGTCTCACAATTTATTCATCCTCAAATAGGATTCGAAGTTGCAATTTTAACCGCTGCTGAGTAATTTTAAGACTTCGCCAGTGTGGATGAAGTAACTGCAATGGGTTTGCCAGAAGCACTGAAGAAACCATCTATGGCGTATCCTAATCAACTGACGACTGAGCCAGACTATTCGTCAACGTCCTTCAAATACTTTTATTTGAATGTTCCTCCTCTTGTGGCCTGCACTTCTTTTTTGTTGTATACAAGTTATAACAAAAACAAAATTAACCTTATTGATTACACTTAATTTTTCAAAATTAAATAAACAAAACACTAAATTACATTTATTCAAATTGAAATACCTGGACGTGTTTCGATAGAACTTGTCTATCATCATCAGCGCACAGCGCACACGACTGATGATAAAAAATGTCATCTTCATCTTGCAGCATCTATAGTCAAAAGTGCAAGTCATTGTCGTCGTTAAGCAGCACAACACGATTAGAACCGAGCTTTGCCGACGGCGGCGACGAGACGGTGATGTATAGACACACGAAAAAAAGGGGCACGAAGTGCAAAAACAACAAAACAGAAAACAAAAGAACGAATAATGAGCTTGTGCATTATTTTCGAAGGTGCACTAGTCGCAATATAGAAAGAAAAGTTTTAACACCAATTGGAAAAGACAAGACGTTATAATGGGTGATTTTTTAAGAGGTTTAGAACTTTAAAAAAAAAAAACACAAAAAATTCAAAAAAATTAATGAAATATTTATTTGAATCGATAGTTTGAACCTTGCAATTTAATGTTTAAAGATAATTTTATGCAAATGTTGACCGCGGCTGCGTCTCAGGTAGCCCATCCGCTGAGTCCAATTTTGGCATACTCTTTCACACATATCGGCCGGTATCTCACGAATGAATGCATGGATGTTGGCTTCCAGTGCGTCAATCGAAGCGGGCTTGTCCCTATAGACATTAGCCTTGACATACCCCCACAAAAAATAGTCTAATGGTGTCAAATCGCACGATCTATGCGGCCAATTGACCGGCCCGAAACGTGAAATTAACTGTTCACCAAACTCGCCTCGCAATTGCGCCATTGTTTCGCGTGCTGTGTGGCATGTGGCACCGTCTTGTTGAAACCACATATCATGCAAGTCAAGAACTTCCATTTCGGGCAAAAAAAAGTTTGTTATCATCGCTCGGTAGCGTTCACCATTGACAGTAACGCTGCGATTCGCATCATCTTTGAAGAAATATGGCCCAATAATGCCGCCGGCCCATAAACCGCACCAAACAGTGGCTTTTTCGGGATGCATTGGTAGCTGTTGCAATGCTATTGGCTGATCTTCACTCCAAATGCGGCAATTTTGCTTATTTACGTACCCATTGAACCAAAAATGAGCCTCATCGCTGAACACAATTTTTCGATAAAAAAGCGGATCCTCGGCCAGCTTTCCAAGAGCCCATTCACCAAAAATTCGGCGTTGTGGTAGGTCGGCTGGCTTTAGTTCTTGCACCAGCTGTATCTTAAAAGGCTTTACGCCCAAATCCTTCCGCAAAATTTTCCACGTAGTGCTGTAACAAAGGCCTAACTGCTGGGAACGGCGCCGAATCGACATTTCGCGGTCTTCTGTCACACTAGCTGATACGGCCGCAATATTTTCTTCACTACGCACAGTACGTAAACGTGTTGGTGGTTTAATGCCCAACACTGGCATTTAACCAGTCGTTTTTGTTATGAAAACGACTAACTGAATAACAAACAAAAAAACGCGTTCTACAACAGAGAAATTGGAATATTGAAATAATTTAAACTTCATTTAAACATGTTTTTTGCATGTATAATGTTAAAAAACTACCGTAGGGTTTTCGAGACAAAAATTTCTGGGGCCCAACTATGGAATTCGATTGTACAATAAAAAATGTTGGAATTCGTAAAATCTCAATTGGCCATTTCTATAGCATGTACTTTAAAAATTAAATAAAATGGCGCTTTTTGGAAATTCTATGGCAAAGAGTCGGAAGTACTAATATTTGATCCTTCTTTCATGCACATTGCCACTTTAAATTAACATTGAAAACAACTTTCGAATGGATTCGAAAGTAGAATAAAGTTACGTAGTAGGGCCACTGAACTTTGATTACGTTTTCGCAAAAGTAGTCGAACGTAACATACGACAATAGTTTATCCAGGCGACGAAATATTAACGCATACCAATGCACGTAGTTGACAAAAGAAAACATTATAAGCCGAATATATAAAGAAATTTTAAAGGCTTTTTAACTCTAAACTACCTCTTAATACCACTTAATTGTGAAATCGATATCTATAATCAATTTCCACATTTAAGCAACGTAACTTAAACACCTCTTAACTTAAACACCATCCAAAGCGTTTAAAGGCTACGCAAAGCCAACTTAAATATATATCGACACATGAGAATTGTATTTTTTTTTTATCAAAACAAACTGTGCGCAGGTTGAGTAAGGAATTATTTATGTGTGTACTGTGATGGTCGGGCTTAAATTGTTTTGATTTGTTTTTTTTTTTTTTTGTTAAAGAAAATAATATAATAAATGATATACTTTCTCACCAATATAGGAAGGATATTTCTGAAGACAAAATAAAAAAAAACAAAGTGGAATGGTTTCATTTCTTCTGTCTTCTGTGTTTGACGATGCATACACACATGCAGCCAGTTGCTTCTCTTTCTGTCTTATTATTTGTGCACTCTTTTGTGTAGGCAAATTTTTTTTGCAATCTGACAAAAATAGCCTGAGAGTGAAAAATGTACTAGAAATTTGTATCAGATTTGTCAATTTTCTTGCGTTACGTTACATTACGGTTGTTTAGTTAAGTATGAAAGCAATATTGATTATAGATACAAATTTAAGTAACGTGATTTAAAGGCAACTTTAATATTTAAGCAAGCTTAACTAAAAAACCTCTAAAAGGCATGTTAAGATAATTTTATAGATACGGCTGTATGTATCTACGTTTGTATGTATATGTGAAAGAATGATCAAAAAAACGAAATAATTATGAAAACGCACACAATGTACTTGTACACCTCTGGTTTTGACACACTTTAAATTTTTTTTGTAGGTTTGTATATTTAATTTCTCACACCAACATCAACAATAGAATAGTTCGTACAAATCGACAAGAATGTCGTAACAATCAAATAAGATAAGGCGATTATGTATACCTATATTCAAGTTGATTGTTGATCGTTTCTCTATCAAAACATCGACAACAAAAAATTGACTTTTTGGGTTTTGGCTTCAAGCTTGGCTCTGTGATTGAATACTGCAAGAACAAATTGATTTTAATTTTATAAATTTTATATTCTAATAAAATGATACGCGTAAGGGAGACTTCCAACTACGGCCTACACAGCCGAAAACTTGAAGATATTTTTTGAAAAATTTTTGCGATGGAACTAAACATGATAATTAGGAACGGTTTTTTGCTTTTTGTTCATACATCCTTCGATTTTAATAATCTAATTTTTAAAACAAAAAAATATTAAGAAAAGCGGTGTTAGACCAGACCGTTCCATGTATTACAATTTGTTTTGGCGTCACTACGAAATAAGTATTTAAAATAAGTTTTTGTTTTGAATTATTTCTACGTAGATGGGCTACAAGGACTGGAAACAAACTTTTTCAAAAATTTTTTTTGTTCAAGGTAGCCAAGACAAAAATTTCGAAAAAGTTTTTTTTTACAAAAAGTGTCATTTCGAGAGTTATCCAAAATTTTTATGAAATTTTATTATTCCATCAAATAGTACTTACAGAAACCTACAAGATGTCATCATTAGATTCATTTTTCAAAAAAATGGACTTAAGCCGTTTTTCCCCTGGACCCTTCATATGTTGATCTTGCACACGGAAGTTGAGAATTAATCATTTTTATATGTACATATACTTATACATATTATGTAAATGCTTCTTTGGTTAAACAAAAAAGGTTAAGGTTTCTTCCTTTACGGATTCGCCTATGGCCAAAAAAACAAAAAATCACAATGGTGCAACATTTTTACAAAATAATGAAATTTTGTTGATTAAATATTTCAATTTTTGACATTCATAAAATGGCCTGAAGTTTGTTGTGCTTAAAAAAAATAGTTTTTTGCGTTTTAGATTCGCAACATCTTAATGCAACCATTTTCGTTTTACATAATAGCTCTCTGTCGTGACTATCGTTAACGTCAGTATCGTTTACTTGCCGTTTGTTTTGTAATACGCAAAAACTATAAGTTCCTTATTCGTCATTTTTTTTAATAATGAATTTAAATATTATGTAAGCTTTGTAAGCTTAGAGTAAAAAAAAATACCATATCATGAGTGGATAAATTATAGTGATAAGTTAATAAGTAATAAGATTAGTTAATAAGTAAAATTTGTATTATATTATAAAACTGCGCTGTGATCTCTTAAAATAAAATTTCCAAGAAAATATAAACTAAGGCACCTTTTATTGTAGCGGGCTCAATAAAACTTCTGGCATGGACAGTGGACCCAATCAAAACTTCCTTTCTTTTACCCACACATGCAATCCTGTTTTAAATATTATTTAGAGCTGGCTATAAAAGAAGAAAATAATTGAACGCAATAGTTAGATAATTTTTTTCAGTTCGAGAAAATGTTTTGTTTGCCCGGATTTTCAAAAGCTATTGCGAGTTTTACCCTCCATTTAAAAACAAGTGTGGCCTCGTTCGCCACCAAAAATAAAATGGAAATCTAGTTGTAAATGATATGACATAAATTTCACACGAAAAAAAAATGCTGTCAATAGTGCCAATAAGGGAAATTTTACGAACAGGGAACATTTTTCTATCGAAACTCACAATAAGGGAAGCGTGAAATGTTATTTTTCCGGGTGGATTTTCTTTCACGCGGAACTCACAAGGGCTGAATAAGTTTCATATTCTTATGTTTCATGCCATCCCAGTAGGAATAAGGAAACTCAATGAAAGATTCCTTGTTGAAATCCAATGAAAAAAGGTCAAAAACAAAAAAAAAATGTTTTTGGACATCATTAATACAAAAATGATAGATAGTTTGTTCCTGCATATTTTCAGTGGCATGAGTTATTCAACTAAAAAACCATACACGATGATTCTTCTGATGAAAACTAATGCACAAGTTCATGAGTTAGTTGTGTAAATCCACTCTTCTGCTTACGAGATTATGCATTAAGTCCATAAGTCCGTTTGGTTCATTAATGAGGGTTGATAGAGAGAAAACAAAACTTTTTCTGGAAAAATAAAATTCATAGAGGCATATTCATAGTCGCAGATAACCCCAGGTGTAACTAAACTACAGTTTAAGACAATTTTGGCTCAATGAATACAGACCGATTTTAATTACAAATTGTTGTTTTTATATTTGTATAAGATAATTAACTTGGTATACTACACAAATATCTTCAAATATTTTGAAATGATAAACTTCGAAAAATAGAATCAACGTCCGAAAATTCAAGTAAACCTATGTTTAACTTAGACCCATTATCAAATGACTACGGGTACGCCCCATAGTGTATTCATGCAGTGATATTTATAAGCCTAAGCGCCCACATGCAACTAATTTGGGGTGATTGTTTAGTTTATGTCAAAACACAAACTGTTAAGTTGCTTCAATCGGTGACTGAATAGTTTCTGCATGTGCGCTGACTCATATTAGCAACCAAAGAGTCGGTTAACATAATATTTCCATTACATTTTTAAAACATAATAGACTACTTATGTTTAAGGGAATCCTACAACGATAAATAGTTTGAAATGAAATCACTGTGTTCATGGAACAATGAGAAGTTATGAATTCGAAGATTCCACGAGCACAGCGATTTCATGTATCCTTTTTCCTTGACTAAATCATCATAGCTCAAGAAACAGTTTTTTCACCAAGAAAATTAACTTATGAATTTCATGATGCACGGTGATACCATTACAAAATCTTCATCGAGAATGGGTGCACCTACTTACCCCCTAGGCCGCCAAATAAAAAAAAATAAATCGGGTGGCACAACGGCTCATGAAGAACCAGGGCCTAGTGACTAACAACGCCGAATCCGAACGGCTAGACGAGAAGCACTTATTCGTGACAAGTGATACTCTTGGAGGATTTGTCAATTCCTCGCAAGAGGCAGTAGTCCTGAAAAAACCTTTTTAGTTTTAATGTGGACGAGGCTGGGAAGCGAACCCAGACCTCCAGCGTGACAGTCGAACGCACTAACCATTACGCTACGGGCTACTATCTAGGCCGCCAAGCCCGTGTTAAATTCATTACAGGATTCCCTAGAAAATCCATTTGTGATACGTCTTTTCCTTGAGGAAAAAGCTTATTTTTTAGTAGTGCATTTTTGAACATTTCCCACTGGGATATTTCATAAAAAATAGACACAGAATAGAACACGATTTTCTGTACTAGCTTTTTAGGTAGAACAGGTTTTCTGTTCTAATATGTCTGATCTGACTTTTTGCTCACTGAACAATCCTATAATAAACAGATGTCTCACATCCATAGTAAAAATTGTTATATGAAAAAGAAGAAAAAGGAGGGAGAGAAAAAAGTGTCTTCTGATGCTGAAATTGCATGATTCTTATAAAATTTTTGTTTTTGGTGTTCAAGGGATATTTTTGATGGGTTACTGACACATGTGCAGCAAGTTTTTACTAGGGAGGGCCTGACGAGTGTTTGAAATCTTCCTCTCGTCTCAATTTTTGGTACTGAAATCCAGCAAGGGCTTGTCAAGTAACTGACAAGTTTCCCTCGACTAGATTTTCTCTACTGAAAACTTACCAGGGCCTTGTCCAAACTAGACAGAAACAAGGCCCTGTGTTTTATTTCCATATTCAATTTATGCTTTCAGTTTGCTGTATGTAATACACTTTTGTCGTATTTTATGTGATTATTTTTTGTCGTTTGTGTCATAATTTTGTCGTATTTTGGCTAACAAATATACCTACCCTTATTCCGATAGGCGTTTTACTTAAAGCGCCAATATCGTCGCCCGAGAATTGGTTTGTTCCATACGCCATTGGCACTTTTTCGAGAAAAACGCATTTAAAGGTTTGCGTACTTAGTACTCCGAAACTGTGTGATATGATTTTTTTTTATTTTTTTAACTTGAAGTTAGTCTTATGGGGATTTCACCTACCAATTTTCAAAGTGTTTTGCCAAGCCGTTAACAAGACACGTTAATTAGCGTAAAAGTCCACTTTTTTGACTTGTGTCCCACCTCCTACATTTTGAAAATGATTTTTTTTCTATACACGTGGAACACAAAGCAATTCTCATCAAATATATATGTGAAAGGCAAGAAAGCATGGAGATGGATGATAAATTTGAATCGATTACATCTCTTTTTTCAATAAAGTTTTTATTTAACAAATCCAATCAACAATAAACACTTAACATTCTTCTTAAAAAAAAAAAACAAAACAACTAAAACTAAAGCAGTTTTACTGCTTTGTTGACTGCTTTGCTTACTTTTTTTTGACGTTCTTGGGATTTTGTTGTCACAACTTCGTCATCTGAATAATTAAGATCAGCTGTGTTACCTTGAAATAACTGAGTAAGTTTTAATTACTTGAAAAATATCCTGAAGACGAAGAGGAAAACTAAGATCCTTGTGCAATAATTCGTCATCAAACATGCTTTATTTGGAAAAAAAATTATATATTTTATATCCTGCATTTATTTAAATAAATTGGAAAAATAAGCAGGTACTTACTTAAGGATACCGCTGGCCACAGAACCAGGTTCAGATGAAACAGTATCCATTACAAAAAAAAAAAAAAAAACTGAAAAACGCGATCGCACGGCCTTTCACCTTGGTAGTAAACTTCAAGCCACAACTTACTGATTTCATACAATCGTCTCCGAATATCTACACAACTATAATAATGGAGGAACAAGCCAATACTAAAATTTTATTTGCGATCATTGTCCCACATACATAGCATTTCTTTAACAAAAGTGCACGTAGGACAAACCAATTCTCAACCTTCTTAGTATTTTCTCTATCTCTCTTTGCCGTGATATGCACATGGAACAAAACAATTCTCACAAAAAAACTGCGAAAAATTGTATGGAAAAGTTGTCCCAAACGCCAAAAACTAGTTTATGCCACAAAACAATTCTAAAAACTGATTTTAGTGGATATGGAACAAAATCGATGTTCGATATCTCGGGATTGGAAAGACATAGCGCGATTCGGATCACAGATTTAGAAAGAGCATACAAAATTACCGTAGAATCCATTCCTAACTCAAAAACGACAAAAGTGGCGTATGGAACAAAACAATTCCAGGCGACGATTTGTCGTTTTTGTGTCGTGTCGTTTTAGTGGCGTTTGATCAGTCGTATTTCGTAACTCAAACACCAGCATTTCTCTCGCTCTTACATTCCACAATATAATACACGACGGCTTCTGAGCCATGCATGTAAATCTTTTATTTAATTTTTTGTATATTTTATAAATGAAAAAAACAATAAAGATATAATAATAATAATAAATAATAATAATAATACACAAAAACAGCTGACACATTTTTGACATATCAAAGTTATTCAAATTGGAAAAAAAAAATAGCTTGAACGATGAGAAAGAAAATAGAAAGAAAAAATTATTACCGCAGAGCAGATTGATTCGATCAAAAGCAAATCCATTAGATTTACCAGATTTCTTTAAGTTTTTTTTAAAATCGTCAATGCTGGTGAATATTTTTTCTTAGACTTGTTTGCTTTTTCAACATCGTTTGAAAAACATTTTCCTTTTCCTTTTCGTTTTTGTTTTTTTTTTTTTTTGTTTCCTGTTTCACATTTTATTTATCCTCAAATAGGATTCGGAGTTGCAGTAATTTTTAGACTGAGTAATTTTTAGACTTCGCCAGTGTGGATGAAGTAACTGCAATGGGTTTGCCAGAACACTGTAGAAACCATCTGTGGCGTATCCTAATGAACTGATGACTGAGCCTGACTATTCGTCTTTCGTCCTTCAAATACTTTTGTTTGAATGTTCCTCCTCCTGTGGCCTGCACTTCTTTTTTGTTGTCTACAAGTTAGTTTTTGTTTCACTTTAAATTTAGCATCAAACCAGACCTAACACACAAAAATTAATTTTTAGTTATAAAATGTAAAATTCCCTCACTTTTTGCCGTTCTTTTCCATTTCTGCAAACGACTCCTATGCAACATCCCTGCTTGCGGTTGAAGAGATACCTTTTTTATAGTTTTTAGCAAGGTGTTCATGTTGCTCCATGAGCTCAACAAGCCTTTTCATTTGTCCTTGACTTGTTACTTTAACCCTAAATAAAGACTCTTAAAAATATAAACAAAAAGAAGTTGAAAAATCTTACATTTTGTTGTATTTTTGTTACTGTCGTTTACAAATTTCTCGATGACAGAAACTGGCATTTATACAGTCGATTTTGATATGAAAACGACTAACGGAATACCAAATTAATGAACGCGTTCCACAAGAGAGAAGCGAAAAATTGGCGTTGAACGCCTTACGTAATACCAAAAATGCAATGTCGATTTTCGATGTGGCGTTCAATAACTTGCGGAATAAGGGTGAAAGTTTTGTGAAAACGTTAAATACGACAACGGCATATTGGAGAGAATCCATTATTGTTTGTTTCTAGATTGGAATATTGAAATAATTTAAACTTGATTCAGTTCACTTATGTTTTTTGCATGTATAACGTTAAAAAAACTTTGCCACGGATTTGCCTATTCAATAGCGAATACCGCATGTCTTAAAATATCATTAGTAACCAATTCTTATTATACCGATTGGAAGAATTTAAGTCGAATTGAAGACCACGAAGAATCAACGTCCCTTATTTTGGCGTACACTTTGCGGCGGAATCGAAAAAATTTGATATCAGTTTTTGTAGCTTATTAAATGCTTATTTGTTGCTCAATCCAAAAATTTGTAGCTCGCTTAGTTTTTGAGTTATTGAAATTTCCGCTAAAATAAGTCTGAAGATAGCGGACGAACATTCGAAAATGACAATTTTTTTGACGTCCAAAATTGTAGCTTTCTAAATGCTAATTTGTTACCCAAAAATAAAATTCTCATCTCTTAAGGGTAATTTTTTATTTGAATTTTAAGTTTAAAAGGTGCACTTCCGGTATGCTGAAGCTGGCGGACAAAATCTAAAAAAATTAGATTTTCAATTTTTTTCTTTTGCCAGAATTTGTAGCTTTTGAAATGCTGATTGCTGGCTCAAACCTCAAATTTGTAGCTCTAACGGTTTATTTAATATTTAAGTTTCCGCTGGCAAAAGTTAGCAAAAAAACGACCTTCTAAAATCTAAAAAAATGAAAAAAAAAAATAATTTTTTTTTGCCACAATTTGAAGCTTCTCTGAACTAGATCAACTGCGCAAACCACGATTTTGTAGCTCGCACGGTTTTTTTGTTATTCAAAATTCCGCTAAAATAAGATTTTAACGGACAAAATTTAAAAAAAATTTGAATTTTTGAACTTTTTTTTACCAGAAATTGTAGCTTTCGAAATGTGAATTTGTTGCTCAAAAATTAGTTTTGTAGCTTTAACTGGGGATTTTTTATTTGATTTTTAAGTTTGAAAACGTGCACTTCCGGTACGCTGAAGCTGGCGGACAAAATCTAACAAAATGAGATTTTCAATTTTTTTCTTTTGCCAGAATTTGTAGCTTTTGAAATACTGATTGCTGGCTCAAACCTCAAATTTGTAGCTCTAACGGTTTATTTAATATTTAAGTTTCCGCTGGCAAAAGTTAGCAAAAAAACGACCTTCTAAAATCTAAAAAAATGAAAAAAAATAATTTTTTTTTTGCCACAATTTGAAGCTTCTCTGAACTAGATCAACTGCGCAAACCACGATTTTGTAGCTCACACGGTTTTTTTGTTATTCAAAATTCCGCTAAAATAAGATTTTAACGGTCAAAATTTTTTTTTTACCAGAAATTGTAGCTTTCGAAATGTGAATTTGTTGCTCAAAAATTAATTTTGTAGCTTTTACTGGGAATTTTTACTTTAATTTTTAAGTTAGAAAAAGTGCACTTCCGGTACGCTGAAGCTGGCGGACAAAATCTAAAAAATGAGATTTTCAATTTTTTTTCTTTTGCCAGAATTTGTAGCCTTTAAAATGCTTATTTGTTGCGCAAACCCCATATTTATAGCTACGCATAGTACAAACTAGAGATTAATTCATGGATTTTTTATGATTCCATTGGTTTTTTGTCTAGACATGCTCAGAATTCATAAATATGCCATCTTTTATAACTAGTGGAGGCGGTTTTTTTTAAAGATAAAAAACTTCTTGCATTTGCGCCGTAGAGTATATATAATGTAGAGTGCTCGTTTACATTCCAAAAACGTATTTCTCAAGATGGCAGCCAATGCGGAGGGCTTTCAATCCTGAAAACTCAATTTTATACTCGGACTAAACAAATGAAAAATATCTTGTTCTACCAAAAATGCAAGGTCTCTCCAAAATTTTGTAATATTTATAAATAAAATAAATTAACCATATTTTTGAAGCAAATAGGGCTTTTTTAAATAAATATCAATGTCATTATTCATTAATATACCAATGAATAATACAATAGAGGTATTCACGATCCGATGCAACTGGTCTAATATCAATGCAAAATTTTCTCGACTATTACCCCGTTTACAGCCCTTAAGCAAGCGAGTCCGTTTTGTATCCGAAACCAGTTCATAAACGGAACCAAAACCGGATCCAAAACGATTCCAAATTATATCAAATAACTATGACCCCATTCACACAAGGAAACTGAGTTGCCGGCGATTTTTAGTTTCTAGGCGAGAAGGGCGTAAAAGGAAGACAACAAATTTCCCCTCACACCCTTCTCGCCTACAAATAAGCCAGTTTCTGGCAACTCAGTTTCCTTGTGTGAAAGCCGTCTATGGAAATTAGAATCACCACGGAGCCATTATGTGAATGTATTGTGAGAGAGAGCGAGTATTCCAATTCACCATACTCAGAGAAAACGGAGCCTAAATGGAATCCAAAACGGACCAACAAAAATGAATGAATCGAGGCATACCCAAATGTATTGTATTAAAAAGAAACTTCCCCATCTAGTCGAGTTTCTACATTGCATACAAGAAAAAAAAAAAAAAAAAAAACAAACAGAATTTTGTTTATTTCAAGACTTTATTTTTATTTATAAATTATAAAAGGTACATTATATATTTCCACAACTTAACATATACATATAATAAACAGTAAACTTGTATTTTAGATTGGAAATTTCTTAAAGTTTTCACAAGAAAAAAATATAAAAAAGCAATGGTCTTCGCCACGCTACCTACAAAACTGAACTAAATAAAAAAAAGTGATGGAAATTAAGACAAAATGACTGTACTCTCTCTATTTCTCCGTGTATAAAAAAATTCTCTCGATTCTTGTTCTTTTCTTGTTCTTTTTACATGCGTACACAGAAAATTTGTTAATGTGTGTGAGACAATCAGTTTTTTTTTTGGATTCCCGAGTGATTACATAGTGAACCGAGAAATTCGCGTCCGTGATTTAGCTTGAAGGGCAAGCAGTATCGAAAGCTCGAGTTGGATTAGGGTCGGATTTTAAACCCAAGTTTTTCATCACGTGAGTTGAGAGCCTCATTTGAAGTTGAGTTGATATGGTGTTGAGATTACAGTTGAAGGAATGGCTTCAATATATTCATTTGACACAAAACCTGTTAAAATTTAATAGATTATAGTATATTCTTCGCATATTTATCAAAACAAATGAATAATTTTACTCGCCCATGTGCAAAAACACTGTCATCAACACATCCTTCACATCGACTCTTCGACCCAGGCTTTTATCAACCATTGCGACTCGACTCCGCTCCTGATTTGGAATCGCGTTGGTTGAAGCTCATTTCAACTCAACTCAGGTATACAAAGGGACCAAGCGAGCTTGAAGCTCGCTCGAATACCTCATGTAAATGGGGTATATTATAACAACTAAAGTCTCGGTCTACATTGAAAGATTTTTCCAGTGCCGATCTTTTGTTCGTTGGTGAAGGGAGTGAAAAGTGAGGAGTAGGGATCAAATCATTTTTAACACAAAACTCGAAACGATTTTTCCAGTCTGATTGTGATCTCTTTCACCCTCTTTCCAGTTTTTTGTGTGTTCGGTGTGAGTGAATATCAATGAGAAATGAAGAGCACGGAAATGATTAAGTGAAGAAAAAATTTCATTGAAAAAATCGTTCTGTGTACATTTCACACGATTTATGGAAAAATCTTTGTGGAAAAATCGGGCAATGTAGATCGGGACAAATCTGGCCATACACGATCGAGCTGAACAGCTCGGAGCCATTTGTTGGCCACGGTCCAAGTTTTGGGTGCCATACACTGCTGATCCGAAAGAATTTTGGCAGTTGAGTTCTTGTCCAAACAAAAAACGTCAGCGGTCCGTTCAATGCAAAATCACAAGTCGACTGAACTGAAGTTCTAATGATATAGTTACCCAATCAGAAACCAGGAAAATTCGATCGCTTTCACACAAGGAAACTTAGTTGCCAGAAACTATTGGTTCGGAGGTTCGTGTTTGTGGATTTTGGATTGGCTGAAAATCCAAATTGTTCGGCCGAGCCAAACGAAGCGATCTGAGTTTTCCCACTAACAGGCAATTTTGGTTCGGTTCCGGGCCGTTCGGCTTAACTGTTTAATTCCTTTGCGTGAATATGATGTGACATATGCCAACTCCACTGGCCATGAACGATGTCCATAATCCAAACTACAATCCAATCCACAGTGAGATTTGTATGGATATGTCACTGCATGGACACGGATTTTTGCGACTCCATTGGATTTTTCCCGACATGTTCATATAGTCATGGCTATTGGAGGTGGCATTTGACAGGTCGCAAGCAACTTACAAGTAAGCAGTCACAATCTAAACAGGGTCTTAGTTTTGCAATGTTGACTACATTTACAACCCGACTCCACAGGCCATACAGATGCCCAACATCACAACCACAATCCAATCAACAAACAGTGCATTTTTACTCACTGGGCAAATCATGTTATGTCGTTCATTAGCCTTTCACAACTACTTCTATCTTTTACAACATAATTCACTTAGTCCCGATCTACATTGCCCGATTTTTCCACGAAGATTTTTCCAGAAATCGTGTGAAATGTACACAGAACGATTTTTTCCTTGTCTTCTTCATTTTTGTATTGCTGTGCTCTTCATGTTTCATTGAGATGCACTCACACCATCAAACGAACGGCACACTGACACCGAACACACACAAAAAAATGGAAAGAAGACGAGAGAGAACATAAACAGACTGGAAAAATCGTTCGAGTTTTGTGGTACAAACGATTTGATCCCTACCATTGTTTTGAAGAGGTGTTCTTCAACGCTGGCAAAACCACTGCGTAAGCTTTTCCATCTGTCCTACTCTACTGGTCTCTTTCCGAGTGGATGGAAAACAGCATTTGTCCAGCCTGTCCCTAAAAAAGGCGCGTCTTCTTCCCCCTCCAACTATCGGCCAATTGCGCTTACGTCCCTTCTTTCCAAGGTCATGGAAACGCTGATTAATTTTCAGCTAAAGAAATATCTCGAAGAACGAAAGCTTCTTAATGACCGGCAGTACGGCTTTCGTAGCAATAGGTTCACTGGTGATCTGATGGTTTATCTCACCGAACAGTTGTACAAATCTTTACATCGTTTTGGAGAAAGTAAGATTATTGCGCTTGATATTTCTAAAGCATTTGATAGAGTTTGGCATCAAGCTCTCTTATCGAAAATGCGTGCATTTGGTATCGATGAATCTCTTCTTCGTTGGATTAGAAATTACCTTTCGGACCGTTCAATACAAGTTGTATTGGATGGTTTCAAGTCTGAAATTCACAAAATAAATGCTGGTGTGCCCCAGGGCTCTGTTCTGTCTCCGACTCTCTTCCTTATATTTACAAACGATCTTTTATATGAAACTTCTAATCCATTAAATTGTTTCGCTGACGACAGTACACTCAGCTTTTCATATTCGTTCTTAGATTCACATCCATGTCCTTCGGATGTGGAACTTGAACGGCAGCGTATGATAAGCTCATTTAATTCTGATCTCGACAGCATTGTCCAATGGGGAATAAGAAATCGTGTAGAATTTAATGCTTTAAAAACTCAATGCTGTCTACTGTCGTTAAAACAAAACCCACCCCCCATGCCACTATCCATGAGTGGCACTTGCATTGAGGAAACCGGAAAGCTTTCAGTCCTCGGTATGTGTGTCACAGACCACCTTTTATGCAACGACCACATATTCGACATCGCCAAAAATGCTGCTAAGTGTTTGGGTTTTCTCCGTCGATGCAAGAAATTTGTCTCCCCTTCTGATCTGGCTGTGATCTTCAAAGCCTTTATTCGTCCAAAACTTGAGTATAACTCTCACATTTGGGCAGGTGCTCCAATAACCCACTTGAGTTTATTGGATAGAATTGAAAAGAGAGCTCTTAAAATGATAGGTGAAAGAACTATAACGGAAACATTCTCATCTCTTGAGCACCGTCGAAATGTTTCATGTCTTTCGTTATTTTACCGTTATTTCCATAAACAATGCTCTAGTGAAATAGCCAGTTGCATTCCTCCCCTTAAACAATTCAACCGTAATACTTGCGCTTCTAGGAATGCCCATCAGTTAACCCTTGAGCCCAATTTCGGACGTACTGTTAAGTACAGAGATTCTTTCTTTAGTCGCACTACTCGAATGTGGAATGCTCTACCCTGCTCAATTTTCCCCTCCCATTGGGATCTACAGACGTTCAAAACCAACGTGCATCGGTATCTCCTTTTAAATCCCCTCCAATCTACCTAATCGCTCGTGCTGTGTATATCATCTTAAGGGTAGTCACAACCCCTTTTGCACGCTCTTAATATAAAAAAAAAAAAAAAAACCCTCCATTTTCACTCCCTTCACCAACGAACAAAAGATCGGTACTGGAAAAATCGTTCAATGTAGACCGGGACTTACACATTCAAGAAAAACCAGAAAAAAACTCACACGCACATGAAACGTCATCTCATGACCAAGCTTTGAACAGCCCTCCATGTCTTGTTCAAAACGTTATTTTTTTCGACATGATTCTGCATGTACATGGATTTTTTGGACTCCATGGGATTTTTTAGACATGTTCATAGTCCGGCCATCGTTCATGGCCCGCAGAGGCGGCCCGTAAGGATAGTTTGTGGAAAATTCCAATTTGCACTATCCCCCAGACTTCAGTTGCAAACAAGCAACAAAAACAATAGTTTGACAGATCTAGTTTAAGGAAAAATAAATAAACAATAGTTGTGTATTTATATTTGTTTGTATTGCATTATTTTCCCTGAAACTAGGTTTTGAATGCATTTTTATAAAGATATATGTATAACTATAGTTCCGCGAAAAGGCAAAATCGGTGGTATCCATGGGATCAAATATAAGTAAAATCGGTCAATGTAGAACGGGACTAACTAACCACATCTGTGTCGTGTGTTGTGTTGTAGAGTCGTGTGTCGCTGTCATTCCCTATATTTTAAAGTATGCGTTTAAAACGCATACATCTTCCGAACTCATCAACATACTTTCACAAAACTTGTCCAAAAGCTATTTTCCGCAACTTGTAGGCAAATTCGGCTTATCCAGCAAACGTCAGTGGCAAGCGGGGCTAAAAAAGAATCACAACAGACAAAAAAAAGCTCTACATCAAGGGTAAGCAACAGCGTTATAACAAAAGTGTTACACTATTTTTAAATTTTATTTCGTTGTTACAATAGGGGTATTCATGCAAAACGGGGAAAACCCATAGAAAGTTTATAAACCATAGACTTTTATATCAGTAGAAATGTCAAAATGTGTATGGAAAAAATAATTTGCAAAATATAGAATTTTATCTCACAAATTTGAAGCGAAAAGCGTACCTAAAAATTAAACCGATCTGAAATCTTGAGTCCATATCTTAAATCTCCAACTTGATGGCTCCAGAAATTTGTTCGTCAGTTTTGTCGTTTTCGATTGGATTTCAGAACAGTACAACTCATATTTGATTCCAATCGAATTATTTTCTGTTGTTCCAAGACTAATTTGCGAAAAATTAAGTGTGTGTGTGTGAATTGTCTGATATTTATGTATATTTTCCATTTTCAGTCGAGTAAAATTAATTTGACAAGTTATCCGATGGAAGAGCTTATATGTATTTGTGTGTTCCGGGTATACTCCTTTATAAAATCCGGAACAGAAAATAACTCCGAAAACATTACTCGGAACAGCCAATCGAATTATTTTGGAGTAAGTGGGGTCAAAAAGGAGTAACTCCGAACCTCCAACCGAAAATGACATAAAAAACTAAAGTTAAGAAAGTATGATGGTAATGCTGGAATTACATGTATCTTCGTCTGCAAATATGAAGAAAAGTAGAGCAGGATAGATTTATGCCAAAATTCCGAGCGTGTGAAAAAGAACCATCAAGAAGATGAACATGTTCGTCTTCATATAATCTTCATGCACGAAGATCTTCTCCATTTTGGTGTTCCCTCTCTATCCAACAAATGCACATTTTAATTTTGCATCCCCTTTTTTTTGCAGAAGTCAGACGAAGATACATATAAATCCACCATTATGCTGGATTTACATGTATCTTCGTCTGCAAATATGAAGAAAAGTAGAGCGGGACAGTTGTATGCCAAAACTCCGAGCGTGTGAAAGAGAACCATCAAGAAGATGAACATGTTCGTTTTCATATCTGCATTATGGTACTTCCTATATGGTGGATTCATCTGCAAAATGCAGCAAAGTAGAGCAGGACAGATGTATACAAAAAATCCGAGTGAGTGAAAGAGAACCATCTAGAAGATAGACATGTTCGTCTTCATTTCTGCATTATGGTACTTTCCTATAATGCAGAAACGAAGTTCGTCTGCATTTTGATCTTTCTCTATATCTAACAAATATACATTTTGTATTTGGCATCCCTTTTTTTGTGCAGAAACCAAATGCAGATACATGTAAATCCACTCTAATCCAACTCGAGCTTTCGATACTGCTTGCCCTTCAAGCTAAATCACGGACGCGAATTTCTCGGTTCACTATGTAATCACTCGGGAATCCAAAAAAAAACTGATTGTCTCACACACATTAACAAATTTTCTGTGTACGCATGTAAAAAGAACAAGAAAAGAACAAGAATCGAGAGAATTTTTTTATACACGGAGAAATAGAGAGAGTACAGTCATTTTGTCTTAATTCCCATCACTTTTTTTTATTTAGTTCAGTTTTGTAGGTAGCGTGGCGAAGACCATTGCTTTTTTATATTTTTTTCTTGTGAAAACTTTAAGAAATTTCCAATCTAAAATACAAGTTTACTGTTTATTATATGTATATGTTAAGTTGTGGAAATATATTTATAGTGTACCTTTTATAATTTATAAATAAAAATAAAGTCTTGAAATAAACAAAATTCTGTTTGTTTTTTTTTTTTTTTTTTTTCTTGTGTGCAATGTAGAAACTCGACTAGATGGAGAAGTTTCTTTTTAATACAATACATTTGGGTATGCCTCGATTCATTCATTTTTGTTGGTCCGTTTTGGATTCCATTTAGGCTCCGTTTTCTCTGAGTATGGTGAATTGGAATACTCGCTCTCTCTCACAATACATTCACATAATGGCTCCGTGGTGATTCTAATTTCCATAGACGGCTTTCACACAAGGAAACTGAGTTGCCAGAAACTGGCTTATTTGTAGGTCCCGGTCTACATTGAACGATTTTTCCAGTGCCGATCTTTTGTTCGAATGTGAAGGGAGTGAAAAGTGAGAGGTAGGGATCAAATCGTTTGTACCACAAAACTCAGACGATTTTTCCAGTCTGTTTATGTTCTCTTTCGCCCTCTTTCCAGTTTTTTGTGTGTGTTCGGTGTCAGTGTGCCATTGGGTTGATGGTGTGAGTGAATATCAATGCAAAATGAAGAGCACAGAAATAAAAAATGAAGAAGACAAGGAAAAAATCTCATGGAAAAAATCGTTCTGTGTGTACATTTCACACAATTTCTGGAAAAATCTTCGTGGAAATATCGGGCAATGTAGATCGGGACTAGGCGAGAAGGGTGTGAGGGGAAATTTTTTGTCTTCCTTTTACGCCCTTCTCGCCTAGAAACTAAAAATCGCCGGCAACTCAGTTTCCTTGTGTGAATGGGGTCATAGTTATTTGATATCATTTGGAATCGTTTTGGATCCGGTTTTGGTTCCGTTTATGAACTGGTTTCGGATACAAAACGGACTCGCTTGCTTAAAGGGTGTAAACGGGGTAATAGTCGAGAAAATTTTGCATTGATATTAGACCAGTTGCATCGGATCGTGAATACCTCTATTGTGTTATTCATTGGTATATTAATGAATAATGACATTGATATTTATTTAAAAAAGCTCTATTTGCTTCAAAAATATGGTTTATTTATTTTATTTATAAATATTACAAAATTTTGGACAGACCTTGCATTTTGGGTAGAACAAGATATTTTTCATTTGATGTATAGGGGAGTTTAGTCCGAGTATAAAATTGAGTTTTCAGGATGAATTCTGAGCATTTCTAGACAAAAAACCAATGGAATTATAAAAAATCCATAAATTAAACTTTAGTATGTACTATGCGTAGCTATAAATATGGGGTTTGCGCAACTAATAAGCATTTTAAAGGCTACAAATTCTGGCAAAAGAAAAAAAAATTGAAAATCTCATTTTTTAGATTTTGTCCGCCAGCTTCAGCGTATCGGAAGTGCACTTTTTCAAACTTAAAAATCAAAGTAAAAATTCCCAGTAAAAGCTACAAAATTAATTTTTGAGCAACAAATTCACATTTCGAAAGCTACAATTTCTAGTAAATAAAAAAGTTCAAAAATTCAAATTTTTTTTAAATTTTGACCGTTAAAATCTTATTTTAGCGGAATTTTGAATAACAAAAAACTGTGCGAGCTACAAAATTGTGGTTTGCGCAGTTGATCTAGTTCAGAGAAGCTTCAAATTGTGGCAAAAAAAAATATTTTTTTTCATTTTTTTAGAAACTTAAATATTAAATAAACCGTTAGAGCTACAAATTTGAAGTTTGAGCCAGCAATCAGCATTTCAAAAGCTACAAATTCTGGCAAAAGAAAAAAATTGAAAATCTCATTTTTTTAGATTTTGTCCGCCAGCTTCAGCGTACCGGAAGTGCACTTTTTCAAACTTAAAAATCAAATAAAAAATCCCCAGTTAAAGTTACAAAATTAATTTTTGAGCAAAAAATTCACATTTCTAAAGCTACAATTTCTAGTAAAAAAAAAAGTTCAAAAATTCAAGTTTTTTTTAATTTTGACCGTTAAAATCTTATTTTAGCGGAATTTTGAATAACAAAAAAACCGTGCGAGCTACAAAATCGTGGTTTGCGCAGTTGATCTAGTTCAGAGAAGCTTCAAATTGTGGCAAAAAAAAAATTATTTTTTTTTTCATTTTTTTAGATTTTAGAAGGTCGTTTTTTTGCTAACTTTTGCCAGCGGAAACTTAAATATTAAATAAACCGTAAGAGCTACAAATTTGAGGTTTGAGCCAGCAATCAGCATTTCAAAAGCTACAAATTCTGGCAAAAGAAAAAAATTGAAAATCTAATTTTTTTAGATTTTGTCCGCCAGCTTCAGCATACCGGAAGTGCACCTTTTAAACTTAAAATTCAAATAAAAAATTACCCTTAAGAGATGAGAATTTTATTTTTGGGTAACAAATTAGCATTTAGAAAGCTACAATTTTGGACGTCAAAAAAATTGTCATTTTCGAATGTTCGTCCGCTAACTTCAGACTTATTTTAGCGGAAATTTGAATAATTAAAAAACTATTATAGTTACAGAATTTATTTTTTTAGAACTTAAGAGCATTAAAAAAACTACAAATTTGGGTACCAATTTTATTTCAAAATTCTTATTATTTTGGATTTAGTCCGCTAACTTCAGACTTATTTTAGCGAAATTTTCAATAACTCAAAAACTAAGCGAGCTACAAATTTTTGGATTGAGCAACAAATTAGCATTTAATAAGCTACAAAAACTGATATCAACTTTTTTCGATTCCGCCACAAAGTGTCCGCCAAAATAAGGGACGTAGCAATTGGTGTGTTCGTTTTGTTTTTCAAAATTTATCAATTTTGTATTAACTTTTGCTTTAAAAGTACCAAAAATAGAATCAATTTTTCACTAAATCACATTTTTAATATGATTTTTTTTAAGATTTTGCAAAAATTTTAACACAAAAATTTAGACTGTAAATTTCTACCGTAGTCTGTATCATTTGCTAGTATCATTTGTTATGAACTATCAGGCATTACTAAAGTTTGAAGCCTCTAAATTTGGCTAAATGGAGCTTTATTGTGATTTATCTATCTCATTAAATTGCCCCTATTTTTTTCCTTTAGATTTACAAATATAAAATTTCTAACATATTTGTAGAAGAATGTAACACCTATAATTGTGTGTTATTAGTTTTTCAAAATTTATAAATTTTTCATTAACTTTTAACAATTTTCTAAGTAACTACACTCAAAAGGTATGAATTTTTCGCATTATGGCAAATTCTTTCTCTTTTAACAATTTATTTTGTCATGAAAGTGAATTATTTTTTATTTTTATAATTTTGTATGTCTTATAACCTTTCATTGGATACCTAATTTATAAGTATCAAAAAAGTATTGCCCAAGTTATGGCTATTTACAGGTATCTTAAGTATATTTTTCCAAAAAGAAACAATTTTATCGACCAAGACTGGATTTTTGCAAAATTTTTCTTTCAATTATGTTTAAAAATCCATATTAAAGCTTGCGGTTATCGTAGGAATATGTTTTATATACCAAAATAATTGTTGATTGGTATAAATTATTATAAAATTTAAATTTCGATAATCGGTTACATTTACTATTTAATCAAAATAATGCAATTTTATCTGTTCAACCGTATGTCTTTAAATTTATATTGTTGTCTATTAATATTTTGTATGTATTTAAATAGTGAGACAATGACCTTTCCAAAGACATCTAAATTTTGAAATTCGGATAAGTACTTTTTGATTTATTTATATTCAATTTTATGCAGACAAATTGACAATTATATATTTATTTTCTGGATTTTATCTGTAAAAAATATTTCTTACGTAAAATTTTAATATTTGTAATTATTTTGTAAAGCTTGTGGGCAACGCACAGTTATGTTTAATATATCAACATTTTTATTAGACTTTCAAGATTTATAATTTTTAAATTTAAAAATATTTTATGGGCAGCACGCCCATATATAAATATAAAAATAAAAGTCGTTGAAAAAGCATGATCGATTCTGCATTTTTTTGGTAAATAAATCAATAACACTAATTTTAGAGTAGCTTTCATTGTAATAATCACTTAACTTTTACTAACAATTTTTAAGAAGAGGATTAGATCAATTGGTGTGTTGGTTTTGTTTTTCAAAATTTATCAATTTTGTATTAAGTTTTGCATTGAAAGTACCAAAAATCGAATTGATTTTTCACTAAATCACATTTTTTGTATGAATTTTTTCTAAGATTTTGCAAAACCTTTAGCACAGCAATTTAGATTATATATTTCTACCTCAAATTCATGTATCGATTGTTATGAACTATTAAGTATTACTCACGTTTGAAGCCTCTTTAAATTGGCTAAATGGAGTTTAATTGTGATTTATCTCATTAAATTGCCCCTACTCTTTTTCCCTTTAGATTTACATATATAAAATTACTAAAATAATTGTAGAAGAATGTAACACCTTTAATTGTGTCATTAGTTTTTCAAAATTTTTAAATTTTTCATTAACTTTTAACAATTTTCTAAGTAAATACACTCAAAAGGTATGAATTTTTTGCATTATGGCAAATTCTTTCTCTTTTAACAATTTATTTTGTGATGAAAGTGAATTGTTTTTTATTTTTATAATTTTCTATGTTTTATAATCTTTCATTTGATACCTCATTTATAAATATCAAAAAAGTATAAATATTTTATGGGCGTGGTGAAAATATAAAAATAAAAGTCGTTGAAAAAGCATGATCGATTCTGCATTTTTTTGGTAAATAAATCAATAAAACTAATTTTAGAGTAGCTTTTGTTGTAATAATCACTTAACTTTTACTAAGTGTTGTTCGTTTTGTTTTTCAAAATTTATCAATTTTTTATAACATTTTGCATTTAAAGTACCAAAAATTGAATTGATTTTTCACTAAATCACATTTTTAGTATGAATTTTTTCAAGATTTTGTAAAAATTTTAACACTGGAATTTATATTATAAATTTTTACCTCAAATTCATGTATCATTTGTTATGAACTATTGAGTATAACTCAAGTTTTAAACCTCTTAATTTGGCTAAATGGAGCTTTTTTGTGATTTATTTTATTAAATTGACCCTACTTTTTTGCCGTTAGATTTATAAATACAAAATTATCACATATTTGTAAAAGAAAGCTACACCTATAAATGTGCATCCTTTGTTTTTTTTTCAAATATATACATTTTTGATTAACTTTTGAATTTAAATTACGAAAAAATAAGTTGATTTTTCATTAAAACGCATTTTTAGTACACATTTTTTTAATATTTTGCAATAATTTTTACACACAAATTTAAGTTATAAATTTATATTTAAATTTCATGTATAATTTATTATGAACTCTTAAGGTTTGCTCAATTTTGAAACCTCTAAAGTTGTCTAAATGTAGCTTTTTTTGTGATTTATTTATTAAACTACCCGTACTTTTTTCCCGTTAGATTTAGAAATACAAAATTATTCACAGATTTATAGAAGAAGGTTACACCTATAAACGTACATCATTAGCTTTTTGAAATAAAAAAAAATTTCATCAAGTTTTGAATTTAATATATGTAATATAAATTTGACGGGTCATTTACACACCCTTTTAGTATGAAATTGTTCACCCCCCTCAATAATTTTTATACACAAATTTAGCCATATCTCATAGCTAAATTCTGAGATCTTTAATAATCGTCTGAGTAGAAATGCAGTTAGAACTCCAATTAGAAGTTCAATTGAGATAACGGTGCTCTCCACTGATAGACGATTGTTGACAATGAACAAAGCGGAGCATTTCTATGGATTGTGACGCTTATATAGGAGGTAGATTAAAAAGTGAGGTATCAAATTAATGGCTATACTATTAAGATTAAATATAAGAAAAAATTAAATCAATCCCTGCACACACCCACATGTTATTAAGTAATATGTGTGAACAATATTATATTGTGAATTACTCAGCTCAACGGTACAATAGGAATATAATTTTAAGACAAGTTCCTAGGAAATATAGCTATAATTTATTAGTACATTGCAAACCCCTACGACTGTTAATTAAAAAGATATTTATATAAAACCAAAAAAAACAAATTTCATATAGGCAACATTTTTTTATTATTGTTAAAGATTTCTAAAAAAATTTAAGTTTATTTTTTTTTAGAAGCTATTTATCGAATAGCAGGGGGATAGACATTGTTGATGCCATAAAAAAAAGTTATTATTTTGATTGTTTTGTTGTTAGTTTGGACACCCGTACAGCCAAACTGACAAGAAAACAAAAAAAGACTTTTATATATTAGTTAAGATTTACAACGCATAAAAACAATAATTGTGTTCATCAAATTCAAACCCTACAAATGCAATTTACTAGTTAGCAAAAGGTTTAAAATTTTGGAATAGATAGCAAATTGCTATTGCTAAATACTTAGGAAATTGTTAAATAGTAAAATGTTAAATTCTCACTGGGTAAAATTTAAAATTTGAATTCTCTTCAAAATGTATATTTCAATTCCGTGGGTATAAATTGAATTTTTTTATGAAGGGATGCTAGCCTTGTTGGTGGTGGCGCGTGGACGAGACTTATTGCGATGGTTTTCTTTAGTTCGTTGCTTATTCTTTATATGTGTAATCATGATGATGGTGTGTATCTGTATCGATAGACATGCAGTAAATTTTTTGTTCGTTTCGATCTTCGAATAAAAGGCATCTAGCAAACATTTTCTGTTGGTGTTGTTGTTTTTTTTTTTTTGTAGTAGGTACATAGTTATACCTATGTAGGTTCATAGCTCGTAGGTACATAGTTGGTTATTTGGTATTCCTTGAGAAATTGATTTTCAGCTTTTTGCTTTTGAGCAGTAAGTATTGTGAAATTAAGACTCCGGACAAAAATTAAGTAAAATAAAACTATGGATGCTAATAAAGGTGGAAAGAGGTGTGCGTTACAGCACTGCAGGAAAACTCAGAGAAATTCGCCTGGCATTAAAATATTTAGATTTCCATCCGAAGATTCGGTTATTGGAAAAATTTGGAGACAAGTTTGCGGGGTGCAAAATGAAAAGAAAAATATGTATCTCTGTGAAAATCATTTCACAACAGAATTTTTAGGTACACGGAAACTAAAAAAACAAGCAATACCATCTCTTTTTCTATCTTCTTCTGAAAATGATTCCCAAGAAGTAACGCTTGAGGTTTTAGCCACTTGTCAGAGTCCTTTTAGGCGCAGAAGAATAAGTTTCGAAGGTGATGATAAACCATTTTGTTCAAATTGTGAACAAAATATAAAAAACATGTACTTTTATATGAAAAAGATAAATATTTTGCAAAAACAATCAGAGGCAATGCGAAAAAAATTAAAATTGCAGGCAAAATTTCAGAAGCAAACGCAATTAAAATTAAACAGGCTAAAAAAACGCTGCACTAGAGTCTCCGCAAAATCTTCTTTATCCCTTAAGGAAAAAATATTTTCGCTTAGCATTTCAGAAAACGCAAACACTCTTTCGAACAAAACCTAAAACTAAGTTGTGGACAAAAGAAGAAAAATTATTGTCCCAAAATATTTTTTATAGATCCCAAGTAGCCTACAAGTTTCTTCGAAATGGCCTTAAATTCAACATGCCTCACATAAGTTCACTATACAGGTGGGCACCTGTCAAAAGTTTGCAACCAAGTTTCGAAAACTCTGCTTTTCCGATTATTAAGCTAATATGACTGACAGGGAAAAAAATGTTGTTCTTGTTTTCGATGAAGTTAACATAAGAAGAGACTTGGTTTACAATTCAAACCAAGATGTGGTTGATGGCTTGGAAGATTCTGGTTTTAAAAGAACTTCACAAATTGGAAATAACGTTTGCGTTTTCATGATAAGGGGACTGTTTGATAACTGGAAATGCGTTTTTAATTATTTTGTTTCTGATTCAAATGTAAAAGGACCGATTTTAAAAGAAATAGTTGAAAAAAATATTTTGGACCTAAATGTAATTGGCCTTAATGTTTTAGGTATTGTTTGTGACCAGGGCCCAAACAACAGGACCTGTTATAAATGTTTAGGAGTTAATGCAGTTGAAAAACCTTATATCTTTTTAAATGGTAACAAAATTTTGGCCTTATATGACTTTCCTCATATTCTTAAGAACTTAAGGAATCTTTTATTTAGTAGAGATATTATTACACCAGATGGCTTAGTTAGTTTTAGTGTAGTTAAGGAGTTGTATGATTTGGAAAAAGATAAGGTGACAAGAACATGTCCTCATTTGACAGAAAAACACTTAAAGCTATCATCTTTTGACAAGATGCGTGTTTGTCTTGCGACACAAGTTTTTAGTCACACTACAGTTGCTGGAATAAGAACAACAGTGGAAACAAAAAATTAAAAAAAAAATATTATACCCACTGCCTTAGCAACTGCTTTATTTTTGGACAGATTAATGGATTGCATGAATAGTGGTTCGTTATTTGACAAAACCCATTCAAAGCCATTATTCAATCAGGGAACGTAGTTTATAAACACATGAATGTCAAGGAATTACAAAAACTGAATGACCTAAGTTCTTTCCCACACATAGACGGAATTAGACAAACTCTTACAGCTACGCTAGAATTATATAAGGATATGACAGCACATGACGCATCTATAACATATATATTGACAAAAAGGCTAAACCAGGACGTTATAGAGAATTTGTTTAGTGTGGCAAGAGCAATGGGAGGAAATAATAAAAATCCATCAGTTTTTGCAGTGTACCCCAAGCTCTAATTGTTTTGATGATGAAGATGTTCCTCTTGATATAAATTTTGAAAATGGTATGGAAAACGAATCAAGTGATCCTTTAATAGTAGAAAACGATCAGTTGATAGATAGAGCACTTTTTCAAAAAGAATATGAGGAATGTTTTTCGGTAGATACCTTTGACGATGAAATTAAAATTGAACTCACTTCTCTTAGGTATTTCACGGGTTACGTTGCATTTAAGATGCTTCCTAAAGTAAAATGTCTTCGATGTGAAGAGTTTATTCTAAAGCATGATGAAGTTATAACCTGCCCGTCTGAGTTTCTTATATTTGCCAGAAATTATGCCCAAAATTCTGATTTTGGTAACCTCCGTGTACCCTCAGATTTATTTTTCCAAATTTGCAAGATTTATTGTGCAACGTTTGAAAAAATATTTAAAACAAACAAATAAAAAAAATAAGAGAAGTCATGATATCTGAAAGCATAAGATTGACAAGGGAAGAAAACCATAATTGGTTTGCAGAGAATGACATGTGCTTTGAGCACAGAAAGTCCATCCTAAATATTTTTCTGACGGTCCTGCTCAGGAAACATTGTTCATGGTACGTTCAGAATTCAATAAAAAGCAGTAACGGAAAGATCCAAATTCTTTCACAATAATACAGTAATAATCATAGAGCGTAGATACTTTTTATGTTTATTTTTCACAATTTAAACAAAATGTTTCATCATAATCTTCAAAACTTATTCTTCTGCATTAAAACGGATGCTGATATATGGAGAAATCAAAAAACAAGCACCCCCAAAAGTGAGAGGCGAGGGGACTCACTCTAAACAAGCACCCCAAAAGTGAGAGGCGAGGGGACTTACTCTAAACAAGCACCCCAAAAGTGAGAGGCGAGGGGACTCACTCAAAACAAGCACCCCAAAAGTGAGCATCAAATAAGTACCAAAAATCGGTAAGGCAGTATACATATTGTTGTATTTTACTAAGGGTTCGCAAATAAAACTTATTTCCTTTATTCAAACTGAAACTGCAATTAATTCACAAAATAAAACGCTTTTTATTTCAAATACTTTTCTTTTATTATAACCAAGCACAAGTATGCAAGTCTTTATTCACACTGACATTTATTCATTCACTTTCAATATCAAACTGCCCTTTTCGGACTGGTGGCCCTGTATTTATATCCGAAATAAAGGGTTCTAGAATTTTCCTAGGGTTCTGGATTCTGCTAGATGATTCTTTTTCGTTTCGTTCAATTATTCCAGTAGCCCGGACACCAACCGTGATGGATTTAATTGTTTATTTCACTCAAAGATTGCGCGGAAAGTTGTACTAATGTGTGGTTGTTTACATAACTGGGCATATTCATCACATTGCCCCCCTCTTAGGATTGATCGTCCCGATTTAATCCATTATTCCCACCGTTATAACGATGTAAACGGTCGCAGTGTACTACTTTAAGCTTACCCCTTACTCCTCTCTGAATGCGGTAAACCACATCATTGATTCGCTTCACAACGGTATATGGGCCTTCCCAGTTTTGTTGTAGTTTTGGTGCCAGTCCCTTTTGTCGGTGAGGATTGTAAAACCACACCAGGTCTCCTTCTTGGAATGCCCTCGTTGTTGCACGGGTGTCGTACCGTGTTTTCATCCTATCACTAGCGGTTTTTATGTATTTCCTTGTCCGTTGATGAATGTCAATGAGTCTTTCTTTGAGGTTATCCACATATTCATCTGACCTTTCCGGTTCCATAGTACGGCATCCAAATTTGACTTCACTGGGCAGCCGTATTGTTGTGCCAAACAGGATCTCCGATGGTGTATGTCCTGTTGAACTATGAACCGCACTTCGATAGGCCATCAAGAACAATGGAATATGGCGATCCCAGTCTCGTTGGTAGTCACCTACAACCTTGGACAGATGTTCTTTAAGAGTCCTGTTGAATCGTTCTACCATCCCATTAGATTGTGGATGAAGCGGTGTTGTCCTCGTCTTCTTGATGCCAAGGAAAGAGCAAACCTCCTGAAAGATGTTAGATTTGAAGTTCCTTCCTTGGTCAGAATGCAGTTCCAAAGGTACGCCGAACCTGCTCACCCAATTGAAGATAATCTGACCAACAACTGTTTTAGTTTCTTGATTTGGGATGGCAAATGCCTCAGGCCACTTGCTGAAGTAATCCATGACTACAAGGATGTATCGGTTTCCGCTGTTGGTCTCCAGAAACGGACCTGTGACATCTACTGCTATTCTTTCCAAAGGTGTGCCCACATTGTACTGTCGCATTTAAATTTGAAGCTTTCTACCTGGTCCCTTGGTAGCAGCACAAGTATCACATTTTCGGCACCACTTTTCGACATCATCTCTTGCATGTAGCCAGTAGAACCGTTGTCGTATCTTCTCCAGCGTTTTATTGACTCCCAAATGACCTCCAGATGCTCCATCATGCATCTCTCGAAGAACGTCATTAACCTTTGACATAGGCACTATCAACTGCATCAGATAAGACTTGCCATCTGCAGATTCCCATTTGCGCCTTAGTACTCCTTCTTGCACATGAAGTGAGTCCCACTGTGCCCAATATGCTTTGAGAGCTGGACTTCTATCGCAGATGTCACCCCATTCTGGTTTTTCTCCGTGTTCCTTCCATGCAAGAATGGGTTCTATATCCGAGTCTTCTTGTTGGGCAGTTCTCAGTTCTTCATTGCTCTAACCGTGAATGGGATCGGCTCTTATTCGTTGGATGGCAACCGCTTCCTTTTCTTTTTGATGCGTGCAATGCTTACAGTCCTGTTTACACGGTCATCTTTCGGTCAGCTTTCCTCTTCGATGTTGAATTTCGTAGTCGTATGTCTGCAGTCTCTCGATCCATCTTGCTACTTGACCTTCTGGATTTTTGAAGTTCAGAAGCCAATTAAGCGCACCATGGTCTGTTCGAAGGAGGAACTTCTGTCCATAGATGTACTTATGGAAGTGCTTTGTTGCCAAAATCAAAGCTAGAAGTTCCCTTCAATAATTGCGCTCTGGCCTCGAGAGCACCTTACTGTAGTAGGCGACGACTTTTTCTTCTCCTTCATGGACTTACGACAGCACAGCTCCAATTCCGACGTTACTGGCATCGGCATTGATAATAAAAGGTTTTCCAGGAGTCGGATAGGTCAGCACAGGAGCATTACACAAACGTAGCTTGAGTTCCTGAAGACTTTTCTCGCACTCACCTGACCATTTGAACGGCTTCCCCTTCTTAGTAAGTTGATGCAAGCTCTTAGCGATTCCAGCAAAGTCCTTCACAAAGCGCCGATAATATGTGGCTAGACCAAGAAAGCTACGGAGCTGATGTTTATCCTGTGGTGTTGGCCAATTCTTCACAGTTTCAACTTTCTCAGGATCAGTCTTTACTCCTTGGGATGAGATGATATGTCCCAAGTATTCAACTTCGGTCTTGAAAAGCGCACATTTATCTGGATTTAATTTTAAGTGTGCTTCTCGAAGCCTCTGAAATACAGCCTTAAGGTTTTCACAATGCTCGTCAAAAGTTTTTCCATAAACGATGACATCGTCCAAATATACAAGGCATGATTTCCAAGTAAGGCCTTGAAGAACACACTCCATCAGACGCTCAAATGTTGCCGGAGCGTTGCACAGTCCGAATGGCATCACTTTAAACTGCCACAGACCATTTCCGGTTGAGAAAGCTGTCTTCTCTCGATCTTCTGGATGGATTTCTACCTGCCAGTAGCCACTCTTCAAGTCTAACGTCGAGAACCATTGAGCTCCTTCCATTGCATCCAATGTATCCCTGATTCTGGGCAGAGGGTAGCTGTCTTTCTTTGTCACATCGTTCAGCCTACGGTAGTCCACACAAAATCGGGTGCTTCCATCTTTCTTTTTGACAAGAACAACTGGTGACGCCCAAGGGCTTTTGGAATTTTCGATTAGACCATCTTTCTTCATTGTCGATATCATTTCTTCAACTTCGGCTTGTTTGGCTAAGGGGAGACGTCTTGCTGGTTGTCGAATTGGTCTCGCATCACCTGTGTCGATTCGATGCTGTACCAGTTGTGTTCGACCATACTGCCCACTCGGTGAAGAAAATATATCAGTGTACTCATGAAGAAGGCTTCCAGCAACACTGAGCTGATGTTGACTTAGATTGGATGGCTTGAGAATTTTGGCTTTCATGGAGCTGAATTTTTCGGGGTCCATTGGTTCTTCTGCGTTCATTTCTGTGATTTTAGTAATTGCGGTCATAGATTCGCATTTTCCAATTACTTCTCCTTTCTTGAGTTTGACCTCGTACGGTTTGATGTTCAGAATCCGTACGGGTACCATGTTGCTCTTTGGTTTCACAAGAGTCTTCCCTAAGATGATGTTTTGGGAAGATTGCTCAGAATCTGGTTACACCATGAGGTATCGATGGCTACCTAGATCGCCCTCTATTTTCGTCCAAACGTATGTCTTCTGAAGAGGCAGGCAAGCATATGTCTTCTTTGATGACAGTTCTTAGAGTTGATGAGTTTTCGGTGCCATAAACCATAGGAATCTCTACATTTTGGTACTTCAACACTTGTTTACCGATATCCAGAATCACTCCGTGCTCTTTCATGAAGTTGATTCCAATTATGCACTCATCACATATATCTGCTACCAAAAATAGATGCGAAAACTCTAATTCTGCCAAACGGATTTTAAGACGAACTTCTCCATATACTCTTGCTGCCTCACCTGTCGCAGTTTTAAGACGGTAGCTATTGGTGTTATGAAGCCACGTCATCTTGACCAAGTCTCTCCGCACAATGGAGGCTGTGGCACTGGTGTCAATTGTAGCCACGTGTTTCTTGCCATTTAATGTTGCGTCCACTGTCAGACTCTTATTGTTTCGTTTAGTCTGCGAGACTTGGATTGTGGTTCTGGTCCCATCGATACCAGGGCGAGCAGCAGCGATGATGTTATTGCTTACCTGTTCGCGGGTATAATTCCTGATTCCACAATGTTGACAGGCGACTCTTCTTGGTGGCAATCTGCACTGGCGCTGGAGATGTCCGGTTTTGTTGCAATTCCAGCATCGAGCAGGTCCTTCTCGCTGACTTCTATGGAATCCAGCTCTCTGGCAAGAACATTCCTCAACTTCAAGTTCTCTTACCCGATGAACTCCACAGGAAGCCTGTTCTGATGCTTCCATAGTCAGAGCGAACGCTAATGCTTCAGAAAGCGTGCGTTTTCCAGCAGTTCGAATTGCTCGCTCGAGGTTGATGTCGGAAACTGCACGGACAAAAACCTCCGTTGCTAGCTGGTTGGTAATTTCATCTCCTGCAGTCGGGTATGCTAGGTGTGCCAACCGTTCGATGTCTGCTTGGAGTTGTTGCAGACTTTCACCTCTTTTCTGGACTCTGGTATTGAGCTGGACGCGGAAGACTTCTTGCATATGGCTATCACCGAAGCGTTTGTCAATAGCCTGAACAAGAGCACTGAAGTTGCCGTTCTGGTCTGCTGGTATGGTTTGCAAAAGTTCAGCAGCAGAACCTCTAAGGGCAAGCGTCAGGGCAATATACTTGTCTTCGTCATCCCAGCCATTTGTCGTTGCGGCTGCCTCAAACTGCTTCTTGTAGATTGACCAAGAAGTTTGTCCATCAAAGGTTGGTGGATGCATTTCCTTTTTCCTTGAGCAGTCACCAGAACTTTCTCGAACCTTTATTTTTCGAACTTTTTTAACTCAATGGCAAAGTTCTGCATTTTTCTTCAAATTTTTCGAACCTTGTGTCAACTTTCGATAACTGTTTTTCGACGTTTTCAACACGTTCATCAAGAGCCATGAATTTATTTTCAAATGAGTTTAGCTTACTCTCGATTATGTTTTTCTGGTCGTCTAGCAGGTTCCGAAATAAAGGGTTCTAGAATTTTCCTAGGGTTCTGGATTCTGCTAGATGATTCTTTTTCGTTTCGTTCAATTATGCCAGTAGCCTGGACACCAATCGTGATGGATTTAATTATTTATTTCACTCAAAGATGGCGCGGAAAGTTGTACTAATGTGTGGTGTTTACATAACTGGGCATATTCATCACAATATATACACATTTAGCAACAGTCTTGATTTGTGTATGCGAATGTACATAATATGTATGTATGTACGAGACACCTTTAAACAAAAAGCTAATTTTGTGTCGGATGGGTACTGCCCCTTTGCAAGGATTCACAAATCCTCCAAAAGTACCTATATCTAGTCCTGAAGTTTCTTTCAGATTGCGGTTCCGATTCGGCATAAAATTGTTGGTCCCTTCCATTTGGTCCCCTCCATTTTTTAATACTCAGATAGAAGTATAGAACCTATTCCTAGGAGTAGGAACAGTAAAGTTTGTGCTAATTTAGAAGAGAGATAAAGTTCTTCATATGATTAAATACATATTTTCAATGTCAAACAATAATTATTTGTCAATATTGCTATGAAATAAAATTTCAATTTCTACGCATGTGTATTGAAAATAAAAACGAAATACATAGCTTAAATCTCAACTTGATTAACTTCTTCGTTAAGGTGATGAAAAAAATTCAAAGAGAACTTTTGAAAACTTATTTTTTCAAGCTGCGGTAAAATTTAAAAAGTGGTGTGGCATTTTATTTACTAATGGTGTTTTCCATTGGTAAACGAAATCAATTTATTTTTGAATTTGATCAGTAAAAATGCAGATTTTTACAATTTTTGCTTTCCATTTTATTTAAAACCAATATTGCAGGACTTTATTTTTTGGAAGCTCAACCCATCTCTGCTCTTCCACCAATATAACTTTGAGTTGTCAGTTTGCAAACGTGTTTTCTCATTGTTTTAATTTATTTCGAATGAGAAAATTCCGTTCACGATAGCAGAAAACAATTTCTTATATAATGGATGAATTTTAAAATGAATTGGTAGATTCATCAAGCTCATTATTCTCTCCTGAAAGTGCATCAACCTTCAACCATAAAGTGATAAATACTCTTGAAGATTATGACATAATTTGTTTTTTAATTTTATTGATTTGAAATGGTGTTCCATTCGTCATAAAATGGCTGTTGAAATTCATTTTTGTAATTCATTTTATTATTTTCTAGCTGTTCCTTAAATAGGGTAGGTAGGGAGGTAGAAAGTATTGTGATATTTCTATTTATATTCAATGCACAGAGAAAATACTACATATTAAAAAAACAATAAATAAAAAATTATAGTGCATTATTTTCCGAGATTTTAACATATACCTAACTATAAATCTTAAAAAGACGACCATAGGAACTCAAGTAAGGTAGGTAGCTATCTATATAAATACTCATCACTTTTTTACTTACGATTTAATCAAAGTAAATAAAGATAATGAAAAATAAAGCAAAAAACTAGAAATATACCTACATACCTATAAAACAATTGAAAAAAAATATCTGGTACGTATGTATGTCTATGCAGGTATTCATTAAATCGTAGCATACACATGTCACACCTACCTACCTACCTAATAAATTAGCTTTCCAAAAAAAAAGAAAAAAAAAACACCAACAGAAAATCCTTGCCAAACCCAAAAATTTGACTGCATGTCTATCTATACAGATACACACCATCATCATCATCACATAAAATAAAGAAAAAGCAACAAACTAAAAAAAATCCACCAACAAGGCTAGCTACTAGCTTCGCAAAAAAAAAATTCAACTTATACCCACCTGATTGAGATATACATTTTGAAGAGAATTCAAATTTTAAATTCTACCAAGTGAGAACTTTTCGCTTTAGCTCTTTATATTGACCAATGCAACATTTAGCAACATGCAACATGTTGTCGTATATGATAACAGATACGGACGATTTTTTTTTGGGTTCACTTTCCTTGTACTGGATGCGACATCTTTATGTTATATTATCTTTGGTATAGCTGCTTTGTTTTTTTGTATTTTTGCTTTGTGCTTTTCTTCCGCAAACTGAATTCATGCCTGCTGGCTGAGCACAATGGTGTAGTTGTAGAAAGGTAACAAAATAGTATATGTAGCGCCACAATGTAAAGCTGCCATTGCAAGAAAGTGTTTGCGTGTCGGTGATCTAGGTAGGTATTTTATCTAGGAAGAAAAGAGTTAGGTACATGGACATGTGACGGGTGGCAAAAAATGATTTGGTTCGAGTAAATAGCGTATAACTTGACTTCTAATAGTCGGATCTTCAAGATTGAGATCTTAGAATGACGGGAAAAACAATTAATATTAATATTAAAGCAATTGAATGGTCCTTTCGTGCCTTGGTCTCCATCTCGAAGACGGCCATGAAGAAACTTCAAATGTTCGAAAGAAAGTTACTAAGGATTTGTACCGGACTATCTATCTCTATCTGCTATCTCTATCACTTCAGTTGAGAAAAATAAAGACAGCTATCCACAAAACGATATCGATCGATCGTTTTTGTTTTACGTGATGAGGCCCCTAGTTGACAACATCATCACGGACAACGAGCCAGCAGTTTCGTTCTACACTGACACAGGGTCAGCATATCAATGCGGCTAAAGGCCAACCCATCCCCCCACCAAAAAAACAACTTGACAACCGGGACGGAACACCCCGAGCACAATAAAGTCAGCCGACTTTTAGATTTAATTTTTTGATATGTATTTTATATTTTATAATCCTTTAAACTTAAGACAAAGTATAAGATTAGGCCCCCTATGTGCCAACAAATGTAAAATATCATCGTATCTAACTATGTAGTTATTATAAGTCAAATTGTAAATATTATTTTGTTCAATAAATATATATCTATCTATATCTATCTTGCAATTGAATGGTAGTTGGCAAATGTTTTAAAAGGGAAATTGTTATAAATAAATTCAATGAATTCAGTCTTTAAAAAATGAGTCTGAGGTCGACCCACACTTGTAACTTCCCATTGGTGCACTTGAAGACCATATACATATTTACCTTAGTGGTGGGTGGTACAGTATATATTACATAATTATATATTATATAGTGTAATAACTTTGGGTTTTTGGATAATCAGTATATAGGTAGGTATAATTATAGAGATTCAGGGCAAACTGTGACATTACCTATATTTTATACTTTTTTTCCTAACTCTTCTCGGTATTAAGGTATTAATTATTTAAGCCAATTATTTCAAAACAGACTATTGGCTAAAAAAATATCACAAATCAGGGGAATGTAATTAAAAAAAAAAAACATGGTTTTAAAGAATATAAAAGTGTCATAATGCAAAATTTCGATTTTGAAGGAGATTCGTCATAAAATGGCTGTTGAAATTCATTTTTGTAATTCATTTTATTATTTTCTAGCTGTTCCTTAAATAGGGTAGGTAGGGAGGTAGAAAGTATTGTGATATTTCTATTTATATTCAATGCACAGAGAAAATACTACATATTAAAAAAACAATAAATAAAAAATTATAGTGCATTATTTTCCGAAATTTTAACATATACCTAACTATAAATCTTAAAAAGACGACCATAGGAACTCAAGTAAGGTAGGTAGCTATCTATATAAATACTCATCACTTTTTTACTTACGATTTAATCAAAGTAAATAAAGATAATGAAAAATAAAGCAAAAAACTAGAAATATACCTACATACCTATAAAACAATTGAAAAAAAATATCTGGTACGTATGTATGTCTATGCAGGTATTCATTAAATCGTAGCATACACATGTCACACCTACCTACCTACCTAATAAATTAGCTTTCCAAAAAAAAAGAAGAAAAAAACACCAACAGAAAATCCTTGCCAAACCCAAAAATTTGACTGCATGTCTATCTATACAGATACACACCATCATCATCATCACATAAAATAAAGAAAAAGCAACAAACTAAAAAAAATCCACCAACAAGGCTAGCTACTAGCTTCGCAAAAAAAAAATTCAACTTATACCCACCTGATTGAGATATACATTTTGAAGAGAATTCAAATTTTAAATTCTACCAAGTGAGAACTTTTCGCTTTAGCTCTTTATATTGACCAATGCAACATTTAGCAACATGCAACATGTTGTCGTATCTGATAACAGATACGGACGATTTTTTTTTGGGTTCACTTTCCTTGTACTGGATGCGACATCTTTATGTTATATTATCTTTGGTATAGCTGCTTTGTTTTTTTGTATTTTTGCTTTGTGCTTTTCTTCCGCAAACTGAATTCATGCCTGCTGGCTGAGCACAATGGTGTAGTTGTAGAAAGGTAACAAAATAGTATATGTAGCGCCACAATGTAAAGCTGCCATTGCAAGAAAGTGTTTGCGTGTCGTTGATCTAGGTAGGTATTTTATCTAGGAAGAAATGAGTTAGGTACATGGACATGTGACGGGTGGCAAAAAATGATTTGGTTCGAGTAAATAGCGTATAACTTGACTTCTAATAGTCGGATCTTCAAGATTGAGATCTTAGAATGACGGGAAAAACAATTAATATTAATATAAAAGCAATTGAATGGTCCTTTCGTGAACGGTCCTTGGTCTCCATCTCGAAGACGGCCATGAAGAAACTTCAAATGTTCGAAAGAAAGTTACTAAGGATTTGTACCGGATTATCTATCTCTATCTGCTATCTCTATCACTTCAGTTGAGAAAAATAAAGACAGCTATCCACAAAACGATATCGATCGATCGTTTTTGTTTTACGTGATGAGGCCCCTAGTTGACAACATCATCACGGACAACGAGCCAGCAGTTTCGTTCTACGCTGACACAGGGTCAGCATATCAATGCGGCTAAAGGCCAACCCATCCCCCCACCAAAAAAACAACTTGACAACCGGGACGGAACACCCCGAGCACAATAAAGTCAGCCGACTTTTAGATTTAATTTTTTGATATGTATTTTATATTTTATAATCCTTTAAACTTAAGACAAAGTATAAGATTAGGCCCCCTATGTGCCAACAAATGTAAAATATCATCGTATCTAACTATGTAGTTATTATAAGTCAAATTGTAAATATTATTTTGTTCAATAAATATATATCTATCTATATCTATCTTGCAATTGAATGGTAGTTGGCAAATGTTTTAAAAGGGAAATTGTTATAAATAAATTCAATGAATTCAGTCTTTAAAAAATGAGTCTGAGGTCGACCCACACTTGTAACTTCCCATTGGTGCACTTGAAGACCATATACATATTTACCTTAGTGGTGGGTGGTACAGTATATATTACATAATTATATATTATATAGTGTAATAACTTTGGGTTTTTGGATAATCAGTATATAGGTAGGTATAATTATAGAGATTCAGGGCAAACTGTGACATTACCTATATTTTATACTTTTTTTCCTAACTCTTCTCGGTATTAAGGTATTAATTATTTAAGCCAATTATTTCAAAACAGACTATTGGCTAAAAAAATATCACAAATCAGGGAATGTAATTAAAAAAAAAAAACATGGTTTTAAAGAATATAAAAGTGTCATAATGCAAAATTTCGATTTTGAAGGAGATTCGTCATAAAATGGCTGTTGAAATTCATTTTTGTAATTCATTTTATTATTTTCTAGCTGTTCCTTAAATAGGGTAGGTAGGGAGGTAGAAAGTATTGTGATATTTCTATTTATATTCAATGCACAGAGAAAATACTACATATTAAAAAAACAATAAATAAAAAATTATAGTGCATTATTTTCCGAGATTTTAACATATACCTAACTATAAATCTTAAAAAGACGACCATAGGAACTCAAGTAAGGTAGGTAGCTATCTATATAAATACTCATCACTTTTTTACTTACGATTTAATCAAAGTAAATAAAGATAATGAAAAATAAAGCAAAAAACTAGAAATATACCTACATACCTATAAAACAATTGAAAAAAAATATCTGGTACGTATGTATGTCTATGCAGGTATTCATTAAATCGTAGCATACACATGTCACACCTACCTACCTACCTAATAAATTAGCTTTCCAAAAAAAAAGAAGAAAAAAACACCAACAGAAAATCCTTGCCAAACCCAAAAATTTGACTGCATGTCTATCTATACAGATACACACCATCATCATCATCACATAAAATAAAGAAAAAGCAACAAACTAAAAAAAATCCACCAACAAGGCTAGCTACTAGCTTCGCAAAAAAAAAATTCAACTTATACCCACCTGATTGAGATATACATTTTGAAGAGAATTCAAATTTTAAATTCTACCAAGTGAGAACTTTTCGCTTTAGCTCTTTATATTGACCAATGCAACATTTAGCAACATGCAACATGTTGTCGTATCTGATAACAGATACGGACGATTTTTTTTTGGGTTCACTTTCCTTGTACTGGATGCGACATCTTTATGTTATATTATCTTTGGTATAGCTGCTTTGTTTTTTTGTATTTTTGCTTTGTGCTTTTCTTCCGCAAACTGAATTCATGCCTGCTGGCTGAGCACAATGGTGTAGTTGTAGAAAGGTAACAAAATAGTATATGTAGCGCCACAATGTAAAGCTGCCATTGCAAGAAAGTGTTTGCGTGTCGTTGATCTAGGTAGGTATTTTATCTAGGAAGAAATGAGTTAGGTACATGGACATGTGACGGGTGGCAAAAAATGATTTGGTTCGAGTAAATAGCGTATAACTTGACTTCTAATAGTCGGATCTTCAAGATTGAGATCTTAGAATGACGGGAAAAACAATTAATATTAATATAAAAGCAATTGAATGGTCCTTTCGTGAACGGTCCTTGGTCTCCATCTCGAAGACGGCCATGAAGAAACTTCAAATGTTCGAAAGAAAGTTACTAAGGATTTGTACCGGATTATCTATCTCTATCTGCTATCTCTATCACTTCAGTTGAGAAAAATAAAGACAGCTATCCACAAAACGATATCGATCGATCGTTTTTGTTTTATGTGATGAGGCCCCTAGTTGACAACATCATCACGGACAACGAGCCAGCAGTTTCGTTCTACGCTGACACAGGGTCAGCATATCAACGCGGCTAAAGGCCAACCCATCCCCCACCAAAAAAACAACTTGACAACCGGGACAGAACACCCCGAGCAGAATAAAGTCAGCCGACTTTTAGATTTAATTTTTTGATATGTATTTTATATTTTATAATCCTTTAAACTTAAGACAAAGTATAAGATTAGGCCCCCTATGTGCCAACAAATGTAAAATATCATCGTATCTAACTATGTAGTTATTATAAGTCAAATTGTAAATATTATTTTGTTCAATAAATATATATCTATCTATATCTATCTTGCAATTGAATGGTAGTTGGCGAATGTTTTAAAAGGGAAATTGTTATAAATAAATTCAATGAATTCAGTCTTTAAAAAATGAGTCTGAGGTCGACCCACACTTGTAACTTCCCATTGGTGCACTTGAAGACCATATACATATTTACCTTAGTGGTGGGTGGTACAGTATATATTACATAATTATATATTATATAGTGTAATAACTTTGGGTTTTTGGATAATCAGTATATAGGTAGGTATAATTATAGAGATTCAGGGCAAACTGTGACATTACCTATATTTTATACTTTTTTTCCTAACTCTTCTCGGTATTAAGGTATTAATTATTTAAGCCAATTATTTCAAAACAGACTATTGGCTAAAAAAATATCACAAATCAGGGGAATGTAATTAAAAAAAAAAACATGGTTTTAAAGAATATAAAAGTGTCATAATGCAAAATTTCGATTTTGAAGGAGATTTTGATGGTAAGAATTTTTCGAATTAAAGAATTTTTGAAAAATTTTACTTGCAACATTTTTATTTTTAGCTTTTTAAAAGGTGGTTTTGAAAATGTCATAATTACACAACATTTAGGTGGTATAGGTATATATTTTTGGTAGAATTTTGAAACCGATATCATTGTTTGATTTTCAAAATATTTGAGTTGAAAAAAAATTGTTAAGAATTTTTAATAGTTTTTGTTCCAGTTTTTTGCTCTAAAAAAAACTGTTTATTGAATTTTTTTAAAAAAAATTATCAGTCGTTGACTACGTTATTATATGCAAACAAAAAAAATTAGTATAAAAAAGTGTCTGTTGAATTTTTTTTTAATATTTACCGACTTGGTACTGTGTCATTATGTGTAAAATAAAATTAGACTGAAGTGAATATCTTATTCCGTTCCCGGGATATTCCAGATAAATGGCTCCTTTTTAGATTGCTATAGTAAAAAAACGGTTTTTTGAATTCAGCACGTTATGACAATATTATCTGTAAAATAAAATTTATCCGAGGTCGATATCTTTATTCGTTCTCGAGGTATGGTGGACGAAAAAAGTACCCCGAACGTACGTACATACACACATACAGACATCTTGCTTAGAACGACGTATTCTGATTCTAGAGACTTAAAAACGTGAAGATATGTCAACATTTTCAATTCGATAAATCGCACCAATTACAATAACTTCCAATGGGAAGTTAAAAAGGAATTATACCGCCAATATCACAACTCTTAATAAAAACAAAACTAAAAAAATAAACTGTCACGCTGGAGGTCTGGGTTCGCTTCCTAGCCTCGTCCACCTAAAAACTAAAGTTTTTTTTCAGGGCTACTGCCTCTTGCGAGGAATTGACAAATCCTCCAAGAGTATCACTTCTCACGAATAAGTGCTTCTCGTCTAGCCGTTCGGATTCGGCATAAAATTGTAGGCCCTTTCATTCCTGTCGACAGGCGCACACAGGAATGGTTGCGAGCTGTTAGTCACTAGGGTCTGGTTCTTTACGAGCCGTTGTGTCACCTAATTTATTTATTTTTTTAAATAAATAAAAAAAAGTCCCCTCATCGCCGGGGCCTTAAAATTATAAAGCCACCTATAGGCCCAGGCCGACGAAAGAAAAATTGAAAAGAAGTTAGTATATCCTTTGAATGTGAATAAACAAAAATAAAATAATTTTCTAAAAAATCTGAATCATATATCCGTCATGTGAATTTAATAGCAAAAAATCCTTAAACGCAGTTTTAATATTTCTATTGGGAAAAGTTTCAAGTATAAATTTGATTTGCATTATTTCGGTAAAATGTTTTTTTTTTTTCATAAAGATTTATTCAAAACAAACAAATAATGTGTACGTAAAAAAGATAAAGTTAGAATTTGTTGAAAGCGAAGAAGAAGTGCTAATAACAAGAGGACTCTTAAGAGACTCATAAAATGCAATGAGCCTTTCAAGTTCCAAGTAAGTAAATGGAAATCCTTTTGATCATGTTGTATTGAAGAAAATTCCTAAAATATTTTCAAGGATCAAGCAACTTTCGTCTGAACAAGGATGCTTTAAAATATGTATTTAAAGAGATTGATCCTCATGTTCCAAGTCATAATTCTACAACCAAAATAGCTACATTGAAATAAGATGGAACTTCGGTGTCTGGCAGAGGATGAGTAACAAAGAGAAACCGGATAGGATTTTCTAGTATGGCACAACCAACTTTTCGGTCATTTGCCAATAATTAATCATTTTTCGAACAGTGACAAACAATATCTACGAAAATACGGGACCAAATCAAAGACGTTTTTCTGAACAAAATAATGGTGGTAATCGTGGTGGTGACCGCGGCAGAGGTCGCGGAGGCGGTGGTTTTCAGAAGTTTGGTGGAGAGGGTGGTTTCCGAAAATCTTTCGGTGGAAATGATAATAACGAAGGAGGCGAAGGCGGAGAAGGCCGTAAATCTTTCGGAGGCCGTGGCTGCGGTGGTGGTGACCGAGGACGTGGTGGATTTGGAAGTGAAGGTCGAAGCCGTGAAGGTGGTGGACGAGGTCGAGGTGGTTTCGACGGTGAACGAGGTAGAGGAGGTGGAGGTAGAGGAGGTTTTGATGGTGGTCCAGGAAGAGGAGGTTTTGACGGTAGCCGCGGACGAGGAGGTGGTGGTTTTAAAAAATCCTTTGGAAACAAAAGTTTCGATTCGCCCAACAATAAAAAAAATTACATTTGACGATTAGGCACAGAGTTGCGAATTTAAGTTGTTTCATGTAAAATAAAACTCGATTAATAGAAAAACGCCCATGGATCCTGGGGAGCGCAAGCTAATCAAGACTTAAAGTTTACACGCGGTAAATCCTTTAAACACAAAAAGACGGACAAATAGATATGGGAGTTAATTCTATTAAATTCGAATAATATAAGCAAAATAGTTAATAAGATAACCATCATAAATATTAGGGTGTCCGTTTTTTCCCAAACTCATTTTTTTTTGGAAAGCACACCCCGTCAATCGAAAGTTTATGCCGAAAGAAAAAATTATTGACCAAACTAAATTTATAGTTTTGAATTTAAATTGAACAAAGGATGTAGCATTGGGCATAAGAATGTATTCTTCCGGTTTTTACATTTCGTTAAGTCATTTGCATTGATAGGACTGTAGTATTCTTTATTATAATCTATTATTAGATATTCTGTTTTATAAACGTGGAAATTTTCGGTATATGGGAGTGGAATTCTAAATTCATAAATTACTTTTTGTTGACTTATAGTCGCGCTGATTTTACTAATTTGGTAAAGGGTTAGAATGTTATTAGTCACAATCGATGAAATTTTCGTCCCACTAGGAATGTCTTGTTTTATTTTTAGTTACGCTATTCTGAGCTGATTTGGAGTAACTATAGCTGGATGTGGTTTGCCATGGTTAACGTTACTAAGCAGGTCAATAATTTCATCTACAGTGTTTTGGTAACGCATAATTATCAGAGTAATAAAAGTAGTTAGGGATTCGATTACAAAAACCTAAGCTGTGAGTAATTGTAAACCTTTATAATTAATAGCAATATTCACGTTCACGTTGTGCTGAGATATATCCGCAAATGTTTGTGAACGACCATAACTGGATAGGTTTACCTAACATACAATTCAACGTAAGATTAAAATTTGAAGCCAGCTTTTCTTGACATTTTTCTTCAGATAGCTGACTAGGTATACGAGAGTTTTTGGGATAGGTTGAGATTTCTTTTTTGAGAACCGCTGTTTCATTATCACCTGTTTTTTCTCAAGGGATTACAAAAACACAAACCATAATCCGTATTTCTTGTAAGTGGTTAGTGAACGATTGGCCTTGTTGAATGAATGAGTTCTTGAAAAAAATTTAATCTGAAGATAAATATACATAACTATGTTATTTATTTTTTATTTTAATTAATGTTATTTCAAATATGAAATATATTTTTGAATTAGTTCATGGACCTAGTTTTTGATTTCATTATGTCCCCTTTTTGTCCTCTTTTTAAAGGTGGATGATGTCCTCCAAAGTCCGGGATCTTAAAACTTGTTGTCCTCGGTTAGCTTATACAGCCATGTTAACCCTAAGCTAGAGCAGACATTTCATGAAAAGACATTCCACTTTGTCATTTCAGAAACCAGTGCTGCTCCAGAAATGCCGAAAAGATGCAAGGAAACCAGCCAACATTTATGACTTTTATAAGAAGTTAGATAACCTTACAGAACTTACAATGGAGTATGGGTTGGACGTAGAAAAATCGTGTTTCGTATTTAACGCTGATTAAAAACGGTTTTTTGCAGCGATCCACACAAATTAAGAGCTACTCGTATTATGGACAGAAAGGAGTTTCACTGAAATCGTTGTTTACTTTAATACCCAGATTTCAAAAAGAAAGTTACGGAGTTAATGTAAAAATTTTATTATTAACCTTATTTATAATTTTTTTTCAACATATTTTGAAATTGTTTAACTAAGAAATACAATAATTTTACATTGCAATTTAAGGTTCATCGGTAGGTTTTCTAATTAAAAAAAATAAAATGATAAGGTCAGAACTTACATTTACCCACATTGACCCTATTATTATTATTATAATTACAAAAAAAAAAAACAGTCTATTGTGCATTTTTTGTGTAAGTATTTTCCGTTTTGAATTTAGTAAAGATATTCCTCTATAATTTCCCGCTATGCCACTATCACCTTTCTTTAATATAGGGAATATTAAATTCTGCTGGTATAATACTGTTATCGAACATTTCATTACAGAGTTTCGTTAGTTGGAACAGAAACACGTAAGTTGAAACTTAAAGAATCTTACTGGAATCCCATCGAATCCATTTGCCTTACCATTTTTCATTTTTTTCAAAGCACTTTCAGTTTCCCGTATAGTCATTGAGTCCTTCAATTCTTGTAAATATTGGGTACCGCATATATTGATAACAGAGATGTTCTGTGTTGGTGCTTAAAAGGATTCTGAAGTACGCGGTAAGCAACTCACGTTTGTACAAGTACATTTGAGGTTTCTTCAACATGCCTCACGATTTTCCAAAATTCCTTTCAATTTTTAGAGAACTCGAGTTTCCGCGCAAGTGAGTTGTAATATTCCGTTTTTTTCTTTTTGCAAATTTTTTTATAATCATCGTTCTCCATAAAGCACTGAGTTTTTATAGATGTCTAAATTTGTAGCTCGAAATAAATTGATGAAAGCAAAATAAGCAATAAATTTAAGAAAGCAAAGTTTTTCGTATCCTCTGACACTCTGAGTCAAACCATAAATTTGTTCGTTTAATCTTTTCTGTCGTAAAATTTTGTAAAGCGCTTTTGTGACAATACTTTGAATATGTGTGTTCTGTACCAACGAGATTGATGAGGAGCAGACTGCTACTTCTCGATCAAGATTTGTTCTGTACTGAATTTTAAGGCCTTCTCTCCACTTCAACTATGTCTGTTGTTAAACTTAGCTTACTTCTGTTGATTTCGTGGGTTGCTTCGAAGGAAATCACACGAGGCGTGCTGAAAAAGTCTTACATTGAATTTCGAAATTCGAGACATAGTTCATCCATTCTCCATTGACAGCAGCGTAATCGATAAGTGATTTTCCTTGACCTCCAATTATCAAGCATTTCTATTAAACGATTATTAAAAGATTATTTAAAACTGCATCCTTTTATTCTCTTTTTCCGCTGAAGTTTTTTTGTAGCGTTAAATTCCCCCACAATAATGCCGTGGGTTGCTCCGAAGGAAACAGAAATCATAGCAACTTCTTTTGATAATAATGCACGTACCTTGGCTGGACTGCTGAAAAAGTCTTGGATTCTGATTTCGTCAGGGCTCTCATCGCGTAATTTTGAAGTCGATCGTCGTTTAAACGATTGTACTCGACGTCGTCCAAAGTTTGCTTTATATAATATCACAATGGTATGGTTAAATCGTGTCGGTCATCGTTTCAATTGTTTCAAGTTTGAGAACAATTAAAACATAAAAAAATAAACATAGTCCGATTTAAAATGTCAGAAATTAAATCGTTGTCATTCAAATTTGATATTTAAGTATATTCGAAGTTCATTCAAAAAGTGCAAAACGTTAAGTCAGCGCGTGTGTATACCAATTCTCTATAACTGCTTGTGCATATACGTGAAAAGACTCATCGGCTAAAATGCGCCGTGTCGCCCGCCGCACCGTCAGCCGCACCGCCCGCCGCCATCGGTTGGTTTCTAAACGTACAGAACTACTTCTACGCCAAAGCACCACAGGGCGAATTCTATCAAAAAACGTGTGAAAATTGTGGAAAATTTTGGGGTAAGGCGGATACGGTAAGTGAACTGCCGAATTTATATAAAAAATATTTCCACTAAATAAGAATGGAATTTATCCTTCACAACCCACTATTCTGGCTATTTAGCCCTATAATAACTTAAATTAATTGAAGCTTTTTTTAAAGAATTTTTTTAAGAATTTATGAAAAATACACCAAAATGTATAGGACGATTGTAAAATAACAATCGTCCAATCATAATCGTTTGAACGATCTTATTTGACAGTTAAAGCAGTTATACGAAGCAAAAATCGAATCGTTGGCGTCGTTCAGACGATTCATGTATTTTTGAGATTCACGAAGTAATAGAATCGTAAAAACGACGTCGTCAAACGATCATCGTCTTACGCGATGAGAGCCCAGTTCTTTATGCTTTTGTAAAAATGTCATCTTGAAAGTTAAAAGTTTGGAAGGGGAAGAGTTAACCGTCATTGATGATTTGGTGTTAGTTTGTAGCACATCAGTGGCATTTCAACAAATGACGACCAAGTCGATGCATTAATAAATTAAATATAAGTCAAAGAAAAAAGAAAACTTCTGAAACATCTCTGTGTGTGTGGTACACGTGTTATGTACTTTTTATACTTTTTACTTTCCATATAATTTCGATTGGTTATTTTTGGTACCTTCCCGTGCAATCATTTTTTTTTTTTATTTCCTCAAAAAAAAAACAGTTAAGTTGAAATCTTTCATTTCTTATGGTAAATCTTCTAAAAAATATAAACATTTTTGTGAACTAAAAATAAAAAAAATGAAAATGTAAAAAAAGCTATTTTGTTCTTTTGAAAACTAAAGTCTTGGTCAATATTTTTAAAACTAGGTGTAAAAAAATGTTTTATTATTTTGTAGAATATTTGAAATAATCATGTTTCTAAATTGAAAACTAGCGGTACCTTCCATACAAATGTTGAAAACCCGTTTTGAAATAGCTTATTTTTCTCAAAAACGACTTCAAGAATTTTTATTAAAAGATGTGCGTTTATCTACTAATGCAGGTATGGTCAATATTTTGAAAAAAAGGTTTGCCAATAATGGTTATTAACGGTATCTGTCATAGAACCAATTTTTTGGTTTTCAAATTGCTCGTTAACGGTTAACTGATTTCAACGAAAATTTTTATAAAAGAGCCCTTCTTAGTTTAAACTATTTTGCATATACAGATTTTTGAAAAAATAATTTTAAATAAAAATATTGAATTATTTTTTTTTGAAAATTCAATATCTTGAAAACGAGCTTATGAATATTTTGTTTTATTTTGTGCAAAATTGTATTTTATTAAATAGTAAATGTTGGCATACCAGATTTTATTTTCGAAAATGTGCAGAAAATTTTATATGTAAAAAATTAAATTTTTAAGAAAGCCGTTCCAACGATTTTTTATTTTTTTTCATAAATTCATATAGGGTAAAAGCGGGTGAGATGGCGCACCGGGGGAGATGGCGCACCTTTAATATCTCCTACACTTATTGTCCAAACAAAACTTTGAAACCATTTTTGTATTCATTTTCTCATTTCAAATCGAAGTAGGCAGTGTTCGTCGACTCTACTGTGATGCAAAAAAATTAAAAAATGTGACAACAACAAAACGTAGGTTTTTTTTCCGAAATTTTTTTTTCTCGCTTTTTTAATCTCTGTTTTCTTTGTGAGTCAATGGTTTCTTTGATGCCTATGATACATTAAAACATACAACAATGTATTGACTGTGACTTGTCTATGAAAAGTTTGCAAAAATTCTACCTGTTTTTTTAGGAGCCTACAAATTAGTGGGAATGACAAAAAGGGGGAGATGGCGAAGTTTTTTGAGGGTGAGATGGCGCATTATATAGCACACTTGTTCACTTTGGTGCACAGTGGCCGCACACCATCTCACCCGCCCAATATTTTTTTTTGTCAATCAAACTTTGTTGTGCTCTGTTATAAATTTTTTCCATGCCAACAGTTTATAAGAAAAAACGTAAATCTAACCGGCTATCTTGGTCAGAAGTTTCTTTGGATGCTGCATTAAATGACATTAACAAAAACCTGATGTCGATTAAATTTGCTGCTAAAGTTTACAACGTACCACCGACAACTCTTCGCAAAAAGTAAATTGAGGAATACAATTCCACAAAAAAAAAAAGAAGATGATTGGTTGCTGCCACATATGGGCACATGATTCATGCACATCATTTAACCATACTTGCCACGATTGTGGCAAAATAAATACAAAGTAAATCATGCGCCATCTCACCCACCACGGTATACCATCTCACCCACCCCATAGGGGGAGATGGTTTTTCTTAATGTTTTTTTATTATTTTAATTAAAAATTGAAGTGTGCTTCACAAAACTTTGTAAATATAGTATATAATAACTTATTTAATAAAGAATATTTATGTAAAATAAAAAAAAAGGAAATGTTGTATATTTTCGAAGATATTGGACATAAAAAATGTATACCATCTCACCCGCTTTTACCCTATATCAAACAAATCAGATGGCATGCTTTATTTTGAGCTTTGTAAACCATTAAAATAAAAAATTTATAGTAATCAGGCGCGAACGCAGGAAAAAATTTCGGGGGGGGGGGGTTTAAACTGAAAACTCAAAAATTAAGATTGAAAGAGTGAAATTGTATGGCGAGGAAGTTAAATTCCTACATTTCGGGGGGGGGGGGCGTGTATGAACCCCCCAAACCCCCCCTGCGTTCGCGCCTAATAGTAATCATTTTTTTTTTACTGAATCATAATTTTTTTGGAACCAATACATGTACTTGTTCATCATCAAGTTTGTGCGATCCAGTCGTGCCCATTTTTTCTTTAACGCGGATGCTACATCGATACAGTCGTCGGCAAATTCCTGAAACAAGTCAGCATTTCATTGCTAGTCACCCCCTCGCGTGCGTCGTCGGCTCGAAGTCTGTGATACTTAACTCTCAAGTAAAATGAATCATTTATCTCTTTTAAGTCATTCTTTCTTCAGCTAATGGCAGTTTAACTTAAGAAAGGTGTCCTCGGGAATGTGTCCGTGCGTATTTGTTAGTCCAACCACCTTCTACAAATCATTGCTAGTAGTTGCAATTTCGGGATCTTAAATCGTTTTTAAAAGTACTTTTTGTTCACAAAGTTTGATTTTTTTGAGAATCTTTTTTAATATAAGGGTAAGCTAAGGTTTATAGTTAAAACAGTGGTAGATCCGTTCAAAACAATAATTTTAATTGAATTTGATAAGATTTTAATGTTCTCTAGTTGAATTGATCGGGCCCTACCTATAATCAAATTTAGTATTTAAGTAAAATGAACCATAATTGTATGGGCTCTAAATAATAAACCAACCATATTATGACATAAATATTGAGGTGGACCCTAAATAATGACTATTACATAGTATGGACTCTAAAATATGAAACATAACATGTATGGTTCAATTTTAATAGTCCATATCATTATGGTCTATTTTCCTTAAATATTTAAGTCGCTACTAAATTTGGTTGTTATTAGGGCCCTTTGACTTTAAATACACTCGCTAAATGTCTTCTTGTAACCTCATTAGTCATTAAAGCGACAATAGGTGTGCAATACATTATTATATCTGAACGGAATAATATTTTTTGTTTTCTAATTTCTCAGAATACACCTTTAAATTTCCTCATAATAATTGTGTAGGGGTTGCTGTATCATGCAATAGTATTTCTAATGTCAGGATTCTTACCAAGAATATACAACCTCCTCAATTCTGAGAAGGATACAAAAACAAAGGAAAATAATGCTGACAAAAATAGTACTGAACATTGTTTTGGATTGTGCATCTAGCTTCAATGTGCTCAGGAATAATTTCACCTTCTGACGGAATACATCTCACTGCTCTTGTTACCACCGAAGTAGATATTGATATTTATTTTTTATCTGTAACAACATTTTGAAAGTTAAATAAAAAAAATAATTTTGTGCAAATGGATAATCCTAAACAATTAAAACCTGTTAAATCAAAAGGTGTGTGCAAAATAGGGTGGCGTTTGTATTGGGCTAATTTTTAAATTTCCCCATGTTTGAATATTTTTGTTCTCCCCCTGAAAGTGGTCAAGATATTTAAGAAACAAATCAGTCCAACTTTTTATTTAAATTCGTCAGCTTAAATTTCACATACAAAATATGCGTAGTCTTAACATAATGTAGACAAAAGTGTCTAAAAAATCTTTACACCTACTTCTTTTATGTTAATTGTTAATAGTATCTAATTAAAAACAACAATAAATTTAAAAAAAAATACCTATATTTATTGCTGTTTTTAACGAGAAAAATATTATGTCCAATCCTCAAATAAAATTGGTTTGTTTAAAAAACAAAGATATCATTTTCTAAAAAAATCGGAATATTTACACGGACACACCAGGAAGATTTGACATTTCTCATACCACAAGTTGAAGGATTTCTGTATCGTAGTCCCTGTGTTTTATCAAAAACAAAAAAAATTCAAAAGTGCAATTTAAAATAAATAAAACAACATAGCGCATTTACTGCATTGCATTGTATCAAAGAATTTCAATTTCAAGTCTTAAAAGTACACCGCCAATAATTTGTTCCTCTAACAATGTTACACTTCGAATTCCATTTGAATTGTAGTTTTTTTTTACTTGGATGCATGAAAAATGTTTTTGTTTGTTTTTTCAACTATTCACTGAAATACAGTTATCTTTATTTTAATGAAAACGACTAGACAATTACATGCACTTTCGAATATTTGTTATGAATCTGTGGACGCAATAATTTGTAGACAAAATTCCTGTCAAACAGCGCACACACATCTCATACAAACAAATCAACTTTTGTACGAATTCCTTAAAAAAAAAATATTTGGTCTCCAATTTTGAAAGGAATTCGAAATTAGAAATAATTGTTTTCTACAACTCTAATATGTTTATAAGAAACTTCGACTGTACGTGCTAAGAAACAGAGGAACTGATACTGTTTTAAGTGAATAAATTATACATTGTGGTTACAAAGCAATAAATAAAAAAAAACAGGGACTGCGTTGTTAAGTCGTGTGAAAATCGAGAGAAGAAGGCGGAAAAGGGTTTTTCTTTTCACAAGTGATTTTTTTTATATTTTTCTCAAAGCAAGTGCTTTATCGAACAACATATTTAGAATGGTTTAAACTCGAGACATGACCAACCAAACGAAACATTACTGAATGGACAAATTACCATTGAAACATGAACTAGTAAGTTAACAACGAAACAAATAGAGCAGATTTTCGAAGATACATTTAATGTATTTTACAATCGAAATCGATTTAATAACAAAAAAATAATTTCCTCATAAAAAGTGCGCTTAATGGACAATTGTGCCTTACAAGCGCCAATAAAAGCACATACACCCCTCCTAACAAGAGTTGCAGTTCGACATCTCAGACGAATAAATTCTAACGATAGAATTATGTGCACATTTTCAACTAATAATAATCCTGACTTAATTTAAATTTTAACACGTTCTAAATATGTTGTTTCATAGTTTATTAATTTAAATACAAACAGTTCACAGTTCTTTGAGAAAAATGAATCGAAAAAAGTTGATATCAGTTTTTGTAGCTTATTAAATGCTTATTTGTTGCTCAATCCAAAAATTTGTAGCTCGCTTAGTTTTTGAGTTATTGAAAATTCCGCTAAAATAAGTCTGAAGTTAGCGGACTAAATCCAAAATAATAAGAATTTTGAAGTAAAATTGGTACCCAAATTTGTAGATTTTTTAATGCTCTTAAGTACTGAAAAATAAATTCTGTACCTATAATAGTTTTTTAATTATTCAAATTTCCGCTTAAATAAGTCTGAAGTTAGCGGACGAACATTCGAAAATGAAAATTTTTTTGACGTCAAAAATTGTAGCTTTTTAAATGCTAATTTGTTACCCAAAAATAAAACTCTCATCTCTTAAGCGTAATTTTTTATTTGAATTTTAAGTTTAAAAGGTGCATTTCCGGTCCGCTGAAGCTGGCGGACAAAATCTAAAAAAATTATATTTTTAATTTTTTTCAATTTTTTTTGCCACAATTTGAAGCTTCTCTGAACTAGATCAACTGCGCAAACCGCGATTTTGTAGCTCGCATGGTTTTTTTTGTTATACAAAATTCCGGTAAAATAAGATTTTAACGGCCAAATTAAAAAAAAATTTTGAATTTTTGAACTTTTCTTTTACCAGAAATTGTAGCTTTTGAAATGTGAATTTGTTGCTCAAAAATTAATTTAATAGCTTTTACTGGGGATTTTTTATTTGATTTTATATTTTAAAAAAGTGCACTTCCGGTACCTGAAATGCCCCTTTTAAACTTTGTAGCTTCTCCTCAAGTAGCCCGTAGCGTAATGGTTAGTGCGTTCGACTGTCACGCTGGAGGTCTGGGATCGCCTCCCAGCCTCGTCCAATTCCTCTTGCGAGGAATTGACAAATCCTCCAAGAGTATAACTTGTCACGAATAAGTGCTTCTCGTCTAGCCGTTCGGATTCGGCATAAAATTGTAGGTCCCTTCGATTCCTGTCGAAAGGCGCACACAGGAATGGTTGCGAGTTGTTAGTCACTAGGCCCTGGTTCTTCATGAGCCGTTGTGCCACCCGATTTTTTTCTCCTCAAATTCCGGTACATGCAATTGTCATTTTTAAAACGATTAAACAACGCACTTGTTTTTTTTTTTGACTTATTTCTAGATAACAACAATATCCAATTTATTCACTTTATTTGTTTTTTTTTTCAAAGTAATTTACTTTTTATTTTTATCAATTTTGTATTCTTTGATTTTTCGAATCAAAGGCTAAGGATTTGATATTTCAGCCGAACGAAAAATGCTTCACTCACCTAAACTGTATATGTTGCAAACAACGCTTCCTTTCTTTCTTTTTCTAAGGTTAAACCGAACTGATAAAAAATGTGCACAGTTTTTTTTGAAAGTACGTTGGTCATTTTTATAGGGGAAGGGGTAGGGGCGTTTGACTGGAGTGGGGCAAAATTATTCAAACATTGCCAAAATAAGCGCACACTTAATACATATTTGTCATATTGAATAGTTTGTGAAGATTTGTAAATTTTCAGAAGCGTCTCCATCAGTGACTGCAGCGCACCACATAAACTCTCCAATTGAAGTAAAACATTTCTCTGACATAGAGGATAGAGAGGTCATCGAACCAATGACAACAAGCTCATCCGATTCAGAAATAGGAGCTGCTGAAACTTGCAGCATCAACAAGCTCGCGAAGGAATCTCTGAAACCAGTTCTTCATGTTTCCAATGCAAATGACAATGGTAATGGTGATGGTTTGCAAATGGAGGCTAAAGGTAAAGCTGAAGAAGAACTAGCTCTATTCAATGGATTTGAAGACGAGGAGGATGGTGACATCCCTCTGGCAGCAACGAGGGGAAGCCCTTCTGCTCATGGAAATTATTCTCCAAGCGTATCGTCTGTCTCTGACTTGGAATCACAGTATTATCCTAAGACATTCGTTCATGGCGACACTGTTTTAGGGCCAAACAACAACCGTACAATTAGGGAACAATACTCACCTTCATTGATTACAAATGATCGAACCATATTACAACAATTACCAATTAATGAAAATCCTTGGGAGTTTTTCGAAAGCAATACAGCTTGTTCTTCTAATGTTGCCGGTACTGCTGCACGGATTCAAGCATCGAATCCAGAGTATTCAGTTGGTATTCAAGTAAATAATCCGGAAATTGGTGATGGTATACATCGTGTCACCGAATGCGATTGGATACGTTGCATGATGTGCGCTGTCATAGTAGCTTGTATCATAACAGGACTTTGTGCTGCAACTGTTATGATTTTAAATACTTTCTTTCAATATTGCTTGCTGCAATAGAATCACCAAAGCATGAAAACAAAAAGTAAAATACACAGGATGGCGACTACAAATCATATTATTATCAAGAATAAATTTTGCTCGCCAGTACCACTAGTTGTAGGCTCTTTTTGGTTTTTTGAAACCTTACTAATAAAAATAATCCAGTCATATTAGAATCAAATATAATCATAATTGTGTTGTTTTGTATTTGCTTATTTATTTCCAACTTTGTTTCACAAATAGATACATTTTCTCTTGGCCTTTTTTACTTGTATGTCAAAAATTCCAAACTTACGACAGTGACCTTAAGAGTCGTCTGCGGATAGTTCAGATTGATATATAATTATATTATTTGTATAATGTTTTTAAAACAGTTTTATGTTGTTTATATGAGTTAAAAGTTGTTTAATATTAAAATGAAATATATTAATTCAATATTCAAAAATTAATTAAAAATTAAAAACTATTGATCCATACATTGCATTATGAACATAATAATTAAATTGGTTGGCAACACTGCTGTGAAAGTGATTGGATTAATTTTTATATCGCTCCGATAATATTTTTATTTTATTTCTTAATTAAATAGTAAATCACACTTAAAACACTTTAATTACTATTTTTCAAGTTACTTTTTACTGGGGTAGTTAAATAAATTGGTGTCCGCTCAGGTAACATTAGTAAATAAGCAACAAATCAAATCTCTTTGCTGTTACCGGTGTCACATGACCGACTACAAAAGAAAAGTTGACCAAACTTCACCAGAAGATATTTCTATTCCAAAATCAAAATTTGCTAACCGATCGATTAAAATAAACAACTTCCGGTCGATCGAATTAAAAAAAAAATATCGACACATCACTGCAGAAAGAGCTCGCCAAACTAGCTACAAAAGATGGCCTGCTAAAGTTGAATGCTGAAATTGATGCTTTGCGCTTTCAAAATGAAGATCTGTCCAGGAAAGTGCAACAATTTGAAGAAAGGTGCGGGGTATTGGAGGAGGCTTGAGTTGCAAAGTCGGATTATACGAGGAAAGAACATCATTCTAACTATTCCGAATATCCATGCTAACCCCAAAAGAAGATACAAAAGAAAAGAAAAGAAAAGAAGATACAAAACATCAGTGAACTTCAGCTTGGTGAATCTCATCAAATTAAAGAGGCAAGTGAAAATGACACTGTTATTAAATTAAAACTTGACACCGGGTCTACTGAAATCGCCACAAAAATGCTACAGAACTCGTCAAAACTAAAAGGCACAGGTGCTTTTATCCAACGAGACATAACAAAGCTTATGCAGTTCAAACGCCAAATTCATCTTGGTTACAGAAAAATAATCAAAACAAGAAAACCAAATGAACGAGTACAAATTAAAAACAATTCTTTGATGGTTGCTGAGAAAACATTTTATTTAAACAATCATAATATTCTTAAATATAGAAACGAGGTTGGCGAACAACAATTACGAGAAATGTATGGCGAACTTGACTTAGAATCTGTCAAACTCATGTCGCTGTCAAATAGACGTCAAAATGATTGGTATAGACCAATTAAAGAAGTTGCACCAGGGATGCCACTTTCTTAAAATAGTGCTAGTTGTAGTACTTTAGTACGGAATTGAAATTGTGATGCCATCAGCTAAATATTTATGTATTAGTAATATTTTGTCTTATAACGTATCAGGTCTCAACAACAAACTTTTATATGTGGATTTTTTTAATTATATTCAAGATTTCGATGTATTTTTTTTGTACGAAACTCATGTAACTATAGAAAATTATAACAAATTTACAAAATATTTTAATGGATATAAATTAGTTTGGAAAGCAGCAGTTGAATAACAAAGGGCGTGCAAGCGGTGGAAGTCCCTATGGACTTAAAACAACGTTGTTAAATAGCTATATGATTTTGAGGAGCATGAAGGAGTAACGGTTGTAAGACTTGCACGCAAACCGAATTTGTATATTTTTCCATTCTATATCAACTGCAACAAGTGGAGTGAGGATTACGAACGACTCAACAATGTCATGATGTTCCTGGGAGATAAAAGTATTTTGATTGTAGGAGATTTTAATGCCAGAATAGCTAATTTGCAAGTTACAACTACCCGAGGCACTAACAACACTGTTATAAACTCAAGTCAAAGAACATCAATAGACGGAGTATGTAACCAAAATGGCACAAATTTCTTAGAACTTCTGCAGATGTTTGACGACTGTACAGTTTTAAATGGATGTACCAATGGGGACACTGAAGGTCAATTAACATTTGTGGGAGGCAAAGGAAAGTCGGTCATCGACTACTGTGCTGCTAACAACGATTGGATTGACTTAGTAAAGAAGTTTCAGATCGAGTGCAAGAATTTTTCCGACCATATGCCAATCATCAGTACAAGGATCTACCAAGGTTAAAATGGAATCTGAATAAAACTAATAACTATCAGCAACATTTAAATGAAAAACTCGCATCTTTAAATGTGTCAACCGATTCAGCTTAAAGTTAATGCAAACAATCTTATCGCCTGCATAAGAAGTTCCACAAACACTGTTGTACAAAAAAGCTCGAGATTTAAACAAAAATGGTTTCACAAAGAATGTATGGCAGCTCGAAAAAAATCGTTTTCCTTGTTAAATGCCCTTCGAAGCTCAAACTGTCAAAGTCTAAGGAAGTGGTACCTCGAAACAAATGCGGCTTACAAAAAGCTGTGCCTCGCAAAGAAAACTGGCTTTGAAAGCAACCAAGCCTATACACTTGGCCAAATAAAAAACTCGAAGGAATTTTGGAAGACTGCCAAGGAGATAAATGGTTCAAATTTTACAATTGGAATAGGAGTTTCCACTGATGGTCTATACACATATTTCAAAAATCTCCTATGTGGTATGTCTGAGATTAGTTTTTTGTATGCGGAACCGTTGATCTTCGATGACATTTTGGACTCTGAAATCACCTTTGAGGAAGTCAAGTCTACCATTCTTATAGGAAAAAATGGGAAAGCTCCTGGAGAAGGAGCAAGCGCAAATTCAGTCACTTTTCAACAAAGTGTTTTTGAGAGAAGACGTCCTGTCATCATTCAAACGTTCGGTAATATTTCCTATACACAAAAAAGGAGACTTGAATAATGTGGAAAATTATCGAGGCATCTCCTTCATGAATGTCCTAGCTAAATTATTTTGCGGTGTACTGTTAAAGAGATTAAAAACATGGGTGGATTTTCACAGCATTCATTCAGACTTTCAGGCTGGTTTTAGAAAAAGTTACTCGACAGTTGACCATATTTTCACCCTTACATCAATTGATAAAGTGTTTCAATCCAGAAACAAGAAAGTGTTTGCTTTTTCTGTCGACTTTAAGGCTACCTTTGACCTCCTTAGCAGTAATGCTCTCTTTTACAAAATCTCCCAACTGGGTTTATTTACAAAATTTATTCATGTTTTAAAGGAACTGTATTCAGCATCTAACGCAGCCGTGTGGCTCAATTTACTCAGGTTGGTTTGACACAAATAATGGTGTAAAACAAGGTTGCCTTCTGAGTGCACTCCTGTTTGCACTTTTTATAAATATTGTTGTTGCCTGCCTTCCTGGGGGAATCCGAATCGCGGATTTGAACATCAATGTTCTCTTGTATGCTGATGATCTGGTGATTCTTTCAGAATCTCTAGAAAACCTTCAACTGATGATCAATCGTCTGGCTGATTACTGCAATAAATGGAGCCTTTCAATAAACTCCAACAAATCAAAAGTAATGGTTTTTACTAGATCAGCATTGAGTCAAAATAGACATAATTGGGTCTACAATGGTTCTTACTTGGAGGTCGTTAATGAATACAAGTACTTAGGGGTGAAACTGAACAGTACACTTGATTTCAGATTTCACTTAACGGAAAATCAAATACCCCAAAAAGCCTGATCAATGTGTCATGGAGAAGCGTCTTCTTAAATAATCGAATCAACCTTTCAGGCAAATATAAGATATTCGATGCTGTTGTAAGACTACACTTTGTTACGCTGCCCAAGTATGGGGAATCGATGAGTACGAGTCCATTGAAAAATTCCAAAGGAACTTTTTAAAAAAGCTTTTCAACCTGCCAACAAAAACGCCAAATGACGCGCTTTACCTTGAAGCAGGACTTCTGAAGCTTTTTACTTATACCCTAAAGTTGCAAGCCGATTACATCGTTAAAATACTGTCTCTTCAGGATACCCAACTGTCGAAAAAAATGATGTTATATGAGTTGAGAAACGAGGATTGGTGGCTGTTAAAGTGGAAGGCTTTAGGAAATTCTTGTAAAGAAGTTCTAGTGATAGACATAAACAATTTAAATCTGCTTAAAGAACACCTATATCGAATCATTCAGAAGCATGATAATTCTGTGAGAGATGGCTTTATTGTGAAAGCTCGTGATTCAGTGGCAGAATTTTATACTCTCAGCTCAACACCAATTTATTAGAAAATAACTACTTTCATGACCAGCTAAGCTATGAAGAAATATCTTTAATTTTTAAAACAAGGTGCGAACCCATCGGCCTAAACGGAAGCCCTTACAACGGAAGTCTCAACCAGTTCTGCTCACTGTGCAATCTTAAATCAAAAGAAGACTGTTTCCACTTTATAAGCATATGCCCTATTTTTTCTTCTTAGCGTCTTGCCTACTTCGGAAAGAAAACTCTTACAATGAATGAAACAATTGTTATTCTGAACGGATATGACTGGAAAATCTTGTACAATTTCTTAAAAGAACTCTCTACGTATATAATGTTATTAATAACAGAATTTAAATGATTAAATATCAAACTAGTATTTTCTATTTAATTAAATTTAAAAATATACATGTATTTGTATTAAACAACAAAATTTGCTAACCGAGCTGACGACAAAGCCACACAAAAATTCATTATATTCTTATACAATTAACTATTCAAAATGGAAATAAATGAATTATTTACTTACTTACTTACTTACTTATTAAATTCGACAACGAGTTGTTCTCTGTAAGAAATGGCTACTGTTATGTAACTAACTGACCAATCTATCCTAATCTCCTAAGGTTTCACCGCTCAGCGTGCCTAGTATTTCATTTTTCAATAGTCTATATATGCGAGTGCTTCCAGCTGCCCTGTTTGTATTACCCTGATGTACTTCAAGCTTCAAACGGTTCAAGACTCTTAAGTGTTCATTCTTCTTTTGAACAACCTCCTTCATCCCAATGAAGTCCATGTCTGGAACCGATCTCATTGAGATCTTTCACCCAAAATTGATTTTTTCGTTAAAGAATTTAAGAGAGATGATGTGCTAGTCCTTTTTCAATATAATCAAACATTGTTTTTTCGACATACCTTGTTTGTCAAATGAGATAGAAGAAGCTATTTTTGAACGAGATAGGCTGTATCGGCAAAATAAGCCTTCTATTCACATAATTCAAAAGAGCGAGGAATAAGGTTTCTTTTATGATAAAAAGAGCAAAAATAGTTTACTATTCGGATCAATTTGATTCTAATCGAACTTCCAAATTCCTTTGGAAACGAGTAAAGCAAATTGGACTAAGCAATAAAAACTCAGTGGTTAATACGAATGTTGACATCAATGACCTAAACCGGAAATTCACCCAGCTTTCATCGGGTTTTCCAATGTCATCTGTAAACAGTTATATTTTTCCCCAAAATAATTCTATAGATGCTTTTTATTTTTCTGCAGTTGATCTCCAATCAACAAGTAGAGCAATTTTATCAATAAAATCAAACTCTGTCGGCTTGGATGGAATCCATCCAAAATTTGTTAAGATGTTGCTTCCACATATTCTTCCTTACATTTCACACATATTTAATAACATTCTAATGAGTTCAGTCTTTCCCAACCAATGGAAACAGGCTAATATAACGCCAATCCCTAAAAACAGCAGTTGGACTGAATTTCGTCCGCTTGCGATACTTCCGTTCTTGTCAAAAGCATTTGAATCCATGGTGGGAGACCAAGTTAAGCAATTTGTAGAATCTAACAACTTTTAAACATCCCTACAATCCGGTTTCCGATCCAACCACAGTTGTACAACAGCTCTAATTAAAATAACGGATGACATACGCCAGGCTATTGACCGAGATGAGGTGACTCTAGTTACCCTTGTTGATTTTTCAAAGGCATTTGATTCGGTCAACCCAATCATACTAAGCTAATAAGATTAAGCTTATAAGATTTTTCAATTTTTCAAACCATTCAGCTAAGCTTATTAAGTCTTATCTATCTAATAGATTACAAGCTGTTTCACTGAACCAAATGACCTCTAACTTTCTAGAAACTAACATCGGTGTTCCTCAAGGTTCAGTACTTGAGTTCTCCATGTTCATTAATGATCTCCCTCTCATTCTTCGAAACTGCCTCTTTCACATATATGCTGATGACGTCCAGCTCTATATTTCATTCCCTATTGGTCTAATGGAAGATGCTGTTCAACGAATGAATGAAGATTTGATGGCTCTATCAGAATGGTCTAATATAAATGGACTCTTATTGAATCCTTCTAAAACTTAAACCTTACAAATATATAAACATCCACTTAATACGTCCCGTCCACCTGTTTTACTAAATGGTGTTTCCGTTGAAGTAGTCCCTAAAGCCAAGCTTCTAGGTGTTATTATTAATAGAACTTTAACATGGAGTGACCACATTAACTCTTTAATTTCTAAAATATATGCTGCTTTACGTGGTCTTTCCATCTGTCGAGACATATTACCAACGGAAGTCAAATTGAAACGTGTGAGGGCTTTAATTGTACCTATTATCCCCTATGGTTGTGAGCTATTTGGAAGAACAGATGCGAATTCAATGCGCAAGCTCAATGTTGCATTCAATTCGGTTGCCAGATTTGTTTATGGGCTCCGGAGGTATGACCATGTATCGACTTACTCTCGGTTGATATTAAATTGTCAGCTTGAACAATATCTAAACTTCAGAGCTTGCTTAATGGTTTTTAAAATAATCTCAAAAAAACAACCTTCATATTTATTTAATAAAATCACATTTTCTCAATCCACACGTACACAAATGATAAGACCATACATTTACACATGCACTATAATTCAAAGGCAATTTTGTATACACGCAATACTTCTCTGGAACCTTAATAATAGAAATCTTAATAATAGAAATTTTTCCCAGTGTCTCTTTTCCCATTTTAGAAACTTGTGAAGTTTTGTTTCTCTCAATCTTTTTCTTTATCACTTGTTAATTTAAATGTAAAATAGCTTGTTATTATTATTTACCGATTGTATTATACCATGCCTTTTGAAACTTTACTCAATGTTTAAATTATTTTTTAATTCTTCTAAATATGTTAATTTTTATCTTTTATTTTTTCTAAAATTATATTATACTGTGCAGCCTTAAAGAATTATATTCTTAGTGTACAGAAAATGTTCACTCAATAAATACAAATACAAATAAATAAATATAAGTGAAGATCTAAGGTGTCAAAATGACCATCTTCAGCCCCAGATTCTAGCGTCAACGAAGAGTTTGGCGTCCATGCTGGTAGCTTTAATATTTTCTTTAAAAACGACCTCTGTGACCTAAATGGAGTACTACTTTGTAACACCACTGTATTTTAGTACACAAGGTATTATTCATATCGTCATCTCTCTTATCATATTCTCTTATCATTATCCCTTATTACCGCATATGCAAAACTCTGAAACTTATCTGCTTAATCGAAAAAACTGAATGCCCAGACTTGTACACCATACATATTTGTGCAAACTGCCTGGAAGAGTTTCCACTTTCATTTCAGATTTATATGTTTCCTTGTTAAAAAAAACATTGCCATGTGGCGTTTATGCTATTCTTCGCTGCATTGTTCCGAAATTCAACATGTTTACCAAAAACCATCTCTGGCTTTAAAAGAACTCCCAGGTATTTACAGGTCGCAGTAATTTGTATTTGTTCTCCTTTAAATTTCTTATTTTCCTTGTTCAGAACTTTTTCACTACTAAAATAAAGTTTCAGATTCTCTGTCATCTGACATTTGTCTTCTATAGAATCTACCAATTTTTTGATCATTGAAGTCCTCGAATCGTCTAAACAGACAGTTTTTAATTGGAAGATAAATAATTGTAAGCAATCGTTTGGTAAAATGAACCAACCATGTAAAAGGACAGTTTTCACTTGATATAAAATTGGCAATTGCAAGCTAATTGGAAGACTTTTGATAGGTCTTCCAATATAAGCCATTGAAATGTTAAAATAATTTTCCCCCAAACTTGCATACCTACTTAACATACTAAGAAGTAGGTCAACATTTTTTTTTTGTTGGTTTGTGTAGGAAGGGGTCAGTGTGCGTATGCCATACGATAAAAGCCCCCCCCCATTTGGCCACCATCTTGAAAAAGCGATTGGAATCCGTTTTTCTGTGATATCATGCGTACCGTAAACTTGTAGTCTTTTTTGTAGATAATTAAATTTCCTACAATTTTGTCTCAGACACTTTTTATCGTTTAATCAAAGTGAAAAAGTTATAGTTAAAATAAGTTGAACATTTTGAAGAAAAATATAAATAAAGGGTTATTATTTTTTTTTATTGAGAGCTATTTCTTGTACAATTCATTTAAACATGTATAATATACTTAGGGCTGGCCACGAGACAAGACTCTGCGAGACTTTTGTAAGTCTCGTCTCGGTCTCGTTAAAATCGAAAATTTTCAGTCTCGGTCTCGTATCGGTCTCGTATAATAAAGTTTCGTCTCGGTCTGGTCTCCGAAAAATTCGATTTTCGGACAACCTGTTGATTATTGCAACGAAATATTTTCGATTTTAGTTTGAATATGTGCGGAAGAAAATAAATATTTAACTCAAATTGGATTTTTTCATTTATTAGACTCTGTAAATTTCGGTCCAAGTAAACAGTCTCGTCTCTGTCTCGTCTCGGTTACTTAAAAGGCAGTCTCGTCTCGTATCGGTCTCGTCATGCGAGACCGAGATCGAGACCGAGACTTTTCTCGTCTCGTTGTCAGCCCTAAATGTACTAGCCTACCCGTGCGAGACCTCTCGCACAAAATTCTGAAAATTGAAATCCGTTATCCACCAAAGTCCCGATCTACATTGACGGATTTTTCCAGTGCCGATTTTTTCTTGTTGTAATCGTGCAAGACTGAAAGGTACAATCGTCATGGAACAAAACAAAAAATAGGCACTGGTAAAATCGTTCAATGTAGATCGGGATAAACACTTCCACTTTACAATCGTGTTGGAAAAACCTTATGAGAAATGTTATATCTTAAAAAAAAATAAAAAATAAATCGGGTGGCACAACGGCTCATGAAGAACCAGGGCCTAGTGACTAACAACTCGCAACCATTCCTGTGTGCGCCTTTCGACAGAAATGGAAGTGACCTACAATTTTATGCCGAATCCGAACGGCTAGACGAGAAGCACTTATTCGTGACAAGTGATACTCTTGGAGGATTTGTCAATTCCTCGCAAGAGGCAGTAGCCCTGAAAAAAAACCTTTTAGTTTTTTAGGTGGACGAGGCTGGGAAGCGATCCCAGACCTCCAGCGTGACAGTCGAACGCACTAACCATTACGCTACGGGCTATCTTAAAGGCAGATGTAAATATAGAACTATGCTCCTTTCAAAAATGAGGAAGACCTTTTGCCAACATAAGTGCAAATATCACATTCCGATAATGAAATTTCACCAGTGGCTTCGGGTACCTACAGCAGCTTTTCTAAGCAAAATTCGACAAATTATCGAGTAATTTTTTAATTTTAAACATATTTTAATTTTTGATTTCTTTAAAGTTTATTTCAATAACAAAAAAATTACAAAGTTTCTATGTAAAATGCATCTTTCTATTCTTAATGTACGTTCCAGTGGTATTTTGTCTGACAGTTAATTATAGTGAAATATAAAATCTTTTTTTATTCTTCTGACTTATTTAATTTGGAAGAAAGATCTCCCAAGCCAGTGGGAATTATTAAATAACAGTAACCCCGTTAATTTACATATACAAGAAATCCAAATTAAGGGAAGATTGTTAATAGCAATATAATTTTTATTCATATCATTCAACATATATGCATTAAAATATTTGATTTTATAAACATTCGAGCGGTCACGCAGAGACAACCTATATACTGTTATTCACAATTAGCACTTGCAAGTTAGTGCAATAATAATTTTTATTTTTTGCTGCGCCGTTTAGTTCCATCAACGTCAAGTGCGTTATCTTTATTTCCACCCCCACAATACATCGAACAGACCAAATTTCCCATAAGACAAAAATAGCTGCATTCAAAAATCTATGCGATAGTCTATCTAAGATAGATTAGGATCCATATATGTAGGCTTTTGGACGGATTGGTTGTTTTTGACATGTCGCTTGGGATACAAACGTATACCAACATTTTTCGGATAGCTTGGAAAGCTATCCAACAGCAAAAGCTGTTTTGTCCTCAGCTGTTTTTTTACACAACTCAAACCTATCCGGATAGCTCTTCATAGGTCACATTCGGCTGGTAGGTAGATATGGTATTTGAGATAGGTATCTGATATGTTTTCGAACGACCAAAACCAGATGCGTAATCAAAACAAACGAAAACGACCCTCCACAAAGGAAAATGAACAGATAAGATGTTAGCTATTCGTAAATCCAAGGAGATCCGAACATTTTTGGGAAAGCATTTTATTTCTTTTTGACATCAGCTGTTTGGTTCGTCGGCTGGCATTACAACAACACGAACAAAATGCAGATACCTTTGGTTACATACCCGAACGCGGCCATAAGTTTTTGATCTCTGCCAATGAATTCGTAAAATAAACACATCCAATTGCAATAGAAATGAATTGTCAAAATTTCCACTTTCCAATCGTATTGGACCACACTCTCTTATGGGTCCGTTCAATATACGGAGAGATGAAATAAAGGTAAGAACGCACTTGACTTCGACGGAACTTCCCTTAAGCGGAACTACACGACGCAGCAAATTACAGCATTACAGTTTTGCTCACGAATGATAATGTGTACAATCTGATTGATGATTTGTCAGTCAAAACTGTTGCCCGCGTGTGTACCACGCTTTACAATGCACGATTTTTTCAGTGACCACGTTCACGTTGCGCTTAGATATGCTATCTCGAATACTAGAATATCCGTATATACATATTTGTGAACGACCAGAACCGGATGAGTTATTAAAGATGACATATACTACGTTTTCACCAGACACTAAACCGAGATTTAGGTAAAGAGATTTATTTGGTGTTTCCACTGCACAAAAAGAGGATTATGACCAAACATTTAAGTGGTGTTTCATTTTTTTGATATGAAGTGGAAGTGAGATAAAGTTTTTATTTACCTTTTCATCTGTCAATAAACGAAAATGGTGTTTAAATGGGTCGTATCCACAATCATTCTGCATAAAAAAAATTTGTTTGATTTGACAAACTAATGTTTCCAAGAAGATTTGAATGAGTTTTATTTGAAATCTTCATTTGAGGAGATTAAAATTTGTATATTAAATCTTCGAGATTTCAAGGAGATTAGTGATAATCTTGATAAATCTCTGTTCATTGTCTGGTGAAAACGTAGTAATACATACATATATTCAGTAGCAGATCTAGGATTAGGCTGTGGGGGAGGGGGGCTTGGTAGATCCAGTTTGAGACATTAATGGCCAGTTTCACAAGTTAAACTACAATTTATGTTTAAACTTAAGTTCAGCACTTGATTCGGTTTCAAAGTAAACCTTGAACTTAGATAATTCTGTAGTTCTAGTTAAACGAATGTATTCTGCCATTTGAACTTCATAGCCTAAGAGCCGGCAGCAAATTTTGGGAGTGGATTGATAACCAAAATATGAGTATGATGGTTTGTAGGTGCATATATCGCGGTATCAAAAACAACCGTCTCTTAGGTTTCTTTTGTCAGCCTTTTGCGGGGGTTTGAAAATAGCGATTTTATAGTTTATATTGTCAGAGGTATTACCACTTCAATAAATTTAAAAAATACATTATGTGATGTTGTCATTAAATCAAAACATCATAATCTTGGCAATTCGACCAATAGAACTCAAAATATAAGCTTTTTAAGAGGACCTTATCGTCTTTTTCTTGGAGAATTATAAAACACAAAAAATCAACAAAACAAAGTCTCCAAAAAAATCGATTAAGGTTCGCTTAAAAACCTAATATCTTGAGTTCTATTGGTCGGATTGCCAAGATTTTGATGTTTTGACTTAAAGAAAATGAATGAAAATGAATGAAAATGAGCATCACATTATATATTTTTTAAATTTATTGAAGTGGTAATATCTATGAAAAAATAAACTTGAAAATCGCTATTTTCAAACTCCCACCCCCGCCAAGGGCTGAAAAAGAAAACTGCCAGACGGTTGTTTTTTCGGCGTTCCCACATTTCCTTTTAGAATAGCCTTGTTTTTTGTGCATTTATATCAGCTTCAATCCCCGGTTTAAAATGATTTCAATATTACATACAATAACATCTGTAATTTTTAACATTTAAAATATTTTTAAGTGGAGATAGAAAAAAAATTTATATACCTTCAATTTTCAGCCACGTCAAGCTTTGCCCAAGCAGAACAAAAATCTGTCAGTAAATTTCTACGTCAGTCTAGAGGGACTGCAAATATTCGCACACAATATTCTTCACGGGTTTTAGCCCCAATTTCGTATTTTTACAAAGTTAGCGAAGTTCATAGGGTGAATTATTTTTTCGTTTGGCATGTTAATTTTTAAGCCCCGACCCCGTTTTTTTTTTCAATTATCTCTTTAAGCTTTAGCCCCAACTTGGACTTGATAGTCGCCAGAGTCCCTTGAGTCAAGCGCAAAAATTTTCTGGAATAAGGTAAGTTTTAAAGGAATTATTTGCTTAGCCCCGACCACGTTTTTTTGTCCAATTCTTGTCAAGCCCTACTCGCGAGCTGTTTTTTTTTCGTCCCAATTTTCTGTCAATTATCCGTAGCCCCGAAGTTGTTTTTTGTACAATTCCCTTCAGAATTCAGCCCCAAACTAATTAATTTGGGGCTTAGAAAAAAATACGTAGCATATAAATTGCGTAGCCCCAGCCTCGTTATTTTTTCTGACTCCTGATTCTGATTTCTATATTTCAATCAATTTTAAGAACCGCCTGTGGGGGGGGGGGCTTTAGCCCCTATAGCCATCCCCTGGATCCGCCACTGCATTTATTCTATTTACATAAATAAAAACTTTTGTTCATGTCTTACTTCATGATTACACTGTTCACGAAAAAACGTACGTACTTCCTTTCGTTATTTTGACATTCATGGAATTTGGTGTTATTTTGTGAAAAAATAATCAGTAAAAATAATTAAAAATGTTTTTAAATCACTTATTTCTCAAATAAATATAAATATGTAGGTACACAACGTACTTATGTATATGAAATTACGAACAAAAATTTCAATGCAATCATTTTTGTTTAAATCATTTTTGCTACCACCGAGAAGCCTTGTGGGTGTTGCCAAATCAGAAACGTAAAAGTTCAACCAGAAAAAGTCTTCAAGTGATTCCTTGCCTTTAATTCCATGCACACCACAATATATTAAACAGACCTAATTTGCACGATTGGAAATTGGAATTTTTGTTTTGAAAGTTCATTGGTATTTGAAGTTTTCATTTTCATTGCATTATTAAAATATTTTATTTTTATTATATATTTTTAAAGCTAGTTTTTAATTAAATTATAAATATTTATAAAATAAAACTATAACTCTCGAAGTCCTTGGGAAATTTCGATTGTTTCGACACCTCAACCATTAAAATCGGTTCAGTATGTTGGCTTAAAAACAGTCACGTACTACTGAAATAATATATATGATGATGATATTCCAACAAAATGTAGGTTTTCTTAAAGAAAAGAAATATTAGGAGAAATTAAATTTAATATAAATTGTATTAAATGCCCCTTCAAAATAAATAAATAATATTCATAGTAGGTATTGGGTGGGGTGACCCTTCAAAATAAAGCAAAATAGAAAAAAAAAAATATAAAAACAAAAATGAAAAAAGCTTGTATATATCGGTCGGTGGGCTAAGTTAATAAATAGGAGATCTCAAAACTGATTCTAAACATGCATGTTCATAGTTGAATAACCAAAAATTTCAAACCTTTCAAATATTTAAACAGAAATGTTTCAGATCGAAGAGCCTGTGGCTATTGATTAAATAACCTTCTGGATGATTATCATAAATTATCAGTGGTGTGGAATCGAGGAATATTGACCAAAAATAACATATTTATACGAATGTTTAAATTATCAACAATACGAATAAAAATTTTTGAACTAAAATGAAAAAAAAAAAAAATGACTCTGGGGTCGACCCGCACTAAAACCATATACATATTTACCTAAGTGGTGGCTGGTAGAGTATATATTACATAATTATGTATTTTATAGTGTAATAACTTTGGGTTTTTGGATAATCAGTATATTGAGACTAGTATATACCGATGGCGGCGCTAATGTCCATGGCCGCTACCACGAACATTGACCATAGATAATTCATTATAAATATGGCAATCCTCGGTCTATTAGTGCTAGCGGCCATTTTGTGTAGTTCATGAAATGTTTACCTGGGTCGCATGCTAATTTGCTGGTGCTAATAGGTAGGTATAGATATAGAGATACAGGGCAATATGTGACATTACCTATATTTTGTACTTTAGCTATTCATAATAATAATTTTTATATTTTTTTTGTAAATAGCTTACAAAATTCTAAGAAACTTACTTAAAAAACTTTTTTTCCTTACTCTTCTCGGTATAAAGGTATTAATTATTTAAGCCAATTATTTCAAAACAGACCAGCTATTGGCTTAAAAAAATACCATAAATCAGGGGAGTGTTCTTAAAGAAAAAAAAAAAATGGTTTCAAACAATACAAAAAGGCAAATATTAAGTGTCATATGCAAAATTTCGATTTTAAAGCGATATGGTGGTAAGAATTTCTCGAATTAAAACATTTTTGAAAAGTTTTTTCTTGCAACATTTTGATTTTTAGCTTTTTAAAGGGTGGATTTAAAAATCTCAAAATTACACAACATTTAGGTGGTATAGGTATATATTTTTGGTAGAAATTTGAAATCACCATCATTGTTTTTTTTTTCAAAATATTTGAGTTGAAAAACATTTGCTAAGAATTTTTAATAGTTTTTGATCCAGTTTTTTTGCTCTAAAAAAAAATATTTATTGAATTTTCTTAAAAAAATTATCAGTTGTTGACTACATTATTATATGTAAAAAAAAAATAGACTGGGTTCGGAATCATTTTTTGTTCTTGAAATATTTGAGACAAAAATTATTTTTCAACAGTTTTTCTTAGTTTAAAAAAAAAGTGTCTGTTGATTTTTTTTTTTAATATTTACCAATTTGGTATTGTGTAATTATGTGTAAATTAAAATTAGTCTGAAGTGAATATCTTATTCCGTTCTCGAGATATTCCAGATAAATGAAATTTTACAGCTCCTTTTTAAATTGCTGTAGTAAAAAAACGGTTTATTGAATTTGTTAGAAAACCTTTTGAGCACGTTATGACAATATTATCTGTAAAATAAATTCCATCCGAGGTCGATATCTTTATTCATTCTCGAGATATGCTTGACGAAAAAAGTACCCCGAACGTACGTAAATACACACATACAGACATCTTGCTAAAAACGACGAATTCTGATTCTAGAGACCCCAAAACGTGAAGATATGTCAAAATGTTCAATTCGACAAATCACACCAATTACAATAACTTCCAATGGGAAGTTAAAAAATCACTTGCCTTTTGTAGATAAGTACAGAAAAGCTTTTTATATACTTATTGTTCAAAATTTTAGCATTGGCTTACACCAAGAGGTAATAATATTAATCTTTTTGTATTGATATTTCTATATTATTTGATTCGTTCAATGCAGGGTGCTTCACCTAAGGTGTTACAAAAAGATAGAGCGTGTAAGTTGAGTTGAGACAAGAAAAACTCGTATGGGAGGGGGGTCTTTTTCCCCTCATTTAGGCGGGTGGGAATTTTCTAAAAAAAAATTACTTAAAACAGAAAAACCAATTAAAAATTAATATATATTGGTGTTGTCCTTATAAACGTCACTGTCTTATTTTGAATGACGCACCCCCTTATTAATTCTAAAAATCATGAAAAATGTTAGCTCATTTTATTAACGTTAACCCGGCCCCCAAGATGTCTGAAGTTTTATATGGGGAATCACATGTATTTTTGTACATCCAACTTTAAAAATTCATAGTTTTAGTAATGATTGATAAAGGAATTTGAGTCTCCGTACTGCTTCATTGTTTTCAAAAATATTATTTAAAGTATTTCTTAAATTTGAGAGAATATGACTATAAATGAAAGAAACACTTTTAATTAAAGAAAAAAAAAAGCAAAAAACTAATATATATATTTCGTAACAATAAAACCAACATTTATTGAATCCAACACTTTAAAATTGATGAACAAAATAGTCTCCGTACATCAATAGAATTAACCTACAGGGTGATTCACCTAAAGTGTAACAAAAAGTAAGAGCGCGTAGGTTGGGATCGAGACAATCAAAAACTCGTATAAGTAAAGGGGGAGTCTATTACCCCCCCATTGAGGCAGGAGGTGCAATTATCAAAAAACATTGTCATAAAACAGAAAAAAAATTATTAAAAAACAACGGTAACACGTCCAACAACGTATTTTCCTTTTTTGTAATCGCAGAAATCCCTTCTTTTATGTTCTGAACAGTTTTCGAAAAATTAATTTTGAAACTTAAAATTAAAAAAAAAAAATTAACAGACAAATTTCAGACTAATTTTTTTCAAAAGTTTATTTTGTTTGGTACTGTTTTGCTTTCAAAATTCAATGCTCCAATTGATTTTCAGTCAACCGTTGAAAACCGGATGGCTATAGGACTTTTAGTTTTCAAAATATTAATTAAATTATGATACAACCAAGAAGAATCCGGCTTAATGATCAATTCAGCTTCGTTTTTTCTTGTTTTACTAATAGTCCAATCAAATTATCCAAAAAAAAAAAATCGAAAATACCTACAAAAGTTTGGGAGGAGAATTTTTTTGTTTTATTTAAAAGAGTACTTCTTGGGGATTCTAAAACCACAATTTTCCAATTAAAAAGCCTCTGCGTCGTCCGCTATTTTGAGAAAGGTGTTTAATCAATTTTCTCAACCGCTATTAGTTGCAGAGTAGTTATTTTTATTTACTTTAGTAGGTTAACATGTTCGCTACAATTTTTGTCTTAAATTTTTTTTTTGATAGCTCCTTATTATAAAAAGTTATTGTTGAGAAACCAGCAAATTTTCGATTTTAAAAATGGTTTTTCAAGTGTATCTCACCCAATACTACAGATAAAGCAAAAAAATCCAATTAGAAAAAAAAATATTTTTAAAAATAAAATAAAAACAAATAATTGATTTCTAATCGGTTTTTTTTTTCTTTTTAAAAATCTTAACTTCATTTCTACTGGTCAGATTTTTAAGATTAAGTTCTCAAAATTTAGCTTACAAATGTGGCTAAATTTTTGAATTATTGGGGAGGGGCAAAACATTACGAACTTAAAGGGTGTGTAAATGTCCCGTCAACTTTATATATACTATTTTAAATTCAAAATATGATGACAAATTTGAAATTTTCAAGAAACAAATTATACACAATTATAGGAATTACTTTTCTCACAAATATGTTGGTAATTTTATATTTGTAAATCTATCGGGGAACAAGAAGGTGCAGTTCAATAAAATCAATCGACACTTTATTATTTAATATTAGAAACTTTGTAATGCTATATCTTGAAAGTTTTTTTATTGGAAAGTTTTTTTATTGGAAAATTGTGGTTTTAGAATCCCCAAGATTTACTCTTTAAAATAAAACAATAAAAATCTCCTCCCGAATATTCGTAGATATTTTTGCTTAATTGATTGGACTATAAGAACTTATAAAGTTTAAGTTGAAGTTGTAAGTTTATTTTGTAAAGTAAATGTATCACCCTATAGGTAAAATCTATTGATAAACGGAGAGTTCTTAGTTCATGAATTTTACAGTGTTGGATTCAATAATTTTTATTTTTATTTTTTTCGAAATAAAAATGTTTTTTTTTTTTTTGTTTAATTTAAAGTATTTCTTTCATTTATAGTCATTTCAAATTTAAATTAATTTAGTTTATAGTCACCTTAAATTTAAGTATCTGGTACTTTGAAGAATATTTTTGCAAACAATAAAAAGATGAAGCGCAGACTTTTTGGAGTATCAGTAGGTATTTTATTACTTATATTGAAACTACAAGATCTCTTCCATTTCGGAATCGCGGAGTGTATTCTGTACCATGCACTTGTAGGTTATGTTATATTGGCGAAGCAAAAAGAGCAATAAGGACACGTGTATAGATGTGAACCAAAAAAAAAGTTTTCCAATGATGGTCGACACAATGAAGTTCTTGGATATCCAGTTTTTATTTTTGTTTTATTTAGATTTCAATTTTTCTGTAGTTTTACAATTAGGTTTTAGTTATCTTTAAGCTTTTTTTTTAGATTGTAAGTTTTACTAGACTTTAAGTTTTATTAGATTGTAAGTTTTACTAGTGCAAAAATTAATAAAAGATTTTAAAGGTCCGATGAAGTCGGCAGATCGAATAAGAATGTAGAATTGATTGAAAGAATGCAAAAGACGAGAACACAAGATGGCCGGTGTCATCATTAAAAAACCAGTGTACCAACTTGGCAGTGCGAAAAACAAAGAGAGCTTGCACACAAGTGATCGAGTTCGCTCGCGCGGGGCGTTCACGTGATGACATTTCTGGTCTGAACATTCCGGCCGCCTTGCATCCTCGCATGCAAAAGCTAAAGCAAAATAAGAAGTCAATTATGAATGAAATGATATAAAGGTATGAACATTTTAGTAATAAGATTAGATTAATGTATAAATTCAAAATTATTTATATTAATACAAAATGATATACGATATATAAGCTCAATTTAGATGCGTTTGAGTATAAATCACATTTTTAGCTTGATTATTTATATTTTCGGAATTCAAAGGTTAATAAATTATACGTAGTACATAGTTTATAAGATTTTTATTTAAATTAAATTAGTCAATCGGAAGGTAGAATGCACAACTTGACGACAGAACGAGTTACAACTCCTTTCTGAGTTTTGACATCCGCAACTCGGACTTTACTATCAGGACCACGATGGACCTTTATGACCCTACCAAGTCGCCACTCATTCGGGGAAAGTTGTTCGTCTCTAAGAACAACTAGATCGCCTACTTCCATATCTCAACTAGGATATTTCCATTTATAGCGTTTTAGGAGTTCCTTTAAATACTCTTCCTTCCAACGTATACTGAATTGATGATGTATGATTTTAAGAGTATTCCATCTACGGATGAAACTTATGTTTTTATGAGCTTCTGACGGCTCTGGGGGACTGAGTAAGGGACCACCTCTTAAAAAGTGTCCCGGAGTTAACGGAAGCAAATCATCAGGATTATCAGACATACGAGACAAAGGTCGAGAGTAAAGACATGACTCGATTCGAGCCAGGAGGGTTGAGAATTCCTCAAAAGTATACTTGGAATTTCCAGAAATTTTCTTAAAATGGATTTGAAGCTTTTTACTCCTGCTTCCCACAAACCACCCATGTGGGGGAACCAGGAGGTATAAAATTCCAACTAATTTGTGAAAAATTATATGATGAACTACAAAGACAACTATTAAGAGCCTGTTGAAAGTTTGCCATTAATAATTTTGAAGCACCGACAAAGTTGGTACCATTATCTGTATAGACTTTCGCTGGAAGCCCCCTGCGTGAAACAAAACGAGTGAAGGATGCAAGAAAAGCTGGGGTAGAAAGATCGCTAATGGCCTCCAAGTGTATCGCTTTTGTAGCAAAACAGACAAACAAGCAGGCATAACCCTTTTCTAGTCAACACTTTCTACCATAATAATTTCGAATGGTAAAAGGGCCAGCGAAATCTATGCCTATATTAGTAAAAGGTAAACTTAAAATTGTTCTTTCAACAGGCAGAGCACCTATTATTTGGGATTGTACAAATTGTTTATATAAGGTACAAGGTTTACAGTTACGAATACATTTTTTGATAAGGGATTTTAGCTTAGGTATCCAGTATTCAGATCGAACTATACGAATCATAAGTTGATTTTCCCCATGTAAAGTTAACTTATGAATATAAGCTACTAAAAGTGTCGATAAATGAGATTGATATGGGAGAATGATAGGAAATCGTTCGTTATACGATAAAGTTGAAGATGCAAGTCTTCCATGAGACCGCATGATTTGGAAAATGTCTAGAACAGGATTGAGAGTGAGAAGTCTACTTCGCGACCTTAATTTTGTTCCACGAAATAAAGCTTCATATTCTTCAGAAAAATGTTGTTTTTGGATTAGCTTTATAATTTTCAATTTAGAGGATTTGATTTCCTTATGATTTTTTTTTTTTTTTTTATTGAGCGCGTGCAAAAGGGGTTGTGACTACCCTTAAGATGATATACACAGCACGAGCGATTAGGTAGATTGGAGGGGATTTAAAAGGAGATACCGATGCACATTGGTTTTGAATGTCTGTAGATCACAATGGGAGGGGAAAATTGAGCTGGGTAGAGCATTCCACATTCGAGTAGTGCGACTAAAGAAAGAATCTCTGTACTTAACAGTACGTCCGAAATTGGGCTCAAGGGTAAACTGATGGGCATTCCTAGAAGCGCGAGTATTACGGTTGAATTGTTTTAGGGGAGGAATGCAACTGGCTATTTCACTAGAGCATTGTTTATGGAAATAACGGTAAAATAACGAACGACATGAAACATTTCGACGGTGCTCAAGAGATGAGAATGTTTCCGTTATAGTTCTTTCACCTATCATTTTAAGAGCTCTCTTTTCGATTCTATCCAATAAACTCAAGTGGGTTATTGGAGCACCTGCCCAAATGTGAGAGTTATACTCAAGTTTTGGACGAATAAAGGCTTTGTAGATCACAGCCAGATCAGAAGGGGAGAAAAATTTCTTGCATCGACGGAGAAAACCTAAACACTTAGCAGCATTTTTGGCGATGTCGAATATGTGGTCGTTCCATAAAAGGTGGTCTGTGACACACATACCGAGGACGGAAAGCTTTTCGGTTTCCTCAATGCAAGTGCCACTCATGGATAGTGGCATGGGGGGGTGGGTTTTGTTTTAACGACAGTAGACAGCATTGAGTTTTTGAAGCATTAAATTCTACACGATTTTTAATTCCTCATTGGACAATGCTGTCGAGATCAGAATTTAATGAGCTTATCATACGCTGCCGTTCAAGTTCCACATCAGAAGGACATGGATGTGAATCTAAGAACGAATATGAAAAGCTGAGGGTACTGTCGTCAGCGAAACAATTTAATGGATTAGAAGTTTCAGATAAAAGATCGTTTATGAATATAAGGAAGAGAGTCGGAGACAGAACGGAGCCCTGGGGCACACCAGCATTTATTTTGTGAATTTCAGACTTGAAACCATCCAATACAACTTGTATTGAACGGTCCGAAAGGTAATTTCTAATCCAACGAAGAAGAGATTCATCGATACCAAATGCACGCATTTTCGATAAGAGAGCTTGATGCCAAACTCTATCAAATGCTTTAGAAATGATGAAGAACAGTAGAAATATATTGAGCTCGAATCGGTAATTTTCGGGCTGAATTACAGAACCGAAATATATAACTAAGTACTCTAACGGCCTTGTCCCAGGAAAAAAATCGACACAAGATTTCATTTTCAAATTTACTAGATACCAAAGCAACATTTGCTTGAATGGGTTTCCGTTCGGGAATGGATTCGTCTGAGGGATGAAGTACTTCAGGGGATGGCCAGTTTGGTAACAACCATATAATAACCAGACTGGTCCATTTCACCAGAGTTGACTTGATTTTAATTCTTTTGGAGAAACGACACGGGTAGCCAGATCGGCTGGATTTTCAGGAGAAGAAACATGATTCCACATCATATTAGGAACATTTGATAAGATCTCTGAGGTTCGGTTGGCAACATAAGTTTTCCAAGTACTGGGTGACTTGTCGAGCCAAGATAAAACAATCGTTGAGTCTTTCCACAATCTAATAGGGATACCGTTAAGAACATCAAACTCACTCAGAACCTGTGGAAGTGAAATTGTGTTTACGGGCGCAACTTTGGATTTCGCCCATAACAGATGCAAAGAAGTTTTTGAAGAAAGTCTGGTGTACTCGGACATAAATTGTGGCAGCATAAGCCTTTTTCGAAGCATCGGAAAACCCATGCAATTGCAGAGATTTCCAAGGGGAGAAATCAATCCACAGAGGAATAGAAATTTTTTGGATGTCAGAGAATTTAAACAAAAACGATTTCCAGCATTGCTCTGATAGATGCGACAAATTTTCATCCCACCCGGTTTTATCCTTCCAAATTTGTTGCATCAAAATTTTTGCTGTTATAATGACAGGGGCAAGCCAACCCGCAGGATCACACAACCTAGCAATGGTTGATAAAACCGAGCGTTTTGTAACAGATGACGATGAAAATCTTTCAGGAGTTATTGAAAACGAAAAAGTGTCTGAAGATGCATTCCATTGAATACCAAGTGTTTTAGTGGAACTATCATCTTCTAACTTTAATTCCTAGTTAAGGAGATCATCCTTTGCAATATGATTTAAAAGATGAGGATGGTTTGCTGTCCATTTTCTTAAATGAAATCCAGCAGAGTTAAGAGCAGTTATAAGTTCGATTTGGGACCTACACGCCGAATAAATATTATGGGTACCTGAAAGGATATCGTCAACGTAAAATTCTTTTTTCAAAATTCTTGAAGCAAGAGGATAAACTGTTTGAACATCCGAGGCCAATTGGTATAGCGTGCGTATGGCCAAATATGGAGCACAATTGACGCCAAAAGTGACAGTATTGAGAGTGTAGTCTAGGATTCGCTGACTTGGACTAGGGCGGAACAAAATGCGTTGATACTGCAAATGATCAGGATGGATGGCTATTTGACGATACATCTTCTCTATACCGCCATTAAAAACATATTTGTAAAAACGCCAATTCAGGATGAGAAAAGTGATATCGTTTTGGAAAATAGGACCCGTATGTAAAAGATTGTTAAGGCTTTTACCGTTGGAGGAGTTACTGGACGCATTAAATACTACGCGTAATTTAGTTGTAGTACTTCGATGTTTCAAAACTGCATGATGTGGCAGATAATATGATCTAACATTCTGGTCGTTATATATTTCAAAGGGAGGGGTAGGTGTCATATGACCTAACTCTACATATTCTGAAAGAACCTTTTGATATTCTTCCTGAAGACCAGGTTTAGACATTAATGATTTTTCATTACGAAGGAATTGTTGCATGGCGTTGAATCGTGAATGGCCCAATTGGGACTCATCAAGCGAATTTCTAAAGGGGAGTTTAACAACATATCGACCAGTTGATGGATCTCGAACAGTTGTGTTGTGATACAAATCTTCACAAAATTGCTCTGATGAAGTGAACATAGGAGTTTGAGGTAATTCCTCAATTTTCCAAAACCTTTCAATGGCTTGGTCGGTTGATAATTCGTTGCACTGCGTCGCGAATGTAGAAAATGTTGAAACGACTGGGATATTAGTATAAGGTCCAAGTAGTACCCAACCAAAAACGGTATTCTGGGCCAGAATAGTACTCAGAACATTAGGTTTAATGCCTTCTAATATGATATGTGGGAAAAGATCAGCTCCGATGAGCATGTCGATGGACGAGCTTTGGTAAAAAAGAGGATCAGCTAAGGGCAAGTAAAACTCACAATTAGTTTGTCCCAAATCCAGTTATACCGCTGGTAAATTACATGTTAATTTCTTGAGGACTAAGGCCTGAGCATGTATCTTAAATTCTTTCAAATTGTTTGAACACAATGTAAAGGTACAAAGTTTGGATGAGGTAGCAGTTTCTGTTGAGCCCATCCCACATATCCGGGCTTGGGTAACTGTAGTTGGCAGACCGATACATTTTTGGAAATTTTCAGATATAAAGAAAACTTCAGAACCTTGATCAATTAAGGCGCGAAGATCAAAATCCGTTCCTTGATATCTAATCTTAACTAAAACGGTTGCCAATAAAACTTGGCGATAAATTTTTGAAAACATAACATTATGATTAGTGATTGGAGTGGACTGTATGACTTGATTACTTTGTTGAGATGAAGACATGTTTTGAGGTGAAGCTGCGACATGAGATGAAGAAGAAGTGGTTACTTGAGATGAAGGTGCAATGGTTGAAGTCGAGAAAGTTGTTTGATTTAGCGAAGAAATGGGTTTAGACACATTTCTTTCAAAATGTAGCAAAAAATTATGTTTTCCCTTGCAACGAAGGCAAGTACTTGTGCTTTGACATAGGTGCGCATTGTGCATTAAGGCAAGACAGTTGAAACAAAATTTATGTTTGCCAACTGTTGTATGTCTGTCATCAACAGACATTTTCAAAAATGTAGGACAAAGTCGTAGTGGGTGTTGTTCACTACATACTTGACACGCAGCAATTATTTTCATATAAAAATTACAAACTGGTTTGGATTTAGAATTTTGGCTTGTGGTGGATTTATGATTTGTTTGTAGTGTTTTGTTTCATTTCTGAGACACTTTCGAGAATTCGATATCGATTTGATAAAAATTTATTCAGTTGATTCCATGATGGAATATCGGTGGGCTTTTTCAATGAACTTTCCCGAAGATTGAGAGTAGTATCGGGAAGCCTAGAAGCACAAAGTGATTATAGCATTCCAGGATTCGGTATCTATATCGTAGGATTTGAGTGCAATTAATGCATCATTAATGTTGCTTTGCAAAGATTTAATTTCTTTTCCCGACTCTATGGCAATGATGGGTTGATTCAATAGAATTTGGATTTGGTTGTTCACCAAAATCCGTTTATTTTCGTATTGATCTTTAAGAGCGTTCCACGCAAGTTTAAAATTATTATCGGTTAAGCCAAATTTGTTTACTATATTAAAAGCTTGATCCTTTGTCTTAGCACGTAAATGGAAAATCTTTTGTACATCACTCAATTTGGAATGGCTTATGTACACTGCCGTGAACATATCCCGAAAGGATGGCCACTGTAAATAATTACCATGAAACTCTGGAGTATCGCAAGCGGGAACTTTAATACTATGCGAATTTTGTTCACTTTGTGATACGTTTAATGCCTTTTCTTTTTCCTTTGAATCTTTAATCGAATCTGAAGGATTTGGCTTTAATGAGTTTAATGAGATTTTGATGCATTGACTATACGTGGTTTTGCAATCACGCCATAAATCTTGCAGTTCATTCCTATACGCTTCCAACAAAGAAACCGTATGAGTGGCACTTGATTTGGCCTTAAAAGCCGCATGAAACTCGACCAACTGGTCGGACGCAAAAATGAAATCATCTAAAAGACTCATTATACCGTCAACAAATTATGCTCAATTACCACCGGATTGATTGATTTTAAAAGTTATATCGAAGTAAAAAATACAAATTTAAAATGTAACAAACGTAGGTACGTATAAAATATACTCTTTTAGCTTTATTAAAAATATATATAGGTATATACTAGGAAATATAAGAAAAAACGCACTAATATGAACTTATAAAACGTACCTTGTACATATGTTTATGTATTTGACATGATGACAAAGCTGGTGATAACTAAGCTGATGGTGAAGATTGTTATGACCACGATGATGTTGGATATGATGACTACGATGATGCTGTTGAAGGTGATGACTACGATGATGATAAAGATGATGCAAACTATGACGAAGATGATGATTATGATGACGACAAAGATGATGCGAAGACGATGATTATGATGACTATAAAGATGATGCGGAGATGAGGATTATGATGACGGTGAAGATGATTTTGACGCTGTTGAAGATGATGACAAGGATGATCGTGAAGACGATATGCTGATAACTATGATTTGGCGGATGATGACTACGATGATGGTAGATGATGCAATGTGCTGATAATCTGATATGATTGACGATCAGATACGATGATGATATAGGCACACGTTGTTTTTGATTATACTGACACAATGAAGGTATATGTGCAAAATACAATGCTGATTTCGACTGATGATGGATGAAATATTCCCAGGTTTGGGATGACCACGTTGTCTGAGATGGTGGTTGTTTGGTGCCTCACATTTCAGAGGCGAAAACCGTGAAAGTAAAATGTATATCGTGTTTCGAGGAAACAACCTTCTTTTCCGTTGTGGAAATACACACTTTTGATTTCAATCACTGTTGGATGAAGAATTGCAGGTGTGGGTGTGACCACGTTGTCTCAGATGGTGGTGGTTTGGTGCCCCACACTTCAGAGGCGAAAACCGTGAAATTCAACAAAATGTGTAACGTGCTTCGAGGAAAAAAAAATTCCTTTTCCGTTGTGGAAATACACACTGTTGATTTCAATCGATGTTGGATGAAGAATCGCAGGTTTGGGTGTGACCTCGTTGTCTCAATTGGTAGTTGTCCGGTACACCACACTTCAGAAGCAAACGAAAATCAGCGGGAAACAAAAATCAGCGAAATTCAACAAAATATGTATGGTGCTTTCAGTAAATAGTCTTTAATTCCGTTGTGGAAATACACACTGTTGATTTCGATCGATGATTCTTGAAATTTTTTCGGATTTGCTCACGCTGTTGGCTTGTCTCACCACACTGAAATCCGTCTCGACAGGACCATGTATAGATGTGAACCAAAGAAAAAAGTTTTCCAATGATGGTCGACACAATGATGTTCTTGGATATCCAGTTTTTATTTTTGTTTTATTTAGATTTCAATTTTTCTGTAGTTTTACAATTAGGTTTTAGTTATCTTTAAGCTTTTTTTTTAGATTGTAAGTTTTACTAGACTTTAAGTTTTATTAGATTGTAAGAAAACTTGTGCAAAAATTAATAAGAGATTTTAAAGGTCCGATGAAATCGGCAGATCGAATAAGAATGTAAGAATTGATTGAAAGAATTCAAAAGACGAGAACACAAGATGGCCGGTGTCATCATGAAAAAACCAGTGGCAGTGCGAAAAACAAAGAGAGCGGGCATAAGGCCGCTTGCACATATGTGATCGAGTTCGCTCGCGCGGGGGGTTCGCGTGATGACATTTCTGGTCTGAACAACACGTTTGAATGAATCCATTAAATATGTCCAAAATAATGCCGTCACAAAGTGTGAGCATTAAACTTATAATGAAAGTCATTATATTCTTTTTGTTCAAGCGAGGTAACTTGCTACCGCAAGGTTTGATGTAACGAGGATAGTTAGAGAAGCTATTGAACTAAGAAAACATAAAAACTTCTACAGGGATGCTCAAACCGACAAAAATAGCAAACGAATTATTTGACGTTGTAAGATTTGTATGCACACAAGAATATGCTAACTCAGTAAAACAAGATCCAAATTGCCTTGCACCCACTCCCAAAAGCTTACTTCCTTTTTGTCGACAATGCAATGGTGAGAAAAAAAAGTGTATATATGTATTATTGTAGGTGCCAAATATAGCCATCATCACGGTTTAATAGGAATACCCATAAAACAAATATAGTTAGGTAAGGTTAGGTTGAATTGGCTGCCAGCAAGCAACTGACAAACTTAGACCATAAGTTGGTCCGTTGTGATACCACGTGAATTTTGTTAAAAACAGTTGGAGCTTCTAATGAAGCGTGCGAGACTTCTTATGTCTATGTTTGTTAGATCACTAGGATCATTGAAGAAAAAGTTTTTGAGATGGAGCCTACGTCTTTGGGATAGGGCAGGGCATGTGCAGAGAAGATGGGGAACAGATTCTTCCTCCTCTTCGTCCATACAGCTCCTGCAAAAGTCGTTTGCGAAAACTCCAAGCCGATTTGCGTGCTTGCCTATTAGTTTTATATTATTATTGTTCAAAGATATCAAACACTTAGAGCGCCTCCCATCTAGCGTAGGCCAGATCTGTTTTGTTGCAACGCAGGTAGTTACGTTGTTCCACCTAAGGTTTGTTCTCCTTAAAGCATCTTGCTTCAGTAAAAATTTGCATGTAGCTATAGGCATACCGATATTTACCTTTTCAGGTAAAATAGGTAGTCTTGTTCCACCTTTGGCGAGTTCATCAGCTTTACAACTACCGGGAATGTCCCTATGGCCCGGCACCCAACAAAGGAGAATATTGAACTGCTGTGCCATCTCTATAAGAGATGATCGACAGTTTAGGGCTGTTATAGAGTTTGTAGAGACACAGTCGAGAGATTTTATGGCAGTTTGGCTGACTGAGAAGATGCGGATATCAGAAGTCGATATCACGTTTTCCTTTAGCCTGAAACACGCTACAATGGTCTGGAAGACGAAATGAGAGACTTAAATTTAATATTTCTGAGTACACGCCTCCACCAACCCCATCATCGTTTTTTGAACCGTCCGTATAGAAATGAATAGATTCGTCTTCCAAAAATGTCACGTCCTCCCATGTGGATCTGGGAGGTATGGCAACTTAAAAATTTTTATCGAGACGGAATTGTGGGATGGTGTAGTCAATTATACTTGGAAGTGATCTGTATGAGTTCGGAATAGCTGATTGGCCTTTTTCGTTATTTTTCCACTGTGAAGAGGCTTTTAGACGGATTGCTGTCCTTGCTGCCGTTTGTTTACTAAATATATCGAGGGGTGTCAGATGAAGAAGAGTGTCCAGTGCCGCGGAGGGAGTAGAACGAAGTGCTCCACTTATACACATGCAGGCTGATCTTTGGACTTTACTAAGTTTATCGCGGTTGACAGCTTTATCTAGAGCTGTCCACCATACTGCCACCCCGTATGTTAAAATCGGTCTAATTATCGAGATGTATAGCCAGTGAGTAATACGAGGTTGGAGTCTCCATTTACTCCCAATGGCTTTCTTGCAAGAGAAGAGTGCTACTGTGGCCTTCTTGACTCTTTCTTCTATATTAGGTTTCCAACTTAACTTCTTATCTAAAATAAGACCCAGATATTTAGCTTTGTCAGAAAATGTTAGTGGAATTCCTTTAATGGTGGGAGGATCTATGTGTGGAATTTTATATTTCCTGGAGAAGAGGACAAGTTCAGTTTGTGGGACGACATTGTTAAAAGCGCCTTCTATATCTAGGAAAGCCACCATTCTATATTCTTTATGGTGTAGGGGGTATTCGATGGTGCGTACCAATGTATGTAGTGCCGTTTCCACCGATTTCCCTTTGCAGTACGCGTGTTGAGCCTGAGACAAGAGTCTCGTATCAATACTAGAACGTAAATGGATATCAATCAGTCGTTCAAAAGTTTTGAGAAGGAATGATGATAGACTAATGGGTCTGAGATCTTTCGGATTAACGTGGGAGCATTTACCTGCTTTGGGTATAAAAACAAATTTTACTTCCATGAACTAGGAATATGAGTCAAGTTCAAGCAGCTATTAAAGATAATTTCTAAAATAGGAAGCATTATAGATGAGCTCATTTGAAGTTCGGCTGGTACTATGCCGTCTGGTCCTGGAGACTTATAAGGTTTGAAGCTGTTGATGGCCGCCCACCGCAATTTTTCCCTTGTTATCAGGCCTTGTGGAAAAGTTAGACTATTTTTAAATCTTATGTGATCAGTACTGTTTACAGTTTGGGAGCTACCTGGAAAATGAGTATCTAAAAGCAGATTGAGCGATTCTTCGCATGTATTGGTCCAAGAGCCGTCAGCATTTTTCAGACAGCTGGGCATTACTGGACTGGTTGAGAGGATTTTCCTAAGTCTTGGTGCTTCGGAGGTGTCTTCTACTCTACCACAGAAGGCCTCCAAGAAGTGCGTTTAGATTTCCTCAATTCTTTTTTATATGATTTTAGGGCTTCTTTATAGGATTCCCAGACTGAAACTGCTCTTGTGGTTTTTGCTCTATTAAAGATCTTCCTACAGTTTTTTCTGCGAGGCTCAAGCCCTAAGGGCCCACCGGTGTGGTTTTCCTTTTCCCCTTATTTGAATAAGTGGACAGGAGATGGCCATTGACTTATTTAAGGCTAATGTGAGCTCATTGACTTTGATGTCAAGTTCAGTCATATTAGAGGGAGGACTTAGAAGTTCAGGTTTGATTAAACTATCAAGTGTTTTCCTGTATTTGGACGAATCAGTTTTCCTATAATTTCGAAATTCTGGTCGGGTAGTGGGAACTTCAACATCCAGACTAAACTAAATGTATCTGTGATCGGAGAACGAATATTCTTTGGAAACTTTCCAATTCATTATAGATTGATGAATAGTGTCTGAGACTAGAGTTATGTCTAGTACCTCTTGTCGGTTTTTAGTAACAAATGTGGGTTCGTTCCCAATTCGTTCCAAACTAACCATAAGGTTAGTACTTAAGTTATAATCGAAAAGAGACTCACCTCTATCATTGATGTCAGTGCTGCCCCATGCTGTATGGTGGGCGTTAGCATCACTTCCAATTATTAGGCGGATTTTCTGCCGTTCTGCTTCAGTGACTAGACTTTCCAGTGTATTACCGGAAAGAGGGCCAAGGTGGTCATGGCCGAGATACTCTGACACTAGCCAGTACAAGCCGTTTGTCGTTTTTATCCTGGCTGTGGTTATATCTCTGTCGCTGAAATGAGGGAGTAAATATACATTAATGCTACTTTTTACAAGTATGCAACATCTAGGTTCACCTTTATCTGACGCATACAGTAAGTAGTATCCAGGAGTTCCGAGCCCCTTAACCAAGGATTTGACAATCCATGGTTCTTGGATCAGAACGATATCTTCATTCCCCCTGGATAGACGGAGAAGAAGAGAGGCCGAAGCCTTAATGAAGTGTTGGGGGTTAATCTGGACTAACTGCAGCATTTTGGCTACATTTAGGCAGACCAGCCTCCACTACCGTTTTATTAACATCTTCCGAGTCAGAAGAGGAGCCCAAGAGCTCATCGTCACTCAGAAGAACCATATTTAGATAGTCTTCAGTCTCCATTTTGGTCTGACTGTCGACGTGAGTAGAGGAATGAACTGTAATAGAGGATGTCCTGGATGCATCTACCTCCAAACAAGGGAAGGTCCCCAACCACAGGTTCATCCTCGAGAGGGTGTGGAAGCTCGTATTCCGCGATCACCTCATCTTTTTTATATATCCGTAAGGTAACCGTCTCAAAACCAAACCGAATCACACCTTGAGTCTGCGCCAAGGGGGCAAGGGATTCCTTATTGACCACAACGATCGCGCTCCTATAAAGACCCCTTGCCTGCTCCAGCTTTGCGACTTTCCAGTTATGAGTCGGCAGGAAGGGATTGCTGAGTTTGATAACCTAGAGAATATCATCCATGCAGGAAGGTTCAGCTGGAATCCAAGTGCGAGCCCTTGGTCTGCATGGGATGTCCTCTTGAGCAACAACCTCAAGTTTTGCACCTGGCCAGATTTCACCTTACCTACTAACAGCAAGCTTATACAGATCACAAGATCTCTGATCGTCACAAACAATGAGTTTGACATGACCTTGATGCCAACCACCATCGCTTGTGATCGGAGGTGGCTCCAGGTTCTCCTTCATTACAATTAAGAAGCCAGCCGAGAGCTTGAGTTTTGCCACCTGCCACCGGCCAGAAGAAATCGTGCCATCTATAACGCTCCTGTCGATAACCGCAATCACGATTTTACCCTTCAAAATGTCCCTATAAGAATTAGCGGGTCCGCTATTTGGATTGACGGGAGTGCTGGTGTTATGCACTCTGGGCCGTTTGGGTACCGGTATGGCACCCTCCATAGACCTTTCTCGCTTTGACGTAGAGTCGCCGCTGGTCTGTGCAAGAATGCGCTTTGCCCACTCAATTCTGACGTCATGCTGCGAAGTACTTCCGGGCTCATCAGAGCTCTTCAGTATCCTCGCAGCATTACGCTTATCCTTATACAGATTTTCAGATGGTCTGTACCTTTCCAATAGGAAAGGTAGGGGGTGGATGGGGTGGATGGGTTATATTCAAAGAAACAATAATTTCTACAATTTTTTGTTTTCTTAGAAGCTCTATTTTGTTAATTATAGGTCATAGGAAAAAAAGTTTGTTAATCTTTTTTATAGAACATTATGTGGTCTACAAAGTGTTCCTAGACTTCTCCGAAAGCATTGACGGTTTAACAGTACGAGTACGACAACTACGGCACCGCAAAATAATAACTGATTTTTGTAGAGGGCTTTAATACAAGCATTTTTGAATATGGGAGGGGGTCTATCTCCCTCCGTTTAGGCGGGAGGGGCAATTTTCTAAAAAAATACATAAAATAAAAAAAAACAAGATTTTAAAACAACGGCAACACTTACAATAAAATATACCGATTTTGAAAGCCAGAAATCTGTTCCTTAATCTTAAAGTTAAATTGAAGTATTCATGCCAACAGTTTTCAAAAAATTTGCAGGCGAAATCAAAAGTTTGACTTCTTAACCGTCAATGATATCAAAAACAAGTCTAAGTACAGTTTGTAGACCACAAAATTTTCTTTAAAAAATATAAAACTTTTTTTTTCTACACGCACAAGAATAAAGAAAATATAGCTATTTGAAAAAGAACATAAAATACCAACTATTTTTGTCTTCTACCCGAGCGTCAAACTTGTCGAGTTGTAGAAGCTGAGCAAGCTCAATGAGTCTCGAGATAAACTCTGCTGATGAGTCCTGAAACCAAAGGGCGCTTCAATTTCCCCGTACCCTTCCTCTTGTTTTCTACCCCTCCCTCCCCTCCCTCGACGGTACGGCGAAGACGCTGTCCGGCGTTACTACCCCTCCGCTCCTAAACCTTCCACACCGGTACGGCGATGACGCTGTTCGCTTTCCCTCACCCGATAACATCCCTCTCTCGACAGTACGGCGATGAAGCTGTCTGTCGGTCTCTCCCACTGACGGTACGGCGAAAAAGCTTTCCGGAATTCTGCAACCATTCCTTCCTCGTCAGTATGGCGATGTCGCTGTCTGAAATCCTTCCCCTTCAATATCCTTCCATCCACCCCCTACCTTTCCTATTGGAAAGGTACAGACCATCTGAAAATCTGTATAAGGATAAGCGTAATGCTGCGAGGATACTGAAGAGCTCTGATGAGCCCGGAAGTACTTCGCAGCATGACGTCAGAATTGAGTGGGCAAAGCGCATTCTTGCACAGACCAGCGGCGACTCTACGTCAAAGCGAGAAAGGTCTATGGAGGGTGCCATACCGGTACCCAAACGGCCCAGAGTGCATAACACCAGCACTCCCGTCAATCCAAATAGCGGACCCGCTAATTCTTATAGGGACATTTTGAAGGGTAAAATCGTGATTGCGGTTATCGACAGGAGCGATATAGATGGCACGATTTCTTCTGGCCGGTGGCAGGTGGCAAAACTCAAGCTCTCGGCTGGCTTCTTAATTGTAATGAAGGAGAACCTGGAGCCACCTCCGATCACAAGCGATGGTGGTTGGCATCAAGGTCATGTCAAACTCATTGTTTGTGACGATCAGAGATCTTGTGATCTGTATAAGCTTGCTGTTAGTAGGTAAGGTGAAATCTGGCCAGGTGCAAAACTTGAGGTTGTTGCTCAAGAGGACATCCCATGCAGACCAAGGGCTCGCACTTGGATTCCAGCTGAACCTTCCTGCATGGATGATATTCTCTAGGTTATCAAACTCAGCAATCCCTTCCTGCCGACTCATAACTGGAAAGTCGCAAAGCTGGAGCAGGCAAGGGGTCTTTATAGGAGCGCGATCGTTGTGGTCAATAAGGAATCCCTTGCCCCCTTGGCGCAGACTCAAGGTGTGATTCGGTTTGGTTTTGAGACGGTTACCTTACGGATATATAAAAAAGATGAGGTGATCGCGGAATACGAGCTTCCACACCCTCTCGAGGATGAACCTGTGGTTGGGGACCTTCCCTTGTTTGGAGGTAGATGCATCCAGGACATCCTCTATTACAGTTCATTCCTCTACTCACGTCGACAGTCAGACCAAAATGGAGACTGAAGACTATCTAAATATGGTTCTTCTGAGTGACGATGAGCTCTTGGGCTCCTCTTCTGACTCGGAAGATGTTAATAAAACGGTAGTGGAGGCTGGTCTGCCTAAATGTAGCCAAAATGCTGCAGTTAGTCCAGATTAACCCCCAACACTTCATTAAGGCTTCGGCCTCTCTTCTTCTCCGTCTATCCAGGGGGAATGAAGATATCGTTCTGATCCAAGAACCATGGATTGTCAAATCCTTGGTTAAGGGGCTCGGAACTCCTGGATACTACTTACTGTATGCGTCAGATAAAGGTGAACCTAGATGTTGCATACTTGTAAAAAGTAGCATTAATGTATATTTACTCCCTCATTTCAGCGACAGAGATATAACCACAGCCAGGATAAAAACGACAAACGGCTTGTACTGGCTAGTGTCAGAGTATCTCGGCCATGACCACCTTGGCCCTCTTTCCGGTAATACACTGGAAAGTCTAGTCACTGAAGCAGAACGGCAGAAAATCCGCCTAATAATTGGAAGTGATGCTAACGCCCACCATACAGCATGGGGCAGCACTGACATCAATGATAGAGGTGAGTCTCTTTTCGATTATAACTTAAGTACTAACCTTATGGTTAGTTTGGAACGAATTGGGAACGAACCCACATTTGTTACTAAAAACCGACAAGAGGTACTAGACATAACTCTAGTCTCAGACACTATTCATCAATCTATAATGAATTGGAAAGTTTCCAAAGAATATTCGTTCTCCGATCACAGATACATTTAGTTTAGTCTGGATGTTGAAGTTCCCACTACCCGACCAGAATTTCGAAATTATAGGAAAACTGATTCGTCCAAATACAGGAAAACACTTGATAGTTTAATCAAACCTGAACTTCTAAGTCCTCCCTCTAATACGACTGAACTTGACATCAAAGTCAATGAGCTCACATTAGCCTTAAATAAGTCAATGGCCATCTCCTGTCCACTTATTCAAATAAGGGGAAAAGGAAAACCACACCGGTGGGCCCTTAGGGCTTGAGCCTCGCAGAAAAAACTGTAGGAAGATCTTTAATAGAGCAAAAACCACAAGAGCAGTTTCAGTCTGGGAATCCTATAAAGAAGCCCTAAAATCATATAAAAAAGAATTGAGGAAATCTAAACGCACTTCTTGGAGGCCTTCTGTGGTAGAGTAGAAGACACCTCCGAAGCACCAAGACTTAGGAAAATCCTCTCAACCAGTCCAGTAATGCCCAGCTGTCTGAAAAATGCTGACGGCTCTTGGACCAATACATGCGAAGAATCGCTCAATCTGCTTTTAGATACTCATTTTCCAGGTAGCTCCCAAACTGTAAACAGTACTGATCACATAAGATTTAAAAATAGTCTAACTTTTCCACAAGGCCTGATAACAAGGGAAAAATTGCGGTGGGCGGCCATCAACAGCTTCAAACCTTATAAGTCTCCAGGACCAGACGGCATAGTACCAGCCGAACTTCAAATGAGCTCATCTATAATGCTTCCTATTTTAGAAATTATCTTTAATAGCTGCTTGAACTTGACTCATATTCCTAGTTCATGGAAGTAAAATTTGTTTTTATACCCAAAGCAGGTAAATGCTCCCACGTTAATCCGAAAGATCTCAGACCCATTAGTCTATCATCATTCCTTCTCAAAACTTTTGAACGACTGATTGATATCCATTTACGTTCTAGTATTGATACGAGACTCTTGTCTCAGGCTCAACACGCGTACTGCAAAGGGAAATCGGTGGAAACGGCACTACATACATTGGTACGCACCATCGAATACCCCCTACACCATAAAGAATATAGAATGGTGGCTTTCCTAGATATAGAAGGCGCTTTTAACAATGTCGTCCCACAAACTGAACTTGTCCTCTTCTCCAGGAAATATAAAATTCCACACATAGATCCTCCCACCATTAAAGGAATTCCACTAACATTTTCTGACAAAGCTAAATATCTGGGTCTTATTTTAGATAAGAAGTTAAGTTGGAAACCTAATATAGAAGAAAGAGTCAAGAAGGCCACAGTAGCACTCTTCTCTTGCAAGAAAGCCATTGTGAGTAAATGGAGACTCCAACCTCGTATTACTCACTGGCTATACATCTCGATAATTAGACCGATTTTAACATACGGGGTGGCAGTATGGTGGACAGCTCTAGATAAAGCTGTCAACCGCGATAAACTTAGTAAAGTCCAAAGATCAGCCTGCATGTGTATAAGTGGAGCACTTCGTTCTACTCCCTCCGCGGCACTGGACACTCTTCTTCATCTGACACCCCTCGATATATTTAGTAAACAAACGGCAGCAAGGACAGCAATCCGTCTAAAAGCCTCTTCACAGTGGAAAAATAACGAAAAAGGCCACTCAGCTATTCCGAACTCATACAGATCACTTCCAAGTATAATTGACTACACCATCCCACAATTCCGTCTCGATAAAAATTTTTAAGTTGCCATACCTCCCAGATCCACATGGGAGGACGTGACATTTTTGGAAGACGAATCTATTCATTTCTATACGGACGGTTCAAAAAACGATGATGGGGTTGGTGGAGGCGTGTACTCAGAAATATTAAATTTAAGTCTCTCATTTCGTCTTCCAGACCATTGTAGCGTGTTTCAGGCTAAAGGAAAACGTGATATCGACTTCTGATATCCGCATCTTCTCAGTCAGCCAAACTGCCATAAAATCTCTCGACTGTGTCTCTACAAACTCTATAACAGCCCTAAACTGTCGATCATCTCTTATAGAGATGGCACAGCAGTTCAATATTCTCCTTTGTTGGGTGCCGGGCCATAGGGACATTCCCGGTAGTTGTAAAGTTGTAAAGCTGATGAAAGCTTTTTCGCCGTACCGTCAGTGGGAGAGACCGACAGACAGCTTCATCGCCGTACTGTCGAGAGAGGGATGTTATCGGGTGAGGGAAAGCGAACAGCGTCATCGCCGTACCGGTGTGGAAGGTTTAGGAGCGGAGGGGTAGTAACGCCGGACAGCGTCTTCGCCGTACCGTCGAGGGAGGGGAGGGAGGGGTAGAAAACAAGAGGAAGGGTACGGGGAAATTGAAGCGCCCTTTGGTTTCAGGACTCATCAGCAGAGTTTATCTCGAGACTCATTGAGCTTGCTCAGCTTCTACAACTCGACAAGTTTGACGCTCGGGTAGAAGACAAAAATAGTTGGTATTTTATGTTCTTTTTCAAATAGCTATATTTTCTTTATTCTTGTGCGTGTAGAAAAAAAAAGTTTTATATTTTTTAAAGAAAATTTTGTGGTCTACAAACTGTACTTAGACTTGTTTTTGATATCATTGACGGTTAAGAAGTTATATTCAAAGAAACAATAATTTCTACAATTTTTTGTTTTCTTAGAAGCTCTATTTTGTTAATTATAGGTCATAGGAAAAAAAGTTTGTTAATCTTTTTTATAGAACATTATGTGGTCTACAAAGTGTTCCTAGACTTCTCCGAAAGCATTGACGGTTTAACAGTACGAGTACGACAACTACGGCACCGCAAAATAATAACTGATTTTTGTAGAGGGCTTTAATACAAGCATTTTTGAATATGGGAGGGGGTCTATCTCCCTCCGTTTAGGCGGGAGGGGCAATTTTCTAAAAAAATACATAAAATAAAAAAAAACAAGATTTTAAAACAACGGCAACACTTACAATAAAATATACCGATTTTGAAAGCCAGAAATCTGTTCCTTAATCTTAAAGTTAAATTGAAGTATTCATGCCAACAGTTTTCAAAAAATTTGCAGGCGAAATCAAAAGTTTGACTTCTTAACCGTCAATGATATCAAAAACAAGTCTAAGTACAGTTTGTAGACCACAAAATTTTCTTTAAAAAATATAAAACTTTTTTTTTCTACACGCACAAGAATAAAGAAAATATAGCTATTTGAAAAAGAACATAAAATACCAACTATTTTTGTCTTCTACCCGAGCGTCAAACTTGTCGAGTTGTAGAAGCTGAGCAAGCTCAATGAGTCTCGAGATAAACTCTGCTGATGAGTCCTGAAACCAAAGGGCGCTTCAATTTCCCCGTACCCTTCCTCTTGTTTTCTACCCCTCCCTCCCCTCCCTCGACGGTACGGCGAAGACGCTGTCCGGCGTTACTACCCCTCCGCTCCTAAAGCTTCCACACCGGTACGGCGATGACGCTGTTCGCTTTCCCTCACCCGATAACATCCCTCTCTCGACAGTACGGCGATGAAGCTGTCTGTCGGTCTCTCCCACTGACGGTACGGCGAAAAAGCTTTCCGGAATTCTGCAACCATTCCTTCCTCGTCAGTATGGCGATGTCGCTGTCTGAAATCCTTCCCCTTCAATATCCTTCCATCCACCCCCTACCTTTCCTATTGGAAAGGTACAGACCATCTGAAAATCTGTATAAGGATAAGCGTAATGCTGCGAGGATACTGAAGAGCTCTGATGAGCCCGGAAGTACTTCGCAGCATGACGTCAGAATTGAGTGGGCAAAGCGCATTCTTGCACAGACCAGCGGCGACTCTACGTCAAAGCGAGAAAGGTCTATGGAGGGTGCCATACCGGTACCCAAACGGCCCAGAGTGCATAACACCAGCACTCCCGTCAATCCAAATAGCGGACCCGCTAATTCTTATAGGGACATTTTGAAGGGTAAAATCGTGATTGCGGTTATCGACAGGAGCGATATAGATGGCACGATTTCTTCTGGCCGGTGGCAGGTGGCAAAACTCAAGCTCTCGGCTGGCTTCTTAATTGTAATGAAGGAGAACCTGGAGCCACCTCCGATCACAAGCGATGGTGGTTGGCATCAAGGTCATGTCAAACTCATTGTTTGTGACGATCAGAGATCTTGTGATCTGTATAAGCTTGTTGTTAGTAGGTAAGGTGAAATCTGGCCAGGTGCAAAACTTGAGGTTGTTGCTCAAGAGGACATCCCATGCAGACCAAGGGCTCGCACTTGGATTCCAGCTGAACCTTCCTGCATGGATGATATTCTCTAGGTTATCAAACTCAGCAATCCCTTCCTGCCGACTCATAACTGGAAAGTCGCAAAGCTGGAGCAGGCAAGGGGTCTTTATAGGAGCGCGATCGTTGTGGTCAATAAGGAATCCCTTGCCCCCTTGGCGCAGACTCAAGGTGTGATTCGGTTTGGTTTTGAGACGGTTACCTTACGGATATATAAAAAAGATGAGGTGATCGCGGAATACGAGCTTCCACACCCTCTCGAGGATGAACCTGTGGTTGGGGACCTTCCCTTGTTTGGAGGTAGATGCATCCAGGACATCCTCTATTACAGTTCATTCCTCTACTCACGTCGACAGTTAGACCAAAATGGAGACTGAAGACTATCTAAATATGGTTCTTCTGCGTGACGATGAGCTCTTGGGCTCCTCTTCTGACTCGGAAGATGTTAATAAAACGGTGGTGGAGGCTGGTCTGCCTAAATGTAGCCAAAATGCTGCAGTTAGTCCAGATTAACCCCCAACACTCCATTAAGGCTTCGGCCTCTCTTCTTCTCCGTCTATCCAGGGGGAATGAAGATATCGTTCTGATCCAAGAACCATGGATTGTCAAATCCTTGGTTAAGGGGCTCGGAACTCCTGGATACTACTTACTGTATGCGTCAGATAAAGGTGAACCTAGATGTTGCATACTTGTAAAAAGTAGCATTAATATATATTTACTCCCTCATTTCAGCGACAGAGATATAACCACAGCCAGGATAAAAACGACAAACGGCTTGTACTGGCTAGTGTCAGAGTATCTCGGCCATGACCACCTTGGCCCTCTTTCCGGTAATACACTGGAAAGTCTAGTCACTGAAGCAGAACGGCAGAAAATCCGCCTAATAATTGGAAGTGATGCTAACGCCCACCATACAGCATGGGGCAGCACTGACATCAATGATAGAGGTGAGTCTCTTTTCGATTATAACTTAAGTACTAACCTTATGGTTAGTTTGGAACGAATTGGGAACGAACCCACATTTGTTACTAAAAACCGACAAGAGGTACTAGACATAACTCTAGTCTCAGACACTATTCATCAATCTATAATGAATTGGAAAGTTTCCAAAGAATATTCGTTCTCCGATCACAGATACATTTAGTTTAGTCTGGATGTTGAAGTTCCCACTACCCGACCAGAATTTCGAAATTATAGGAAAACTGATTGGTCCAAATACAGGAAAACACTTGATAGTTTAATCAAACCTGAACTTCTAAGTCCTCCCTCTAATACGACTGAACTTGACATCAAAGTCAATGAGCTCACATTAGCCTTAAATAAGTCAATGGCCATCTCCTGTCCACTTATTCAAATAAGGGGAAAAGGAAAACCACACCGGTGGGCCCTTAGGGCTTGAGCCTCGCAGAAAAAACTGTAGGAAGATCTTTAATAGAGCAAAAACCACAAGAGCAGTTTCAGTCTGGGAATCCTATAAAGAAGCCCTAAAATCATATAAAAAAGAATTGAGGAAATCTAAACGCACTTCTTGGAGGCCTTCTGTGGTAGAGTAGAAGACACCTCCGAAGCACCAAGACTTAGGAAAATCCTCTCAACCAGTCCAGTAATGCCCAGCTGTCTGAAAAATGCTGACGGCTCTTGGACCAATACATGCGAAGAATCGCTCAATCTGCTTTTAGATACTCATTTTCCAGGTAGCTCCCAAACTGTAAACAGTACTGATCACATAAGATTTAAAAATAGTCTAACTTTTCCACAAGGCCTGATAACAAGGGAAAAATTGCGGTGGGCGGCCATCAACAGCTTCAAACCTTATAAGTCTCCAGGACCAGACGGCATAGTACCAGCCGAACTTCAAATGAGCTCATCTATAATGCTTCCTATTTTAGAAATTATCTTTAATAGCTGCTTGAACTTGACTCATATTCCTAGTTCATGGAAGTGAAGAACGGAAGGAAGAACGGTTTAACAGTACGAGTACGACAACTACGGCACCGCAAAATAATAACTGATTTTTGTAGAGGGCTTTAATACAAGCATTTTTGAATATGGGAGGGGGTCTATCTCCCTCCGTTTAGGCCGGAGGGGCAATTTTCTAAAAAAATACATAAAATAAAAAAAAAACAAGATTTTAAAACAACGGCAACACTTACAATAAAATATACCGATTTTGAAAGCCAGAAATCTGTTCCTTAATCTTAAAGTTAAATTGAAGTATTCATGCCAACAGTTTTCAAAAAATTTGCAGGCGAAATCAAAAGTTTGACAAAAAAAATTGAAAAAAAAAGTTTAGACCATTTTTTTTTTTTTCAAAATTGTGATATAAAGTGCTTAATTGGCTTATATTATTTCTGAATCGAACACCAAAAGCAGAATGGTCTTATGTCTTCAAGTTCTTGAGAAAATTGAAAATTACTAAAAGTACTTTTTATGAGATTTTTATTTTTGTTCATGCTTACATAAAATGGGTATGCTAGCACCTAGTATTTCGGTACGCCCGGCGCGGCGTATAAACAATGGTATGTCGCCCAAGTATTTTGAATGTAAATAGTTCTTGTAAAATTTGGGGGTTCTTTCCTCAATTTTGGGCGATTTTTCCAAACCAAATTTCAACGGAATTTATTTGTAATAAACAGTTCCTTGGGTGGCCCGCTTCGCGGGTTCAAGGATTTTAACTCCTTTTTTGGGGCCCCTGTCCCGCTAAGTTTTGAGTTTTAAAGTAATTTTTTTCAAAAACTATTAACACAATTAACTTGGTTGAAACAAATTATAAAAGAACAAGTTTCTGTTTCCAGAAAACCTATAATTTTAGCATTGTTAGTGATGCCGTTGTTTTTATTTGTTTCCATTTAAAGTCATTCTGAAGAAAATTGCCCCTCCCGCCTAAAAAGAGTGAGATAGACCCATGACCCGTAGTAAAAAATTATTGAACTAGGTAAGCCCCTCTATAAAAATCCGTTCTTATTTTGCTGCGCCGTAGTTTTCGTACTCCCCCACATTAATTCTCAAAGTGAGATCACCGTTAAAACCAACAAATTATAAAAAAGTAGTTAAAGTAATTCTCAATTTTCTCAAAAACTAGAAGACATAAAACCATTTGTTTGTTTTTTTTTGTTCGATTCCGAATTGACATAAGCATCGACCACTTAAAGCTGATTTTAAATTTTTTATCAAAATCGTTATCACCCAGTTTAATCATTATCGGAATTTTGTTTAGGTTTCGAGATTTGTATGTCTATTTTGAGTGTCCTATAGCTTGGACTCCAAATACAGCTACAGCATTCGATATTCAAAGTCACAAGAGAGTAGTATAAAGTTTTTAAAATGTATGGGTCTCGAAATTCCTTTCAAAATCGACAAACGAAACCCAATCTCCATTTTGCTTTGTTAATGATATGATCAATATATTTATATATTTATTTGTAATAAACAGTACCTTGGGTGGCCCGCTTCGCGGGTTCAAGGATTTTAACTCCTTTTTTGGGGCCCCTGTCCCGCTAAGTTTTGAGTTTTAAAGTAATTTTTTTCAAAAACTATTAACACAATTAACTTATTTGAAACAAATTATAAAAGAACAAGTTTCTGTTTCCAGAAAACCTATAATTTTAGCATTGTTAGTGATGCCGTTGTTTTTATTTGTTTCCATTTAAAGTCATTCTGAAGAAAATTGCCCCTCCCGCCTAAAAGGAGTGAGATAGACCCATGACCCGTAGTAAAAAATTATTGAACTAGGTAAGCCCCTCTATAAAAATCCGTTCGTATTTTGCTGCGCCGTAGTTTTCGTACTCCCCCACATTAATTCTCAAAGTGAGATCACCGTTAAAACCAACAAATTATAAAAAAGTAGTTAAAGTAATTCTCAATTTTCTCAAAAACTAGAAAACATAAAACCATTTGTTTGTTTTTTTTTGTTCGATTCAGAATTGACATAAGCATCGACCACTTAAAGCAGATTTTAAATTTTTTATCAAAATCGTTATCACCAAGTTTAATCATTATCGGAATTTTGTTTAGGTTTTGAGATTTGTATGTCTATTTTGAGTGTCCTATAGCTTGGACTCCAAATACAGCTACAGCATTCGATATTCAAAGTCACAAGAGAGCAGTATAAAGTTTTTAAAATGTATGGGTCTCGAAATTCCTTTCAAAATCGACAAACGAAACCCAATCTCCATTTTTCTTTGTTAATGATATGATCAATATATTTATTGAAGTCTAATTTAGAGTCCATTATAACGCCAAGATCACTAAAATGGTCGACTTTTTCGAGTGGTTGACCACACAACATATAGACATTAAAGAAAGGTGCACGTTTGCGAGTAAAAGACATACACTTGCACTTTGATACATTGAGTTCTATATCAATGACCTTACACCAAAGGGAAACACTATTCAGATCTTTTTGCAGTAATTCATAGTAATTTGTTAATTTTGTAGGATAATCGAAGCGTAGCATCATCGGCGAAAAAAAGTAGTTGCGAATAGTGGATTGCAGTATGTAAATAATTAATAAATAGTAAAAATATAATATATAATGGCTTCCTTGAGGAACTCCGGAATGTAAAATTAATCTTTTTGATGTTTTGTTTTTAAAGTAAACAAACTGTGATCTGCAACATAAATATGAGTCCAGCCAATCTTAAAACCAATTGGCAGCCCGATGGTCATTCTCATAATCATTATTTATTTCAAAATAACGTATGATTCACACGGTCGAATGCTTTTGAAAAATCCAAGTACCTATGCAACGTCAGTTTGAATTCCATTTTTGTATTTTACAACAACAATCGAACAAAACTCCCTCAAGTTGTTGGTGAGTATTCCTGTGATGGCGTACCACATCCACTTACTCGTCTCTAAGGTAACGTTAAATTCCTTAATTTTTTGGTTGTTGATAAAATGTAACTTGTACAAGTACGGTAGGGAATTTTTTTCATTGCAAGCTACTTCGTTCAAAACTGTCTTCTTCGTGACTGGAAGGTAAATCACTTGTACAAGTACGGTAGGGAATTTTTTTCATTTTCGTTCAAAACTGTCTTCTTCGTGACTAGAAGGTAAATCACATTTTGTTCGATATTCCTTTCCATTTATTTTAATTTTGTAATCGAAGGTTATCAGGAAGGTACCATTTAGTATAATGGGATGGTCTTTGTCATCAATTGTTATATTTTCGTTTCTGGCGATAATAATTCCATTAGCGAACACTTTAATTTTAAAGAGGTGATCGGCTTGAGTTGTTGGACATTGTGCTGTGTTATTATTAAGAAGCTGGGAAAGGCAAGGATTTTGGTGATCTATTTTACAGTAAGAACATAATGGAGCTTTTCTACATGTACTCAAGGGATATTCTATTTTATTACAATTTGCGGATATATTATAACTTAAATCTTAAATTCTGTTATTATGAACAACTGGAGCAATTTTGAATAATTTACAAATTTCTTGTTCTTTAGGAAGTTTGATAAGGTAAACTATGGTTTCATTTTGATAGTACATTTTAACACCAGCAACATTTAATTGGTCGATTAATTCAGTAAAAACATTTTCTCTTATTTTAATGTATTCTATTTCTTCTATATTTTTAGCGTTATTTCCATAAACAATGCTCTAGTGAAATAGCCAGTTGCATTCCTCCCCTTAAACAATTCAACCGTAATACTCGCGCTTCTAGGAATGCCCATCAGTTTACCCTTGAGCCCAATTTCGGACGTACTGTTAAGTACAGAGATTCTTTCTTTAGTCGCACTACTCGAATGTGGAATGCTCTACCCAGCTCAATTTTCCCTCCCATTGTGAGGACCAATGGGAGGGAACCAATGTGCATCGGTATCTCCTTTTAAATCCCCTCCAATTTACCTACTCGCCCGTGCTGTGTATATCATCTTAAGGGTAGTCACAACCCCTTTTGCACGCGCTAAATATAAAAAAAAACCTAACGTTTGAGAAGTCAATAGTATTGTAAAAAACTAAAATGTTTATGAAAGAATGATATTTTATCTTGAAAATCGCCGAGCAACTTTTTTATTTTTTTTATTTTATCATATTAAATTTTAATTTTTTAGTTTCCTCTCTCTCTATAAATTTCACAAAACTTTTCAGAAAACTACGCAGTTTGTGAGAAATTGAAATGGGAAATACATATTATTTTAACGTCATTTTATAGGTAATGAGCAGAACTTTAAATCCCTTGGAGTGGATTTTTAAATGTGGACCCTATTTTTGAATAGTTATCTTTTGAAAAACACCAAAATTGGTCAATTTCTAATGCATTTTTGAGTATGTAATTATATAAAAGGAGCAACATAACTTTCTCTTAATACCATATTTGTTTTCTAAAACCGTTTCAATAAAAAAAATTGCTATATGCGAGAATAGAAGTTAAAACAATACAGACCACGTATAGTAAGAAAGTGTACATAAGCTCAGCTGTTTGCGTCGTTGTCAACGTTGTAGCAAGGGATGTTTTTAGCTCTTTTTATAGGTAGTTTTTTTTGCGGGAAAGAATTATTCGTAAAGGTTGCATTTGTGGGTATGCATTTTTGTTTATCATCAATGGTTGGTAGGTTGATTTTTATGCGGAAAAGAAAAGCATGGTCATGTGTAGGTTTATACCACAGATAATAAATTATACAGATGTCTCATCCCCATAGAAAAAAATGTCCTATATTTTCTTCACAACTGGTTGACGATCAGCAGTCGAGAAAGCTCTTTGCCTGTTCATAGAAAAGCACAGAAAATTCTTTGCTTCTTCTACTTTATTATCTGTGCTGTGAGAAGGCAAGGAAGCTCTTTGCTTTTTCATAGCAAAGCAAAGAAAGTTCTTTCCCCTCTTTACTTTATTATATTTTTTTTGTGTGCTCATACATTTTGCCTCTCCTTCGTTACATAGAAAAAAACAGCAGTGGATAAGAATTAGAATTTAAATAAAGTCAAGTGTATTTAAGTATCTATTGGGCTCGTGAGCGTGTGTAAGTGCGTGGACCTTCGTTGTCTGCTTGCGCATTTGTGCATAGGTATACGATTTTTTTTTATGAATGAAAAGTAGGTAGGTAGCAGTGGCGTGGCGTCAATAATTTGAAATGTGAAGACGTAACAAAAATGATTGATCTGCGAAAGTACACAAAACTTACCTTTTTGTATCTTGAACAAAAAAAAAACAAGCAGATACATTAAAATTAGTTAAAAAAACAGCTCTGTAAACAGTCTGTTTTTATAGGACGCATACAGTCGCCTTTCATAAAAACGATTTTTTATTAATAAAAGATACATAGTTTGCTTAATTCACTTGATTCCTCCAAGAGAAAATCTGTTAAGCAACAATCTATGCATAAAAAAAAATTTAAAAACCAATCAAAAACCAAAGCCTAAACACCTATGTAGCTCTTAAGTATTTACATAGCTATCAAACAAAAAATAAAGAACAAAACCTTCAACTTCACAACTAACTAAATAAACACTATTTCAATTAACAGAAATAATTTCAATATTTTAATATTTAAATTTCTTCATCTTCTTATTAAACACTATTTCATTACAGATATTTTAAGGAACTCTTTTGTTTCTTTTTTAACAACAACCCAATGAAACTTAATCCAAATCTACCATTTTTTCTTGATATTTAACTTGTTGTTCTAAAAAAGTCCCATAAAAAAACAATAGTTTTTTTTATATCAATCGTTAAAAAAAAACCTAAAATCATGTGTCATATTCTAACATTTAACCATACCAAATATTTCAGATTGACAAACGATACCTTCTTCCCTTTGCCCCTCTTTAAATGCCTTTATATCAAAAGCCACTGCTGTGATTTTGCGAGACTTTTGATATGCTGTAGAAGATGAAATTCTGCAATTATACCTAAAATAATATTTTATGAATTCATTTTTCACCGCTTACCCATTGTTGAAAATTTATCTCAGAGAAGTAAAAAAACACTAAACTTTTGAAGTGACTAATACAAAGATACTTTATTAATTATCAAATAAAGACAAGAAATTAGTTTTTGAAAGAAACTCAAAAAATTTTAGTTCTATTCTTCTTCGTTTTAATTTTACTTCTCAACAGAAATTGTCTTCCGCTGAGGTCCGTTATATTTCTTCTGGAATATTATGGAATTCGATTTCAACTTCCAGTCTAGTTCGCCAGTGTTGGCGTAGTTGACTATGGTAAATTCAGATTGGAGTTACTACTTTTTTCAGCTTCCGTTTTGGCGTTGCTACTTTTCGCAACAGTTCCCCCCGGTACGAGAATTCCCGGTAGGGTTGTTGTTGTACCACCATCTTCTTTATAAACTTCTAGCTTCGCCAATTTAACTGCAGGCCGCTCCAAAACTCCAATGTTGGTCTGAACTGTAGCGCCGCGAACTTGTCCATCAGTTGACGTCTTCACGGCAATCACCCTTCCTTTCGGATAATTGTTTCTAGGAAGGTCTTTATCCACGATGATAACAACGTCTCCAATTTTCAACGGTTGCACTGGGTCAAACCATTTTGAGCGTAAAGTAAGCTCTGGTGCATATTCGACTATAAATCGTTCCCAACACTTGTTTGCGAATTGTTCTCTATATTGGAATGTGTATTTCAGGATCTTAGCACTATCGTTTATTTGTCCAATAGGTTGCGCACCTCCAGAAGAAAGCCTCAAAAAATGGTTTGGAGTGAGGGCTTCTGCAAGGTCGTCATTCAAAGGCATATATGTGAGTGGCCTTGAATTTATCATGTTTTCAGCAGCCACTAAACAACTTCTCAATAGTGGGTCGGTCGGAGTTCTTGTTGGCAAGGAATTGTATAACGCAGTCTTGAATGAACGGACTAAGCGTTCCCACGCTCCTCCCATATGTGGTGATGCTGGTGGGTTAAAGATCCACTTCACCAACGGACTCACAAAATGTTTCGCAATGTGAACAGGATCCACTGTCTCAAGTTGTTGACGCAATAGCCTTTCTGCACCAACAAAATTGGTTCCTCGGTCACAGAAGATTTCCCTTGGTGCACCTCTTCGTTGAATAAAGTCTTGGAAGCATAAAATGAAGGAGTCCGAATCAAGCTTGTAGGCCACTTCTACATGTACAGCCCTTGTAGTAAGACATGTGAACAATACTCCCCATCTTTTCTCCTGACGACGTCCTACTGCAACTGACAATGGACCAAAATAATCCACCCCAGTAAACGTGAATGGATTACAATATGGTGACGTCCTTGCACGAGGAAGCGGTGCCATTTCTGGTATCTTTGGTTTTGTTTTATATACCTTACACCATTGACAATTTTTACAAACAAGTTTCAACATGCATCTTAATTTTGGAATAACATACCTTTGCCTTAGTTGATTGACCACACTCTCGTTATTAGCGTGTTGAAAGTCTTCGTGGATTTTCTGAACTAAAAGATGAGTTATGATGTGATTTCTAGGAAGTATAATTGGCCGCTTTGTGTCAATGTTAATAAAAACAGCTGCATCCAGTCTTCCGTTCACTCGTAGAAGTTGATGTTCGTCCAAGTATGGTGAAAGTCTTCTTATAGAACTTGAGGCATTAACTCGCGGTGGTAAATTATTTGAGTTTTTATTTGATTGCTTGAGACTTATTAGTTCTTCATTATACACGTCCATTTGAGCTGTTCTGAATAATATTATCTCAGCTTCTTTTAATTCTTCACATGATAAAATTCCAGGAGTTGAAAAATTAGGCTGTAGCTTTAGTTTTATGTTTAGGAATCTATACACGTATGCTATGGTTCTAAGAAGTCTGTTCCATTGTGAGAATCTTTTCAAGTCAATGAATGGTTGTGACGATTGATGCACACACAAGAGTTCTTCAGCTACTTCTCTCTTTGGTGAAACATCCTCTGGCCACTCGTCCTCCTCTTGTAATAAGAAATTTGGACCACTAAACCATCGCTCCTCGAACTCCAGCTTAGGTGGTCTTGTCCATTTAGTGGCGTCATCAGCAACATTTAATTTTGATGGTATATATCGCCAATTCCCGCCTTTATCAGTGTCTTGTATTTCTGCTACTCTGAATGCCACGAACTTGTTGTATCGATGAGGATTTCCCATTATCCAACCCAACACCGTCTTAGAATCAGTCCAGAAATATATTTTACTTATGCTTGTTGACAATTCATCAGAAAGTTTTCGGGCGAATCGGCAACCCATGACGGCTGCATCCAGTTCTAGCCTCGGAATCGATCGCAGTTTTATAGGGGCAACCTTCGTTTTTGCTCCTAAAAGTGTGCATTCAATTTGGGTTCCGCTGCTTACTCGAATGTATTTTTTCTGTTCATAATCTTTTATTTGTTGTTTCACATTTGTTTTTAGCTGCTGGTCACCATCCAAACGTTTTTCAAGACATCTCATCCGTCGCAACGCCATCGGTTTGCTATCTGGCAATTTAAACTTTTCATATCGCCACAAGAGTCCAGTTTCGTATCGGTTCTCTAAATGGGTCGTAGTTTTGCTCAGGATACATCTGGCTCGATCTTGTTCTTGTATATTTTTGAAGTCACAAGGCTCTACTATTCCCAAGTTGTCTACTGAGATGAACTCTTTAACCATTTCGTGAAGCTTCATGTCTGCAGCTTTTTGACATTCACAGATTTGATGACTATTGTCGAAGTTATTTGCTTCTTTAATTTCTTCCTTGTCGAACATCGAGAATATCGTCCAACCTAGTCGACACTTCGCTGCTATTGGATCAACTTCAGAGGCCTCTAATATTTTTGTAGGTACCGCAACATGCCAGTTTCGAAGCCCAATCAATATACCAGGATTCGCATTTACGTAAGAGGTCACTGGCAAATTCTTCAGATGAGAATATCTCTTAGCTAAGTACCTATAATCCAATGACTGCGTTGGTAAGTTGAGTTTTTTGACGGTTCGTACGTTTTCCATTCTGTACCTCTGAGCATTTTCGTGAATTCCAGATATATTCACATCGACCACTCTCGAATGTTGTTCCTGCCTTGAAATAGTGCCACTCCATTTTAAACACAGTGGTGAATTTTCTCCTTCCAATCCTAGCTGGTTAGCAATCTCCTCATTCAATAAGGTACTAGAGGATCCTTCATCTAGGAATGCATAGGTGTTAATTTGAATGCTATTGTGAGACAGGAGCACGGGTATAATTCTAAAATGTATCGAAGTAAATACAGAATGAATCATACTTAATTCACTGTTGCTTTTATTGCTGCCAGCCGGTTGGTTGGGCAACAAAGGATGATGTTTTTTGTCACAATTAATCTCTGTGCATGCAATTGGTGCCCAGCATTTGAGCGGATGCCTTTTCAGACACTGTCTACAGAGATTATTTTTCGTAGTAAGTCCCACCTGTTGGCAATATCGCATCCAAGAAATTGTTTGCAGACTGAAACAGCATGACAGTCTTCGTGGCACACTGGACATTTCTTAAGGCCAACATTCGGTGGCCGTTTATTCGATTTTCTTGTTGTGTCAGCGTGCACGTAAAGCTCTTCTTTTTTATTCCTGTTCTTATTTTGATGCTCTTTGGTACTAAACCATGACATTGATGGCTTCGCATTGCATATATCAGCAGCTACATCTTTAAGCCAGTCACCAAGTACACATATGTTGTCTGTATCAATTTCGGATCGCTTATGAGTAGCCCAATTCAGTTGTAGTGTAGGCGGCAACTTGTCGACAAGCTCAGTCATCAGATTTGGATTTTGCATATAGTTCTGAAGCCCTGCTTGTTCCATTGTAGCACACAGATTTCTCACAGCAACCGCATATTCAATAATCGTTTCCATGCGTTCGATTTTAGGTGACGTCATTCTTTGAATTTTTTCCATGTAGTGCTTCATTATAATCTCTGGCCTACCAAAATATTGTCTGAGTGTATCGATGATCTCAGGAACACAGCCAGCTGATGTCAATAAAGCTTCGACGACATCTCTCGCTTTTCCTTGCACGCAGCGTTGCAGACGCATCAAATTTTCATTTTTTGTGAAACCACACGCTTCAGTAGTTTGTTGGAAACTGCTGATGAACACAGGCCATTCACCTGGTTTCCCAGAAAAAATAGGTAGATCCTTAGCGACAACATGTCTTGAAGCGATTTGATGCGATGATAAACAAACAGCTTCGCAAGATGCAGAGGGCTCATATATTTTGTTGAAGTGCTGCTCTTCCTTATTCTTTATTGGCAATTTGCCCAAGTTCTTTTCGACGACGTTATTATGAAAAACATTAAATTTGGACTTACCGCACGGTTGAATATTTTCCTGTTGGGTAGTCCTTTCCAAATCGTCGTCTGACATCTCGTCCAAAAGAGCGTGGCGCCTTGCAAGCAACTCTTGTTGTTTCTGTAGAAGAAGCTCTTCCGCCTCCAGCATTCGCATCTTGATCCTGATCCTTTCAGATCGTGTTTTGGAATGGGCTGATGCTATGATTGATGTTCGCCTCTGTGGTTGTTGTTCGGTTTGCGGGTGCAGGCAAACAGCGCATTTCCAATCATCGATCGCGGCAACTTCATCACCAACCTCAGCACATTGATAGTGGATCCACTTTTTGCACATTGTGCACTCCACCATTCTGTCCTCAGTGTAGTCTGCATTGCAGACAGGACACTTTTGTCCCACCACTGTTTTGGTCGACGTAGACATTATTTAAATTTTTAAATTAAAATTTTTTGAGAATGTTGAAAATTTATCTCAGAGAAGTAAAAAAACACTAAACTTTTGAAGTGACTAATACAAAGATACTTTATTAATTATCAAATAAAGACAAGAAATTAGTTTTTGAAAGAAACTCAAAAAATTTTAGTTCTATTCTTCTTCGTTTTAATTTTACTTCTCAACAGAAATTGTCTTCCGCTGAGGTCCGTTATATTTCTTCTGGAATATTATGGAATTCGATTTCAACTTCCAGTCTAGTTCGCCAGTGTTGGCGTAGTTGACTATGGTAAATTCAGATTGGAGTTACTACTTTTTTCAGCTTCCGTTTTGGCGTTGCTACTTTTCGCAACACCCATATTTAATTAAGCGTTTAAATCTTTCCTGGACAATAAGAAGCTTAACCAAAAAAACAAGCAAATAAAAATAGAAAATTGTATTTAACAACTTACATAGCAAATAAGTCGAAGAAGAGCGTGTTATTTTTCACCCAACAGAACGAATATTAAGAGAAACGGAGTCAAGCAAAGGAATAAAAAACATTCCATTACATACCCAGTGCCAGTATAACACGAGGAACAGCGTCTTATTTTTTCCTATGTTGTTGCGTGTTAGACAAAAAGGATCTAGAAACAAAAATGCTCAGGAAGAAAGGGATACAAAACAAATTTTAAAAGACGTGTTTTATTTCTAAATTAATTCTTTCAAAGAGAGCGTATGTACAGCAGTTGTTAAGCAAAGAGCGAAGAGAAGAATGAATTGACTGACGATGGTGTATATTCGATAGCTTATTTTTGTGTGTTAGTGCGAATTTTATAATTCAATTGATGGGGTTGCATAGTTTATGTTTCTTTGATAGTATTTTTCCTACAATTTTTAAAAGGGAAGACGGTAGGAATCGTGTTATATGGACGCCACGCCCTGGTAGGTAGCTATGGCAAATAAAAACGAAACTGTCAAAAAAATTTTTATGAATAAAAAATAAAAACGCAGAGACATGTGATTTTGTTTTGTTTTGAGCGATTCTAAAGTAGATAGGTAAATGAAATGTAAACTGTTTTTTTACACATCTACAAAGGTCTTTGAATTTGAAAAAATCATTAGTGGGGAAGAATTAGAATTTAAATAAAGTCAAGTGTATTTAGGTTAGTCCAGTCAAATGGCGTTTTGGTCAGGAAAAAAATATAGAAGTTTTTTTCTCACTTGTCTTTTATGTTTGAGGGGTCGCTGAATCCGAATTTCAACTTTGCTACTTCCTACGGATATGACTTCACAGCGAAAGCCGCAAAAAACCTAAAAATTGTCGACCTTTTCTCAGTTTTTTGCCAAAAAGTCAACAAAATATACACTTTTTGGATAAAATTACCTTCCACACTTTATAGAACATAAAATTTCCTATAAAAATTGCTGATGGCTTTTCTTTGTAGAATTAATGGTTTGGCCACTAGAGCACGGTGAAAAAAGACCAAAATGCCGTACTTTTTGGAAAACACAATTCTTTCGTTAGATTTTTGCTTGTAACTCAAAAACCATGCCTGTAATTGTAGAAAACCTAAGCTTCTGCTTAAACAACATTAAATTCTCTACAAGTTTGATACCTCCATGGCTTAAATTGGCAAAAAAATGCACCGGCTAGCAGGCCCATAGCGTCCATTGGGGCAGCCGAGGCAATGCCCCGGGGACCCCGGCCGGGGGGCCACCAACGGAGATCTCCTTTTGTGTCGCCGAATCGGTATTAACTTTGTTAAGTTAGCTTCGTTCAGCTCAATTCCACTTTTTGCGTCATTGCAACTTAAATTCAATTGACGAATAAAATCCAACCCTAATCAACTCGAACTGTAGATTCTACGTATAAGCTCACTATGTAGTGAATTCAATTAACCGATGCATTACATCAATTCTAGGTTTATCCATTAATATTCAAGAATTTGTTGCTTCTTTTTGTGTTTATGTGAACCTTGTAATATTCATTTGTAAAATTAAAATAAAATAATTGGGAGAAAACTCTAAAAATATGTGTTCATGTTCATGTTTAGCGAAAGCTCATTGCTATTTGCTAGCCAGTGCATTTATATTTCATTATATGGTGCTATGGGAAAAAAGTCCGACACTAAGGGCCAGTTTGTTCACAGCTGATTATCTTTAATCCATGATTAGTGGAGCTGGGAAATTCTCAAAGGTGTTTATTGATTAAATTTTGTTTAAAAAATTCAAAGTATGAGTTGCTTATCATGGATTTCACTAATCAGTGAATTTTGGTTGATTAGCGTTAGTTAATTAAAGCCTATGAAAATCACATACTAAATTTAACCCACTGTGAACAAACTGGTGCTAAGTTTGACACAAATTATGTTTTGTAACTTTTTTCGCTTGTTGCTGTGGCTTAAAAGTTAGTACATTATGTTTAAAAAAAAGTAAGGGTTGATTTTTTATATGCGTCATATTCTCATATTTCTTCTGTTTTTGTCATCTGATTTTTCTGCTCAGTAACTTTCTATCAGTTCAACATTAATTGGTAACATTTTTTATCATTAAAAATTCTTCACTGACTTCGAGTTATCCAAATATATGCACCGCTCTTATAATGTTTTAAACTGTTCCTGTTACCATAGCAAAAGCGGAAGGAATATTTTCAAAACTGAAAACTGGCAAAAATTACTTCCAAAGCACCTTGGAACAAAAAAAAAAGGCTTAGCAATTTATCATTGATAACGATCAAAAATCTAAGAGCACTGCAAATTGATTTGAGAAAAGTAATAGCTTCTGCAGAATCCAGAATAAAAATTATTTAAGTACCTAACATTTTATTTCTGTAAAACACATTTAGATATTTTTGGTGAAATTAATTTAACCATTATTTACGCAGTCATTCAGAAATAGGGCTCCATATTTGGTTTTGCCCCGGGGCCCCACACGCTGTAGCTACGACCCTGCCGACTAGAGCGTGATAAAATTATATGTCATATTACAGGAATGGAACTAAGACTTTCCAGGTTTTTGTTGTAAAAATCATTCAATGGCTCATTGAAGATGAGAAAACCATGGAGCGTTTTTAACAGAGAGGGTGAAATTTTGAGGAGGGGGAGTAACTGCAGCTCTTTGGGTTTTTTGCATATAACTTGAAAACCAAGCTAAATTTCGAGAAAATTCCAAAAACATTTTTTGTAGAGAATAAACTAATAAAAATAAATATGAATTGATACCTAAAACCATGAATCAAAGCTCCTTCACCAGATATTTTGGTTAGAAAAATTGCATGCGGATGCACAAACGGTTGTCACGGAAGCTGTGGTTGTACAAAATTAGGACTAACGTGTTCTATGTTTTGTAAGTATTACAAGGGTCCAAACTGCGACAGTTCGCAGGACCGAACATTCAAGAAGATGATGTTCTTGAAGACGTGGATGAAGATATTCAACAGATTTATTCAAGTCTAGAATTGAAAAATTGTATTTAATTTTTGTACGAATGAATTTTCTATTTTCTTGTATGATTTTTACATTACTTAAAAACCGAAAGTGTTGTTTAAAGCTGTTAAAACAATCGTTTATTATTAATAAATTAATTTATTATTCTCAATTCATTAAATACATATAAGTTTTGTTGTATAAAATAAGAATTCAAATAATGTCGAGGTTAACGTAATAAAAATTGAAAAAATGGCTTACTTTGAGCGACCGTATCTTGGTTGACTTTTTATTAAAACCACTTCTTAAAATAGGTCACTTTAAAGAAAATTTTATTATCTTCCATTTATGTGGGCCTATTTCCATACCTATCTCTGCTGGAAAAAGAGTTATAGGCAAATAAGTAAAAGAAAAAACAAAAATCGATTTTTTTTATTTTTTTGTTTGTATTTTCACATTTTAAAAATGTATTTAAAATTTTTTGAATAGGCCAATTATATATACCCTAGTCAAATAAGACAAAAAAAGGCCCTAACCCGGACAAAATTTTGTACAGGTATATTTTTTAGTGGAAATGTTCAGAACAGTGTCCTAAATCAACTATTTAAAGTCCCAAGCAATCCGGCTTGGCATACGACCACAATCTTTAAAAAATACAGCCATCTTGCACTCTTTGTTTGTGGCTATATCTATGGAACTTGTTGCCCTAGAAAAACCATTCAAGTGACAAATTGACGGGCTTAAATAGCCAAAATCAGGAACTACTGGCTACTGTTTTAAATTAAATAAATTTAACAGCCTAAATTGCAGTGCAAATTTGAAAAAATTACCAATGTCCCATAAATATTTATAATAAAGCTGAAATTTTGTGGATATGTTCAGAACAGTACCAATAATCATTTTGTGTAAGCTACCAAAAAATCCCTGTTGGTGTTAGACCACCATTTAAAAAATAAAGTACCATAATCTGTATTTTTGGGTTTTTAGCTATGTCTGGGTATCTAATTGTCCTAGAGACCATTCAAACGTAAAATGGCTAGGCTTCACTTAAAAATCAGCGAAGCACACAGAAAATAAGTAAAATGTGTTTAATGGCTTAACTCTGTTTTGAATGAAACTACTATAACAGAGTAAATAATTGAAGTGCAAATTCGAAAAAAGTTTACCTATGTCCCAGAACAATTTATTAAAAAGCTGAAATTTAGTGGACATTTTCAGAACAGTACCAATAATTATATGTGTTAAGTTTCCAAAAAAAGACCCAAAATATGAAAATGCCAGGAGCAGTTTTTTTAAGTGTATTAATAATAACGATAAAATAAAGGAACTTTAAGAAATATCGTGATACAAATTTTAAATTTTGTTCAGCAGCTTCGGTTGCTCTGCTCGTTATCTGGAAATAATAACGAAACAATGAAACACCTCATTACCGCAAACATGTTTTACAATCATTACGTTCGTATCAAGCAATACCTTCATCGTCGTCTTCATCGATGAATTCTGGTCAATTAGCACACCCAAGACCGGCACAATAACCACACGTTGCCGTGCAGCACCACTTTGTCGGCAAGCACAATTACGCTCGCATCTTTAGAATATCCGCATTTTAAGAATATCCGCTGGAGCTCTTAATTTACTTTTATCTGCGGGGCGGCCAGCACTATTGCCGGAAGAAAATTGCAACGCATGAGGAAGTTGACCTCGAACGTTAAAATATGTATGGCACTTGCGATGGTAACGAGCTTCCACTGCTATGAGGTCGATTTCAGCGTGCAACGTAGGCATCACCTTATCTGCCCAATCATCAGAACGTCTTGAGGCCATAGAACGAACAGAATCGATGAAGTCAGAAGAAATCACCACACTATACGATGCATGCCTGTCTAGATGTTCCTCATAACTTACCTCAAGCTCACAAATTATGCATTGACGTTTGAAGTCAAAACTATCGAACGACAAACGTGACCTTCTGTTGGCAGGCTCTTCATGCGCAGCATTAAATAGAGGTTTAAGTCGGCGCGTGTACTCTTTTCGACAGTTAACATGAATTAAAGCACTTTTCGAATTGCCAATAAATGCGGCGATTCCGTCATTGCGAGTTTCACTAAACTGACGAATGTTATCAATGCCTCTTTCAACTTTCACAACTGAACCACTTTTTGCTCCTTGACATAAAATGCAACCGGCATTATTCATTTCTATAAACAAAACTTTCACTGCCACGACCAAATGGAAATCTGGCCTTCTGCAGTCTTTTATAATGATCTAAATCAAATCAAGGATTTATTTGTTTCAAATCAAGGATTTATTTAGCACTTAAATATAACCTATTATTTTGTTCACAATAAATTACGCCCACCTAAATGGCCCACCATAAATTACGCCCACTTAAATGGTCGTACTAGGAAATAACACTACAACTTTTCGTTTAATTTTTCCTTCGTAAGTAAAGAGCACCCGCCGTAGCTCACTTGAATGAAGTTTATAATTTCGGTTTGATCGCATTAATAAAAAGCGTGAAAGATGATTCATTTATGACATAAGTTTCAGCGTCCTGGTGTTTTTTATCTAGTTGTAGTGCATTTCGCTCGGTTAAAGTACCTTTATTATTATTATTATTATTATTATTATTTATTAGCTATTCTGCCTTAACATTAAATTACAATTTCTTTTTCATTTTATCTTTATATTAATATTTATATAAACTTAATTTATGTGTTTTAACAAAATATTTAAAATAAATAAAAATAAAAATATACTTATGCACGGGCAAAAGCCTCCCCCATTGATTTCCATTCATTTCTGTTATGCGTTTTTTGAAACCAAAGTCTGTCGAAAGCATGTAGCTCATCTCTCCATCTTTTTGGTTGACGTCCGACTCGTCTGGTACCAATAAATGGTGTCCACTCAGTACATTCTTTTGACCACCTGCCATCTGACTTCCGCATAAAATGCCCTGCCCAGTCCCATTTCAGCTTTCTTGTCTTCAAAACAACATTTTCGAATCCTGTCCATGAGCGTATGTTGACGTTTCTTATTCGCTGAGATCTTCTTATTTTTAACATTGCCCTTTCCATTGCCCTTTGAGTTGTTGAAAGCTTACTTTTAATCGCAACGTTGTTCGACCAAGTTTGGGAGCCATATGTAAGCACTGGTAAAACTGTTGAATCGAAAATGTATTTTTTGGTAACATTTGAGATATTCGAGTCCAACATAGGTTTCGAGTCCCAAAATTGCCTCCATCCGTTCGTTATTCTTCGAGATATCTCCTTCTCCTCTCTTCTATTAAACGAAACTAACTGTCCTAGATATATGAAGTCCTCCACATATTCTATCAGCTCTCCATTCATATGTATAGGTGTTCTGGTTGCATTTGTCATGACTTTTGTTTTGTTTTCGTTTGCCTGAAGACCTGCCTTAGAGCATTCGAGAATAAGTTCATTAATCAACTTTTGAAAATCTTCAGGATTATCACTCATCAAAATAATATCATCAGCAAACCGCAAATTTGAAAGATATTTCCCATTGATTTGTATGCCAATGTATTCCCAATCTAGTTTTCTGAAACATTCTTCTAGGGTAGCTGCGAAGAAAGGTGGTGAAATTGGGTCCCCCTGCTTAGTTCCACTTGTTAGCTTAAATGGTTCTCCAAAGATTTCTGTTTTTATTTGTGCAGTGGAAGAATCATAAATTTTTTTGAAAATTTTTATCCAACGACGTTATACCTTGGTTAAGAAGTGCATTCCACATGAAATCTTGGTTGATAGTATCGAAGGCCTTTTTAAAATCAATGAAAATGAAATAAGAAGGTAATCGGTATTCTCCACTTTTTTCGATGATTTGGTTGACTGCTTGAAGGTGATCTGTAGTTGAGAAACCTGATCGAAATCCTGCTTGCTCCACTGGTTGATGTTGCCCGAGGTCCACTTCTAGCCTTTTGAAGATACATTTTGCAAAGATTTTGTAGATGTTAGATATCAGACTAATTGGGCGATAGTTGTTGATGTCATCTTTTTCCCTTTCTTGTGTAACAGAGTGATGTATGACTTTGTCCATTGGATAGGAATTTCTCCAGTAGCTATAACATCGTTAAAAATATCTTTAAGCTAAGCTGAACAGGATTCAATTCCATACTTTAGGATTTCGGCCTCGATTCCATCACTGCCCTTACTTTTTTCATTCCCAAGTTCCTTTATAGCCTTTTTTATTTCTTCTTGAAGAAAGGGTAACATTTCTTCAGAGTCTTCTTCAAGCCTCTGTTCTATATTACTTCTGTTTTCATTTTGGCGATTATTTGAGTAGAGGTCCTTATAAAATTCTGTTGCCACTTCGTTTATTTGTTTTCTATTCCGGACTTGTTCGTTGTTTTTTGAAACCCCTAAGACCCACTCCTTCTCCAACTTTCTTTATCGATTTTGTGGCTTCCAAGATATTTCTTATATTGTTTTCATTAAATTCTCTTATTTCTTGTTTGCTTCTTTTCTTTATTTCTTTCCTTAAGGTTCTCAGTTCCGTTCTTTCATTTTGTGACATGTTTTCAGTTTTCCTTAAAAATTCTCTTCTCTTAATCATATTTTGGGTAGCAACTGATATTTTATTTTTGTTTATATTCTCGAAACTTTTAAAGACATGTTTTGAAGCTATTATTTTCAAAGTTTTTTCGAATTGGTCATATTTTTGTTGAACCGTTCTAAAACCACTCGTTTCCTTCAAAATTCGATGGCGGAGCTCTAATTCCTTGTTGTAGTTCGCTATTTGAATTGGATTGGGATCTTTTTCCAGTACAACGTGGGTTTTTTTACAGTACCTCCTTGACTTATGATTGATCAGTAACTTGGCCCTTACTAACCTGTGATCTGAGTTGTATTCGAACTTATTCAACACATCAACATCTTTAAAAAGTGTTCTTTTATTTGTGTGAATAAAATCGATTTGGTTCTTGTGCTTCCGATTCGGATGGATCCAAGTCCACATTCTGCTTTCTTTTTTCCTGAAGAGTGAGTTCGTAACTGTTAATTTATGTTGCCATATCCATTGCAACATCCTTTCCCCTCGGTTATTTCTATTTCCATACCCATATGGTCCCATTATTGGTTCTTCTCCGGGTTTCTTAAATCCAATGCGTGCGTTAAAGTCACCCATTACTACAAGTAAATCTGAGCTGAGTTGGTTGACAGCTAGATTTAGTGTTTTGTAGAATTTTTCTAGCACTTCAATCGAAGCTGTTCCTGTTGGAGCATAAACTTGTATAATGGTAGCTTTAACCCTTCCTATTTGAATCTTCAACCCTATTATTCTTTCATTATATCCTTTTATTTCAATTACGTGTTTTTTCCAACGCTCATGAACTAGAAATCCTACTCCATATTCCCCCTTGGTCTGTCCGATATACGAAAATATGTGTCCTTCATGGGTTTCCACAATTTCTTCTCCCATTTTTCGTACTTCACACAGTCCAATAATATCCCACTTTATCTTTTTACTTGCGTTTTCAAACAGGGTCATCCTTTCTTCTGACAGAAGCGATTGAGCATTGTAGGTACAAATGTATACTTCATTGTCGAGTGTTTTCTTTTCTTGTTTTCCAGTTGAATTCGGAGATGATGGTGAATGTGGTGTTCATGGTTGAGTTGATGGTGGCGGAGATGATGGTGGGGATGGTTGTGGTTGGGTTGTTGGTGCTGTCTGCAACGGTAGTGCTGTTTGACTTGGTGTTTCAGTTGATGGGGGGTTTCGGCCGTAATCATCCACGGTGGCCAACCGGATTGGATGATTGTTTTCTTTGTTTTTTATAGATCGTTTTACTTTTGTTTTCGTTTTTATTTGTTGCTTTTTAATCGTTTTCGTTTTCAGATTCGTTTGCCCGTGCTGTATACATCATTGATTTTGATCTTCCCGATCAGTTTCGTTTATAGACGATTTTGATGCTGAACTTCTCACTCTAAAAAACTTGTCCAACGTGCTAGGTTTTTCAAGTGTTTCAATATCTTTTGTTTTGCTTTTCTTCACTTGGGAAGAGATAGGCCTTTTTGTTGTTGCGGATATAAAAGGAGAGTTCCTGTTTCTATTTATACTTGACTCGGGTTCTTCATCAGATCTGTTTCTTTTTAATTTATCAGAACTATGATTTTCCACCTTTCCGTGTTTTCCTTTTGAAGTGCGTTCTTCTTTTTTCATTTCAGCATCTTCCTTGGACATATCATCTCTTAGGTAAATTGGGTTTCCACTTTGTTGCCGTAGTTTGACTTTATTTTTCATAATTTCCTCTTTCTTTTTTAAAGTTAATAACCCTACCATAATCGGCCTTGCTTTGTTTCCTTTCTTCCCAGGTCTGTAGATGAAATCTATGTCTCGTGTGCCCAATTCTACACCTAAGTCAGTTGTCACTAAATGGATTATAAAATTCTCGAGCTCATCTACATTTTTTTCTACTTCATCTATATTCGAGAAAATTATATTTTTCCTTCTGAACATTCTATCTAGCCGTGTGATTCTTTTCTCTTATTCTTCTTGCTTTTGATTGATTGCTATAATTCCCCTTGATATTTGATCGATTTTTGTTTCCATGCTCTTTTTTGAAACTTCAATATCATTTTTTAATTCTTGTTTTGTATTTTTAATTTCCCTCAGAATTTCCTCTAAGCTCATTTTGAATTTTTCAAAAAAAAGAAAAAAAAGTTTGACTGGCAGCACTTTTGTATCGAGGTTTGATTCGAGTCTCGTTTTGGATTGACGTCTTGTGTCTATTTGACAGATCGAATTCGTTTTGTTTATATTTATTTTAATTATTTTTAATTTTGAGTGGATTCTTTATTCCAATATTGATGTATATAAATAGTTCTCTTTAATAAGAACATTAATAAATTGGAACACCGGTCCTGGTGCCAAAAAATTATTTTATATATAATTCAAAACTTTATTTTTTCTTAAAAACTGGCCAAAATTATTTGTGAGACGTACCTTTCGATGGGATAAGACTGGCAATCACAATCTCCAACAGCAGCCACCACAAAAGGACTTTTAAAGCAAGTATTTAATTGAATTTATAGCAAGAAAAAAGCGCACAAACTTGAGACACGACCAACCAGCAGCACGGCACAAACTAGTTTCATTCAAAACAGTTTAACCAGTTTAGTGTGTGCTTCGCTGATTTTTTAGTCGAAGCCTGGCCATTTTACGTTTGAATGGTCTTTCTAGGACAATTAGATACCCAGATATAGCCAAAAACCGAAAAATACAGATTATGGTACTTTTTTTTTTAAATGGTGGTCTAACCCCAACAGGGATTTTTTGGTAGCTTACACAAAATGATTGTTGGTACTGTTCTGAACATGTTCACACTATTTCAGCTTTATTATAAATATTTATGGGACATTGGTAATATTTTCAAATTTGCACTGCAATTTAGTCTGTTAAATACATTTAATTTAAAACAGTAGCCATGTAATACCTTTAACTTATTTTTATTTACTTTCCTGATTTTGGCTATTTAAGCCCGTCAATTTGTCACTTGAATGGTCTTTCTAGGGCAAAAAGTTCCATAGATATAGCCACAAACAAAGAGTGCAAGATGGCTGCATTTTTTCGAGATTTCGGTCGTACGCCAAGCCGGATCGCTTGGGACTTTTAACAGTTGATTAAGGCTCTGTTCTGAACATTTCCACTAAAAAATATAACTGTAAAAATTTTGTCCGGGTCAAGGTCTAATTTGACTGGGCTAATAGTAAATTACTTTTTGGCAAAAAACTGAAAAAAAGGTCGAACAGTTTAAAGGTTGAGGTTTTTTGCAATTTTCGCTGTGAACCCATTTCCGTAGGAAGAAGCAAAGTTGAAATTCGGATTCAGCGACCCATAAAACATAAGAGGCAAGTGAGAAAAAAAGTTCTATATTTTCTTCCTGACCAAACACCAATTGACTGGACTAACCTAAATACAATTGATTTTATTTAAATTCTAATTCTTCCCCACTAATGATTTTTTCAAATCCAAAGGCCTTTGTAGATGTGTAAAAAAGAAACATTTTAAATTTCATTAACCTATGTACTTTAAAATTGCTCAAAACAAAACAAAATCACATGGCTGCGTTTTTATTTTTGATTTGTATATACCTACCTACTTTTCATTCATAAAAAAATCGAATATGTACAAATGCACTAGCAGACAACGAAGGTCCACGCACTTTTGACAAATTTTTGGCAGTTTAGTTTTTATTTACCATAGCTTCCTACCTACTTTTCCTTCATAAACAAAATCATATATGCACAAATGCGCAAGCAGACAACGAAGGTCCACGCACTTGCAGATGCTCACGCACTTAATAGATACCTAAATACAATTGACTTTATTTAAATTCTTATTCTTATCCACTACTGTTTTTTTTCTGTGTAACGAGTAGAGGAAAAAAATATGAGCACACAAACAAAAAATATAATACAGTAAAGAGGGGAAGTAACTTTCTTTGCTTTGTTATGAAGAGGCAAAGAGCTTCCTTGCTTTCTCACAGCACAGATAGATTATAAAGTAAAAGATGCAAAGAACTTTCTGTGATGTAAACTATGAACAGGCAAAGAGCTTTCTCGCCTGCTGATCGTCAACCGGTCGTGAAGAAAATATGGGACATTTTTTTCTATGGGGATGAGACATCTGTATAATTTATTATCTGTGCTACTATGATTCTTTTGTTTCTACCAGCCCCACGAAAAGAATTATCAAAACAAAATGTAAATAGAAAAATTTTTTCCAGGCATAATAGGTTCATAGAATAAAGCAATACATATTCAAGAAAAATCATCTCCATGGACTACAGCAAAATGCACTTGCAACTTACTTCATAAAATTCGAACGATATTCAAAAGCCAATGTACAAAAAAAAAAAAAAAAAACAAAAACCTTTTTATCATGAGTAAACTAAACGTTGTTCATCCATCGATATAACTTGCTTATGATTTTTTTTTATTTCATTGGTTGCTTGTGCGTACTCTATCCCTCGCTCTCAGCGAAAATAAATCAAGAGACAAGTAAAAGTAATTGAAAATACTGACTTTGAATCTTTGATTATAAAGAAAAGAATTTTTGTTTCACTAATACATTCAAATGCATTTACATGAGTTCTGAGTTTGCTTCTGCGTGAGACCTTAAGTCTGTTCTCTTTTTGAAAATTATTTTTTTTCTGTTCTTTACAATATGTATAATATGCTATGCATGTATATTAAATTGATTTTTTCTGTTTTATGCTCTCTCTATTTTTGACCCTTTCAGCTTCATCTTTGGTACTTTGGCAGTGATAAGTTAGTTTTTGAGACCATTTATGATTTTGTATAGGCCTGAAGAAGCCAACTCAAAACTCATGTAAATGCATTTCAATGTATTAGTGAAAGAACGTTACTCTCTTCATTATAGAAGTCAAAATTTTCGAATTACTCTTATATTGCCTCTTGATTTTTTTTTTTCCCTCAGAGTGAGGGATAGATTTGAGCACAAGCAGCCAAGCAAAGATATTCACACAGCAAGATATGGATGAACAACGTTGCATGATAAACAGGTTTTTTTATGTCTAAGCGTTAAAATATTCAATGAGTAAACTTTCCAAGGGTCTCAAAATCAACAGCTAACTTTTTCAATGATGGTTTTCAATGATAGTGGCCAGTTATAGCTATCATTAAAAATCACCATTGAAAATATTAATTGTCAATTTTGAGAGATTTTGAAGAAAAAATAAAAGATTATTTTAATGCAAAAGTAAAGCTAATTGACTTAATAATTATTTCTAGGTAAAACAAAATTCAATTTGGCTCAACTTTTCTCATAAAATGACTTTTAATTTTTCAATGATGAACAACCTTACCAATGATCATTGAAAAAATTAAAAGTTACGTTGTGGGGAAGATATGGGTCAAAATGAATTCTTTTTTGGAGGAAAAATAATTTGAAGTCATAAACTATCTTTCTGCATTAAAATTTGCATTGATTATACTTTTGAAGGGTCTCAAAATCAACAATTAACTTTTTCAATGATGGTTTTCAATGATAGCTATAACTGGCACCATAGCTATAACTGGGACCTTAGGTAGATTTTTATTGATGTCTTTTGCTTATGGTTCGAATTTTATAAAGTATTTCTGCTGTCGATGGAGATGTTTTTTCTTGATTTTGTTTGTAGGTAAAGACGTTCTTGTTTTGTTATCTGGCAAGGTAGGTCTACCCAGTAGTACAGGCAACGCACGGGGAGTCAAATAAGGGCAATCTGAAAAAAGTTTTGACGACTGAAAAGTTTGAATGCAGTTTTGAAGAGGGGTTTCTTCTTAGCATAAATCTTTATTTGCGGGATTTTTGGTCTTGTGGGGCGTCCGCCATCTTGGAAATAAAAACAAAATAAGTTGTTTTTTTTTTAATTTTGAGTTTGAAAATTATTTATTTTATAATTATTTTTATTATTTATTTATATTATGTATAATTATTCTCAAAAACTGTTTGCTCAAACAACTTGACTTAAAAAGTTAAATTAGGAATAGAGGTTTTGCTTTAAAAAAAAGCTATAGCATAATATTTTGAGTGCGGCCGTTGATTTTTAATATTTTTTTTTATATTTTACAAAATTGCCCCTTCTGCCTCCCATACGATTTTTTTCTTATCATAACTCAACCTACACGCCCTCGCCTTTTGTTACACCTTATGCAAATCACACTGTATTTCTTCAAAAAAGTATTTAAGACTAAGCCCGTAAGGCCTAATTTTGTACTCGTTTTTCATTAATAACTTTTGAATTATCTACACCAGAAAAATAATTTATATACCAATTTGTAGGAAATTTAAATATAAACAAAAACGAAATTAATTTATTGACTAATTTGATAATTATGATATTGAGTGGAAAATATTTTGTCGGGAAAAGTTAATGCTACAATTCTTGTTTCCTTACTAAAATTATTGTGACCAAAACAGCCCGTCCACTCAATATTATAAACAAAAAATTATAAAATATTTTTTTCATAAAAAAGCACAGGAAGTGAGAAAAACTCAAATTATCAAAAGAAGTCGTTTTTCCAAGATGGCGGACGCCCCACAACACCAAAAATCCCGCAAATCACTATTTATGCTAAAAAGCAACCCCTCTTCAAAACTGCATTCAAACTTTTCAGACGTCAAAACGTTTTTCAGATTTTTCCCCATTGCCTGTACTACTAGATATTTTGTCGTTGTCAGGCGCGAACGGAGGAAATATTGCGGGGGGGGGGGGGTTTTAAACTGAAAACTCAAAAATTAAGAGTGAAATTGTATGGAGAGAAAGTTAAATTCATACGTTTGGGGGGGCGGGGGAGGGGGTTGAACCCCCACACCCCCCTCTGCGTTCGCGCTTGGTCGTTGTGCTTTGTATATGGTTTGAACCTTATAAAGCAAGTGGGTATAGCTTGAACCAATTCAGTTGGCCATTTAACTGCGCAGGTCTCTTTAAATGTCTCTGCTCATCTCTTTCATTTTGAAAGATACACAAAAAAAAATACGAAATTCACTGAAAAAAAAAGATGTACATGCCAGCGTTGTTGTCATTATCGCTGCTGCGAAGATAGGGATGCAAACGATACATCGATGTTTTTGAAACATCGATGTTTTCGAATCCGAAAACATCGATGCATCGATGTTATTTGGAGCGATGTTTTAACATCGATGTTTTTTTGGTTTTCTTGTCACACAGAATTTTTAAAATTGCCTGCTTTTGCACGCGGAGTTTGTGTTGTTTGGCTTGTGATCACAGCCAATAACTTGTGTTTGCATTGAACGCGCCCATTCATTCTTCCCCAAGATAGTTGGCAGTGACAGCTGACGATATCATTAAGCAAGCGGATATATATATACAGTGTTACGCCCCAACTTTGCTCTCTTCTGACGAGGAGAAGGAGGCCTTTTATAACCAGCTGAGTGCTGCTTATGATAGCGTTCCACGAGGTGATGGGAGACTTAAATGCCAAGGTTGGCAATGACAACACTGGGCTAAGGCATGTCATGGGAAAACATGGTGTTGGTAACCGAAACGACAATGGCGAACGATTTGTTGATTTCTGCAACGCCAACGGCCTTGTTATTGGAGGGACCATGTTCGAGCATAAGACGTGCCACAAAGTCAGTTGGGTGTCGACTGACAGACAAGCAACTTCCAACCAAATTGACCACTTCCCGATCAGCCGGCGTTTTAGAAGCAGTCTCCAGGACGTCCGTAACAGAAGAGGTGCTGACATGGGAATGGCCCGGGACCACCATCTGATGGTTGCTACCGTAAGATTGCGTACAGCTGCAGTTCAGAGATCCCAAGGAAACACCCGAATGCCCAAGTTTAATACAGATAGACTAAAGGATTCCGCAGTGCGCCAACAACTAGGGGACCACCTTTCACAAGGATTGAACGCAATCAGCAGCACGGAAACCACATCCTTCGAAAATCATTGGTGTGCTGTGAAAAATGTGTTCATATCCGTTGCTGAAAGTATAGTCGGCCGGGCGCAAGGGAGAAATAGTGCTTGGCTTTCCGACGAAACTTGGGCAAGGATCGAAGAAAGGAAACACCTTAAAGCTCGCATCGCAGCTACCCCAGCAGCAGGGAGAAACGAGCTTGAGTCTACGTACCGCATGAAGATGAGGGAAGTTCACCTTCCCTCATCGTGATAAGCGTAACTACATCAACGCATTGGCTACAGAAGCAGAAGAAGCCGCTATTAGGTGTGACAGTAGGACCGTCTACAGAATTACCAAAGAGCTCACTGGTGTCCAGAGCTCTAAACAACACCTGGTTAAAGACACAAACGGATCCCTGCTAATTTCGGATGAGGACCAGCTCATAAGGTGGAGGGAACAATTTTCTGCGGTTTTAAACCGCGTTTTCGCCAGTGAAGTGAACCATATTCCCACTGAGCTACCCGAAGTAACAATTTCCCGAATACGCACCGTACCCCCCAGTAAAGAAGAAATAATCACCGCCATCAAAGCACTGAAGAACAACAAAGCGGTTGGACTTGACGGTATTCCTGCAGAGCTCTTAGGAGCAGCCCCAACGACATCGAGCGATCTACTGCAACCACTATTAAGAGAGCTTGGGAAACAGAGAACTTTCCTGAAAAGTGGAAAAAAGGAATGATTGTCAAGCTCCCAAAGAAAAGAGATCTCACACAGTGCGAAAACTTGAGAGGAATATGCGTTCTGCCTGCAGTAGCCAAGATAATAGCAAGGATAGTATTGGACCGAATTAAAGACCACCTCGAAGACACACTCGACGCCGAACAAGCAGGTTTCCGCACTGGATCTTCCTGTGTGGATCACATCAACACCTTGCGGATCATCAACGAACAGTGCGTTGAATATCGATCACCACTTCACCTGCTGTTCATCGATTTTGAAAAGGCGTTCGACAGTGTCAATAGAGAATTTTTTTGGCTTGCTTTGCGCAGGAGGGGCATCCCAGATAAATTGATTGCTATTATCAGGGCTACATAGGATGGATCCGAGTGTCACGTTTTGCACAAAGGTAGGCTGTCAGAGGAGTTTGAAATCCAAAGTGGAGTTAGGCAAGGCTGTATACTGTCACCAATACTGTTCCTGTTGGTGATAAGTGACGTACTGCACGCAGCTTTGTCAAATGGAAATGGAGGAATTCAGTGGACTCTGCAATCTCACCTCAAACATCTGGACTACGCGATCATGGATCTCCACCAAATGACAACAAGGGTGGAGAGAGAAGCAGAAATCGTAGGGCTTAAGATCAACTCGGCAAAAACTAAAAGGATCAGCCTTGGAACTTCCTCATCAATCCAAGTAAATATTTCTGGACAACCCGTAGAGATGGTACAGGATTTCCAATATCTTGGGAGTATTGTCTCTACGGGTGGCGGAACTGAACTGGACGTAAACAGCCGAATCAGAAAAGCAAAGGCTGCGTTCGGAATGCTGTCCAAAATATGGAGAAACAACTCTTTTAGCTTAAAGACCAAGCTACGACTGTTCCGCTCCAATGTTGAATCCGTTCTGCTTTACGGCTGCAGCACTTGGAAAGTCAGTGACACTGTCACTAGAAAGCTGCAAACCTTCGTTAATAGATGTCTACGAAACATCTTGAGGATTTTCTGGCCCAACCGTATCTCCAATGCCGAACTTCATGCAAGAACGGGTCAGGAGCCCATAGACTCTATTATACGAAGAAGAAAGTGGCAGTGGATTGGCCATACGCTTCGAAAAGGCGATCGGTGCATTGCATCTCAAGCAATGCAGTGGAACCCGCTCACACATGGCGAAGAACGGTCGAACAGGAATCGGCACGACTGTGGAAAAGTTGGAGAGAGCTGAAATATATTTCAAGAAATCGTACACGGTAGCGCGTAGGTGTAGTGGAGGCCCTATGTCCCGTAAGGGAAACATCACGGACGTAATAGGTCCGAGGACCTAAGTAAGTAAGTAAGCGGTTATAAAAGAATTAAGAACCAAAGAATATGAACAAACGACTTCAAAAAATTGAATTCAATTCGAGTCTGACACTAGCAACTACATTAGATCCAAGATTCAAATTTTTCCATTGAAGGGATCATTAAATAATTTCTTATTTGAATGACTTCATAAGAGATGAAAGGAATGTGGCCAATATTTCAGATTCTTCCGAAGAGTCCGAAAAAGAAGAAAGGCTTTTTGATATTTGGATATATCATAAGCATTTGGTGCACCTAACCATCAAGTCCAAACAATCCTCTTCCTTCATCTTCACAACAACGGAGTGCAGATTTATCTGGGGTCAGCTGAAGCAACTATAACTCAAAATCGGGTAGAAATGTGGAATGATATGAAAAATGTATTCCCGGGACTTTATAAACGGGCTACCAAATAATTGCCCATTTTGGCTACGTAGGTTCCAGGTGAACGACTTTTTTCTAAAGCTGTGACAAATATTACCCAACAACGAAACCGTTTGACAGGGAAAAGATTGACCAAGTTGTTATTTTTAAATTCTGTTTTCAATTAATAAAGTAATACTTATTTCCTTATTTCTAAATGACTGCTTATCCCTTTTCTTTTGGGTAGAACCTAGGCACTTTATAAGTAATTTTTAGATGACTCACTAAAAATTAAAGAAAAGAGAAGTCCTTAGCTTTATTTTTCGGGCTTTGCAAAAAA
>OX439486.1:27943688-28014052 GCA_949320155.1 Melangyna quadrimaculata
GGCGAGATAGTTGAATTATCTTATCGACCTCTGTTTTTGGATTTTGTTGTAAACAAAATTTGTTGTGCTTTTTTATGACTTTCAAAATACGAGTTTTTGTAAATTTTGAGGTAGGATTTTTGAACTCTTGAAAAATATTGTGAAAATTATAATTTTTCAAAACAATGTCAACTGCAGGTAAATAAGGTTTCAAATTATATTCTAAAATAATTCTGACGTAATTTACATGAGTTGCCTGCTTGTCAGGTTAGATGAAAGCATTACGTTGCGTTTTCGCAACGCTCGCCGAAAGCAGTAGCATTTCAAAAAAAAAAAATCGCTGCTTTATATGAGATTAAACGTTTTTTATCTCGGAATATTGTGTGTTTATGTTAATAATGCTAACATTTAAGAAAAAGAATCATAATTTTTGATTGCATCCTGTCCAACAAAAGGATATTTTGCATATTTTAGTTCTAAGAAAAAAAACAAACAAATCATTCAAGAGTGCTATATTGGAAAAACCCTTTACCTTCCACTTGACTTTATTCTTAGAAGTAATTAGGCAGTGCATTTTGCGTATAGGAAACATCAAGGCTTTAAAAAGTATACAAAGCGCTAAGTGATGAATCGTATCGGAAATAACGGGCAAATGTTTTTAATTATATTAGTACATAATTCTCTATCTATAAAAACTAGGTCTAGAATTCTATTTAAATCGTTTTTAAATTTATTAAATTGAATAAGATCATATTCTGCAAATGAGTCTATAACTAGGGATTCATGATCATTTTTTACATTAAAAGGAATAAAAAATAACTCATCAATGTCAAGAATCCAATTAATATAACACAGGTTAAAATCACCCAAAATAACTGAGTGTTTGTTAGAATTTAAAGTATTTAAAACGAAGCGAGTATTTACAATATACAAGTTATATAATTCAAGTGAACTAGCTGGTGGTATATAACTTAATATGATGAATACATCTGTTGAGTTGTTTACGGCGAAACATACGGCAAGCTGATCAACATCTAGTTCCGATGAGCGAGATGGTAGGTCAATTAGTTCTTTAAGAACACCATCTATTGTACGCTGAAACATGGCCGGGGCGTTCTTAAGCCCAAAAAGTAGCCTGACATACTCGAACTTACCATAGATGGTCGAGAATGCAGTTTTTGGAATGTCTCTCTCCTACATGGCTATTTGATGGAAGCCCGAAGTGAGATTAAGTGTTGTAAAGAATTTTGAATCACCAAGGCTTGCGAGGGTGCTATTTATATCTGGGATTTTTTTTTTTTTTTTATATTAAGCGCGTGCAAAAGGGGTTGTGAATACCCTTAAGATGATAAACACAGCACGAGCGATTAGGTAGATTGGAGGGGATTTAAAAGGAGATACCGATGCACATTGGTTTTGAACGTCTGTAGATCACAATGGGAGGGGAAAATTGAGCTAAAGACTAAAGAAAGAATCTCTGTACTTAACAGTACGTCCGAAATTGGGCTCAAGGGTAAACTGATGGGCATTCCTAGAAGCGCGAGTATTACGGTTGAATTGTTTAAGGGGAGGAATGCAACTGGCTATTTCACTAGAGCATTGTTTATGGAAATAACGGTTAAATAACGAAAAAAAGAAACGACGGTGCTCAAGAGATGAGAATGTTTCCGTTATAGTTCTTTCACCTATCATTTTAAGAGCTCTCTTTTCAATTCTATAAATAAACTCAAGTGGATTATTGGAGCACCTGCCCAAATGTGAGAGTTATACTCAAGTTTTGGACGAATAAAGGCTTTGTAGATCACAGCCAGATCAGAAGGGGAGAAAAATTTCTTGCATCGACGGAGAAAACCTAAACACTTAGCAGCATTTTTGGCGATGTCGAATATGTGGTCGTTCCATAAAAGGTGGTCTGTGACACACACCCCGAGGACTGAAAGCTTTTCGGTTTCCTCAATGCAAGTGCCACTCATGGATAGTGACATGGGGTGGGTTTTGTTTTAACGACAGTAGACAGCATTGAGTTTTTGAAGCATTAAATTCTTCACGATTTTTTATTCCCCATTGGACAATGCTGTCGAGATCAGAATTTAATGAGCTTATCATACGCTGCCGTTCAAGTTCCACATCCGAAGGACATGGATGTGAATCTAAGAACGAATATGAAAAGCTGAGGGTACTGTCGTCAGCGAAACAATTTAATGGATTAGAAGTTTCAGATAAAAGATCGTTTATGAATATAAGGAAGAGAGTCGGAGACAGAACGGAGCCCTGGGGCACACCAGCATTTATTTTGTGAATTTCAGACTTGAAACCATCCAATACAACTTGTATTGAACGGTGCGAAAGGTAATTTCTAATCCAACGAAGAAGAGATTCATCGATACCAAATGCACGCATTTTCGATAAGAGAGCTTGATGCCAAACACTATCAAATGCTTTAGAAATATCAAGCGCAATAATCTTACTTTCTCCAAAACGATGTAAAGATTTGTGCCACTGTTCGGTGAGATATACCATCAGATCACCAGTGGACCTATTGCTACGAAAGCTGTAGTGCCGGTCATTAGGAAGCTTTCGCTCTTCAATGACTGAAAATTAATCAGCGTTTCCATGACGCAATTGGCCGATAGTTGGAGGGGGAAGAAGACACGCCTTTTTTAGGGACAGGCTGGACAAATGCTGTTTTCCATCCACTCGGAAAGAGACCAGTAGAGTAGGACAGATGGAAAAGCTTACGCAGTGGTTTTGCCAGCGTTGAAGAACACCTCTTCAGAACAATGGGAGGGATACTATCCGGGCCAGCAGATTTGTGTATATCGAGATCTTTCAGAACTTTGGCAACTGCACGAGTGCGGAAGAAGATTTGTCCCATAGAATCATTTGCGCTCTTAAGTACAGGAGGAGTCATAACACTTTCAGGCAGCGACGAATTTACAGCAAACTGTGCTGCAAGCAAATTGGCTTTATCGATTGAGCTGACAAAAGGAGTATCGTTGAAGACGAGTGTTGGAACCGAGGACGAGGTGGTATTTCGTATGTTTTTTACAAATGACCAAAAATTTTTACTACCTTTGGGACATTGTAGAATTTTTTGCCCTAATTTTTGATCATGTAAAAATTTGGTTCGTCGAATATGAACGTTACAGGTCTTTCTAGCTTGTTGAAACTTTTTCCGGTTTTCCTCAGTAGGGTTGGCTTTATAACTTCGGAAGCTTACTTCTCTAACCCTAATAACCTCCTTACAGCTCGAATCAACCATGAGTTTTCTTTGGGTTTGATAGATTTCACCCTATTCGGGATAAATTTTCTCATTCCATAAAGAATCAAGTTTGTAATCATATCTGCACTGGAATCTACGTCACTATCGAGGAAGCATAGTGACCAGTTAAAGTCCCTGAAGAAAACATTGAGACCGTCCCAGTTGGCTTTCTCGTACTGCCAAACGGTTCTCTTGGGAGTTTTTTCTTTAACTGTGTTTTGGTGGCACAAGAAATTCGCAGATATGACACAATGGTCTGATGTGCCTAAAGGCGATAATACACTTATAGTGTATTTATCAGGGTCAGAGGTAAGAAACAAATCTAGAGTGTTGGCGGATTGACCTGCAACGTCCGGAATCCGAGTAAGCTCGTCGACCAGCTGAGTTAGGTTGTTTATCTCAGCAAAAATCTCGACATACCTTCCTTCGGGTGTTGTCTGACCCGAATAGCGTAGCCACGAAGAATTATGTACATTGAAATCGCCGTAACAACGATTTAACTGTGCGCAAAATGGGAAATAATTCTCTGGATGGAGTCGGATAGTGCATCGAATTCGTTGGAAGTCGAATTACTATCCAAACTAGGACTACGATAAATAAAACAAGTAGGGATGATGCGCTTATGGATGGTGAATTTAAACCACATGAAATTAAAGTTCGTATTCAAACATGAACCATATTGTGGTTGAAGCTGATAAGCAACATCATTTCGAACATACACGGCGAGACCATGATGTGGACAAAATAGAGGCACTAAGCTATAACCATGTAGGCTGAATTCCGTGTGGTCGGTATTTTCCCCTACCTGGGTTTCACTTAGTGCCAAAACAGCTGGCCTGTTTTTCACAGTATAAACATATGCAGCACAAAAATTCTGCCTCAGTCCCCGAATGTTGCTGTAGTCAACCCTAAATTCACCCACCATTACAATAAACAGACATAAAAAACAAATTAGACAGTTATCTATGCTGATATCAAGTTTGGGCCCCCAATGACTTCACAGTACAATACTACTAGTGTTATGCCTAAAAAAGCAGTGTACTGATTCGCCCCTGGATACACAAAATCAATAACAGCAATTTATCTGATATGCTTTGGCTTAGTCGATTACGAGCATTGTATCAAATGTTGCACACACTACATATAATGACGAAGCCAAAGCACTGTGAGTGATGTGGGAAGGAGAGATAGGGAAATTTACCGCTGTGCTGTTTGTGGTTTGTACATCATCATCTTCAAGCTTGGGTGCACTTTTAGTTGTTGTTTTTTGCACGCACTGGCACTTGCACTAATTTTTTTTTTTTTTTTTGTTTGATATTGAATAGATGAGTTGGGCTATTGGGTAAGTGTCAGAAATGGTTAAGGAGTTCAAGCGTTTGAAATCAATTACCATTCGGTACTGTTTTTCCCCATTGGGCTTAGGTTTTTTGGGAACAACCCACAAGGGTGAGTTGTATGGGCTTTTTGACGGACGTACTATGTTTTCGGCAAGAAGCTCATTGACCTGCCTCTCAACCTCTTCTCGCATGCAAGCGGGGTATGCATAACTCTTGGTGTAAATCGGCTCATCAGTTATGGTCCGTATTTCAGCCCTTATAGTAGTTCTCACTTCTTCATTTGTAACAGGACCAAATAAGTGATGAAATTTATTAACTATGGATTTAAGTTTTATTTTTGAGGGTTCGCTTATAATAGTATAACTAAAGAACTTACTTAACTAGAGGGTTTGCTCAATAAAGGAATCTTTATACCTGGGTGTATGGTCAATTCATTTTTGTCTCTATCAATTATTGCTTTCAACTGTTTAAGTGTGTCATCGCCGATTATTCCACCGAACAAATCCAAGTTGGGTAAGATAAAGAAGGTAACATCCAAATTGCACCCAAGGAAAGAAAAGAATTTCCCACAAATTTTTTTATTAACAAAGATTTTACCAGCGGGGCTATTTACATAAAATGGTTTTTTTACAGACTGAGGTACGGGTGCTAGATTTGATTTAATAAAATTCTTGTTTGCACCCGTGTCAACAAGAAAATGTAGGATTTTCCCTTCCTTTGTACCATACTCTATGTATGGCACGCTGGAAATGAAGCTCCTGACATAAAATTTTCCTCGTGCTCAGCACCAATCGAACCGGATGTGTCTGGTTCATCGAACGAGCTCAACTGCTCGGAATTAAAACAAGAAATTCCACGTTATAATAAGCTGAACTTTATTGTTCTGAGGTAACTTTAAGAATAAATACAATTGAATATAATTCTATATTAAGCCTAACTAGTATAATACAAAGTGCTGAGATTGCAATTGAAGTTCCCATGCAACCTCGAACATTCACCCGGAACCGGATTTCCCGGTGGGAACGCATTGACTCTATTAGATGGAAGCTCGTGTGCTTCGTTGGCATTTTATATGCTGGGTCAATGCCTGGTCGTGTTAACTTGCATATTATTGATTAAAAACTTGGATTAAAATATAACATTGTAAAAATAAAAATATGCAAATTTAAGATTTTTAATTTTATACAATTATATTTTTATTTTTCTGCTTTAGTGTCGGTTCTTCTTCATCGATATTTCGTCTCCTTATTATAGTTATTATATTTGTCTGTAAAAAGACTAAAATTAATATTATTGAAAATAACATGATGTTTTAAGGACAAACCATTTATTAAAAGAATCCAAAAATATTTAATGCTAATAATGGATAGCCTCGGTATGAGCATAGTGATGACATCAATTCGCAATCGAAGACTTAATAGTTGATTTTTGCATGTTATTTGTTCTTCTGTAATTAAAAAAATAAATAAAATTAATGATTTGGAAATAATTTAAAGTTTAATGTTTAATACCATTATTGATTCGTATATTCATATAGAATATACAAATCTGTACAGATAGCGTGATAACCCCTTACTCACGTTGGAAATCAAAGCAACTGAAAGGCATCAAGATGATCACCTGAAATGAAAATGAACTCCTGATATATCCTTAGTTTAAATCAAAATTCTGACTTAACAAAAAAAAATTAATATAGACTTTTATATCGAAATAATACAAAAAATCAGTGTTATCGCACAATAATATATATCTAAAATAATAGTAAAAATAATATAAATGTAAATCTACAATCTGTTTGATGAAAATAACTATTCTTATACAGGCAACAAATTTTATAACTACACGAAAAGAAATCTATAAAAGTTAAATAAAAATCTTTTAAATATTAATTTAAAATACATAAGCTAATAACTATGGTATTTAAGTATAAGATGGATTTTTAATATTTTAATTCTCAATGCCATTATTAAACAAAAAATACTTACTTGTAAAGATTCATATTTTGAATTCAATGTTATTAAACACGATTGAAACTAAACACTTGTATTTGTAAATTTATTTTTTAAACATATAAAGTTAATAAGCGATTTGAAAGTGATATGTAAACTATAGTTATTTTAAATATTTAAAAGTTAAATATAATATATTTGTAAAAAAGATTATTATAATTGATTTGTTGTTTAAAACGTTTTATAATGCGCAAATACGCACATCACTCTTACTAACCGCTTAAGCGTCACAATTTTATATCCGAAGATATAAACTTGGAGCCTGCGTTTAGTTTTAATCAAATTTGGTCTATGACGATATAAACCAGCCATGACCAAATTCAATAAAATACAAATAGTGATGTGCACACTATATTTTTGTTGTTTAGTTTAATTGAAAAAGATAACTATTTATTATAAAAACAAATAATTTGTTTTTTAATATTGTTTGTTTATTTGAAATACTTTAGTTTTAATGTGCACATCACTTTTATAAAACGCTTAAACATCTCAATCGTATATCCTGCGTTTAATATTAACCCCTTTCCGGCTAGCGTTGCGTTTTCGCAACGTCATATTTGAAGACTTCTGGAACATGACTGATTATAAATTAAAATAAACTAAAAAATGATTTGGAGAGATAATTGAATTATCTAATCGACCTGCTTTTGGATTTTGTTGTAAACAAAATTTTTTGTGCTTTGTTAGGACTTTCAATATTCAAGTTTTTGTAAATTTTGAGGTAGGATTTTTGAACTTTTGAAAAACAACAACAACTGCAGGTAAATAAGGGTTCAAATTATATTCTAAAATAATTCTGACGTTATTTACATGAGTTGCCTGCTTGTCAGGTTAGATGAAAGCATTACGTTGCGTTTTCGCAACGCTCGCCGAAAGCAGTAACATTTCAAAAAAAAAATGGCTGCTTTATATGAGATTGAACGTTTTTTATCTCGGAATATTGTGTGTTTATGTTTACAATGCTAACATTTTAGAAAGGGAATCATAATTTTGTATTGCATCCTGTCCAACAAAAGGATATTTTGCATATTTTAGTTCTAAGAAAAAAAAAATTCATTCAAGAGTGTTATATTGGAAAAACCCTTTACCTTCCACTTGACTTTATTCTTAGAAATAATTAGGCAGTGCATTTTGCGTATAGGAAACATCAAGGCTCAGGTCACTTTTCTTATGAGCGTACTATACTAAGGTACTAAGGTACTGTACTATACTAAGGTACTATAAATCGAGTGCATATTCTAGTTCCAAGAAAAAAAATCCAATTCATAAACACATGTTGTATTGGAAAAACAGATCACGAATAGTAGTAGTAGTATCGGAAAGTATTATGTTTCGGAAAGTATTATGTATCGGAAAAGGATTTTATCTGCTTAAGAACGCGACGAGTTATTGAGAACCCGAGTTCTGATGAAGACGAGGAAATAAATATGAATTTGGATGCTGCAGTTCATACAAACATTATAACTTTACCTCCAAAAATGATGCTGTTAGTGATAATGAGGAAATCGATGATAATGTGCAGCTTTTGGAGGATGGAAACATGTTCACAAATGAATTGGCTGTCGAAATTGAGCTAGAATGCAAGTTTGATGATTTAAATTCTCAAAATCCTGAAGACATACTATGAACCGGAAGTCAATGTTGTACCAAATGATCCAAACACTGCATCGACATCCCAAAACGTCGCTTCAACTTCTAAAAAAGAATCGACATGTCTTCATTATGAGTTACAGAAGTGGTCAAAAAGCCATCGTGTTGAATTTTCAAGAAAAAAAAACAACACATCATTTGATGCACCAATCAGACAAAACGGTTTGATCGAAAAAAGAGAAAACATGTCAGCATTCCAATGCCAAATGCAATTTGTAAAAACAACATAACGATGGGTGGAGTTGACTTATTTGATAACGCTAAAAGCGATTATAGGATTCGAATTCGAAGAAAAAAGTGGTTCTGGACACTTTTATCAAATGGACTCTATGCAGCGTTGGTAAATGCATGGAAAATACATTTCATTTGCAATGAAACACTAAAGCCGCCACTAGAATTTAGAACGTTTGTTGTAGATTCCCTGTTGCGATCGGAATTCAAACGGAAGTAAACCCGAATGAAGTGGCCCGTTTCGACAACATTAAACATACTGTAATCAAAACAGAAAAGCATCTCCGATGTCGCAAGTGTTCCAGTCAAACCGTTTTTTCCTGCAAGAAATGTGATATCCCGCTTCATCCAAAATGCTTCGATGAATACCACACAAAAGCCCATTCTTTGTAAACATAATATATCTAAATATAATGTATACTTTTTACAAATTTTTTCAATTTATTTTCAAACATTTTTCATTACCCACTAATTAATTTCTTCATAAGAATATTCAAATAAAATTAATTCATACTCCATGTAAAAAAAAAAATATTTTAATAATTTTGCTACCCCTTTCGGCGAGCGTTGCGAAAACGCAACGGTAATTTTCCAGAAAACCAGAAGCTTCTCCAAATTTCTTTTTCAGATTTCCTCTAATTCGACCAAAAACAGATAGTGTGTAAAATTTCAAGTTTCTAAGTCAACTGGAACTGGTAGCCGCCGGAAAGGGGTTAAACGAATTTGGTCCATGACAATATGAAAATTATTTTTAGCCATTTTATTCATTTTTTTTTTTAGCCAAATTATAATTAGCCATGACAAAATCCGATTTAGTAAAAACACAGTGATGTGCACATTATATTTATTATTATTGTATCTATATATGTTATTTAAAAAAGGCTGAGTTTTTTGAAAGGCTGAGTATCTTAATTTGAATCGTGTGTATATTTGCTTAATTTTTCTTTTTTTATTTTTTTTTTTATTTATAGCATCACAACCTCATATCCGTAGATATAAGACTGGAGAATGCACTTAATTTTACGCAAATTTCAATCTATGGCGATATTAATATACCTGCCATGACAAAATTTGGGTAGAAAATTAAAAATGGTATGCACATTATTGAATTAATTAAAATTAGTTCTTATTGTGTTTATTAGGAAATGCTATTGCCTGCTTTAAGGTTCTGACAAAATAAGTATTTTCAATAAAAATGTTATAAGCATTATAGTCATTTCAATATTTCGGTTATTAAAATGTACTAAATAAATTTTCAGCAGTTTAAGTTTCTTACTGTTTCTATATACTGAATTCTTTGAAGATGTGTTTTTTTTTTCTATTCTTTAATCTTATATTTTTTGTTTTTGTAAATTTTTTTATTTTATTTGTTCTTGTTCTTGTTTTTTTTTTCTTTATTTTTGTTTTAATTGTTTTCGTTTCAGTTTTACAATAGCTATAAAAACATTAGCACTTTTGTTTTCGTTTCTGGATGTTTTTCTGCTTCTTCTATTTTTCCAAAATTTTCTGCTTCTTTTTATTTTTCTTGATATTTACAACATTCAATAACTTTGTTGTTGTAGCGAGTTTTAAAAACTGTCGAATGTGTTTGGAAAGAAAATAATTGGAAAAATTTTATTTTTTTTATGGCCTTTTCTTATTATTATTGTCTTCTGTATTTCATTTTTTGTTCTGCTTCTTCCACTATTTCTGCTTCTTTTCTTCTTATTTTTCTTGATATTTAATGGAATCACTTTGTTGTTGAGATTAAGAAAATACAAATCCGCTACTGAAAGCGATCCGCCGCGTGTTCCAGAATCGGCCTACTGAATAACTTTTTATGAAATATTTTCCAGATCCCGGGATTGAAAAAATATTGAAAAAAAAAACTATTTCTTAACATAAGGCTTCAAATATTCAAATTCGTGGCAAACTTATTCGAAAACTTTACTAACCCTTTGGCTCAACTTATCAAGTTCTCTACACTTGACTGTGTTGAGTAATAAATTAATTTTGTTGGGTCTCTCGACAACTTATCATTTTTACCAAGAATTGTATAAAAATAAACATTGGTTCTATATTTATTTAGATAAAGCTGTCTATTCTGTCCAAAGCAGACAAATGCAAAACAAACGTCAGCACTCAATTCCAATGTGATTTGAGCGCGTGATACCATGTTAGGGCCCAGTTATAGCTTTCATTGGAAACCATCATTGAAAATATTACTTGTCAATTTTGACAGATTTTGAAGTAAAAATATATGATTATTTTGATGCCAAAGTAAAGCTTATTGACTTAATATTTATTTCTAGGTAAAACAAAATTCAATTTTGCACAACTTTTCTCATAAAATGACTTTTAATTTTTCAATGATGATCTACCTTACCAATGATCATTGAAAAAATTAAAAGTTACGTTATGGGGAAGATATGGGTCAAAATAATTTTTTTTTTGGAAGAAAAATAAATTTGCACCTAAGGTGCCAGTTATAGCTATCATTGAAAACCATCATTGAAAAAGTTAACTGTTGATTTTGAGACATTTCAAAAGTGTAATCATTGAAGATTTTAATGCAGAAATATAGCTTAAGACTTCAAAATTATTTCTCCTACAAAAAAATTCATTTTGACCCATATCTTCCCCATAATGTAACTTTTAATTTTTCAATGATGAACTACCTTACCAATGATCATTGAAAAAATTAAAAGTTACGTTATGGGGAAGATATGGGTCAAAATTAATTTTTTTTAAAGGTGAAATAATTTAAAAGTCGTAAGCTATATTTCTGCATTAAAATATTCAATGATTAAACTTTCGAAAGGTCTCAAAATCAACAGTTAACTTTTTCAATGATGGTTTTCAATGATAGCTATAACTGGGGCCTAAGGGGCCAGTTATAGCTATCATTGAAAGCAATCATTGAAAAAGTTAGCTGTTTATTTTGAGACACTTGGAAAGTTTAATCATTGAATATTTTAATGCAGAAATATACCTTACGACTTCTAAATTATTTCTCCTCCCAAAAAAATTCATTTTGACCCATATCTTCCCCACTTCTTAACTTTTAATTTTTTCAATGATCATTGGTAAGGTAGTTCATCATTGAAAAATTAAAAATCATTTTATGAGAAAAGTTATGCAAAATTGAATTTTGTTTTACCTAGAAATAAATACTGAGTAAATTAGCTTTACTTTGGCATCAAAATAGTCACCTATTTTTTCTTCAAAATCTCTCAAAATTGACAATTAATATTTTCAATGATGGTTTCCAATGATAGCTATAACTGGGCCCTTATCGATTTAAATCACGCCCTACCTCACGTTTACCTATTCATGCTCACAACGAAATATTTTATGAGCAAAATTGTGCTTGAGAGATTTGAAAGCTTTTAGTTACATAAAAAGAGACCTCTGATATTTACAATAGTTTAGCAAACAACTTATGTTTCGTAATTCTTTTTGGTGATGCACTTTTTGATGATGAAAAGGTTTTATAATAATCTTGCCCACACAAATTTTTGAAGTGAAGTACTTTGGGCGCGTTGAGAGTGATATTTCAAGGTTGAATTTTTGCGAAACGAAAAAATGTAACGCTACATGTGCAACGCTGAGATCATTGATTAGCTAAGTGGTGGGAGGTAAAGTAAAAGTAAAAATTTTTATTGATAGGCTAATATATTTTATAGTGCAATAAGTTTGGATTTTTTGATAATCTATATTATTCTAGCAGATAAAAGGGAAAATGTCCTCTTATGTCTTTTTTCTAATTTCGTTAATTAGAATGCTAGAGTTTTGAAATTTGTTTGGTGAATAGATATTGTAATTCTAAGAATCTTATTAGTTTAAGTTTTGTATTGAAAAATAAATAAAACCAAATTTAAGTTGTCATATACAAATTTTTGAATTTGCAGAGATTTTGAGTGTAGACCTTTTTGGAAATAGTCGGAAAACCTGCTCTCATAAACTAATTTATATATTTTATTTTTTTTAAATTATATAATTTTGATATAGAACACATATATAACGCATATAAGCTTATTATCCTTTTTCAAATCGAGATTTTTAGATGGCCAAAGAAGTTTCACTTCTGCCACGAGTACAGGGTTACACGCCCTCTTTTTTTTTACTATCCCAAGCGGCATACATAACCTTTTGCTTTAAAATGGCTTTACGTGCATGCATGATGTTATAACTCATCTTGCGTTGATACAATTGATATATTAACTAAGTTGAGATGTAAATTAAGACATATATACAAAAGATCATTAAGTTTTTTGTGTGTCACCTTTATATGGAAAAGGTTAATTTGTTTGCTCATGCAGCAAAAATATTTGCCCTTCTGTTTTTAAGTAGGGCGATAAAAGCTTATAAGTATTTAATTAACACGTTAAAAATGGTGACGTGAATAATTTGCATTTTTACACAACTTTAGCGTACATTGAAATTAACAATGTATGTAACATACATGTATTGTATATAAAAACCTTTGAAAAACAAGTTAAAATATAAATAATAATTATCTACTCTAAATTTATTTCTTTTAATAGCTAAAACAGAGAGAGCTAAAAAAAGCATGTCATCTGATTTGATTAATAAATATGAATTTATGAAAAATCAAACATTTATAATCGTCAGAGCAGTTTTCTTAAATTTAAATGTTTTTATGTATAAAAATTCTTGAACATTTTTAAAAATAAAATTTGGTATGCCAACTATTAGTATTTAATAAATTGAATTTTGCATAATATTTAAAAAAAAAAATTCGCTTAACCGTTTTCAAGATATTAAATTTTCCAAAACCAAAAATTATTTTTTCGAAAAATTTTATTTGCAAAATCGTTAAAATTGTAAGAGACCTCTATTAAAAATTGGTTAAATCGTTTTAGCCGATAATGAAAAATTTGAAAATCCAAAAATCGGTTCTATGACAGGTACCGTTACTAACCGTTATAAAATATTTTTTTTCTACCAAAATATTAATTATAGTAACTTTATTACCTTGTATTTTTTTTTTCAAAATCGTTAGAGCCGTTTTCGAAATAAGTCAATTTTTGTACATTGGTTGTATACCAGGTAGCGTTATTTTTTGAGCTAAACAAAAATTTTTAATTTTGCCTCTAGGGAATCCTTCAAGAACCTTAAGTCCAAAATTTGAAGAAAATCGATTTAGCCGTTTAGGCTGCAGGTCGACGTACAGACAGACACACAGAATTGAAAGACCCACATTTTCACGTTCTCTATCATCGTAATGTTAGGGAAAATTATTATATCGTGTTCGATCTTTTGCACAAATCCTAGACTTGCCCCATATAACGTATATCGCAAGTAAAATTATAAATAATGTAAATGGATCTTTATAAAAAAAAGACAAGAAATTAGGTTGGTAATGTCAAAAAATTGAACCTCTTCGCATAACTTAAAAAGCGAAATTATAAAAACGGTTTGGATTTGAGCATTTATGGTTTTTTGTTTTAAATCAGTTTTTTTTGCAAATCCAGTTTTTCAAAAGTTGTTTAACAAAACTCTGTAAATAATCAAAAAAAAAATATCGCGTGATTTTTTTGATTATTAACAGAGCTTTGCCAACATAATTTTTAAAACTGAATTTTAGAAATTTTTAGTTTTAATTTAGATTTTCAAAAATTCAGTTTTTCACAATTCTATTAGCAAAGCTCTCTTAATAATCAAAACAATAGCGCGATTTTTCAATTTTTGTATTTTTTCAATTTTTGTATGGAAATAAGGCCATATACTAAATGTGGCCCAAATTCGTAGGGCGTTATCTTACGTCACCGTTAAAAATCTCTTAAATTCCAATACGAAGGGGTTTGACCAAGTCTCTAGTCTCTACTTTTCCATCGATGTATCACATGATATGAAAAATCAACTACATAAAATATAGTTTTGTTCGAAAAAAAAAAATAATAATTTTAATTTCGGTTCACTATGGCGTATGTGTAATACTTAAGTATTTGATAACTGTCAAAAATGTATAATTTTCTTTCTATCTTGTTTCCAAGAAAATAAATACAGGAATGCTATTGTTTGCTATTGTATTTTTCTTTCAATTTGTTTATATATGCATATTATTGATTAAAAACTTGGATTAAAATATAACATTGTAAAAATAAAAATATGCAAATTTAAGATTTTTAATTTTATACAATTATATTTTTATTTTTCTGCTTTAGTGTCGGTTCTTCCTCATCGATATTTTGTCTCCTTCGTTATTATATTTTTCTGTAAAAGGACTGAAATTAATTGTATTGAAAATAACATGATGTTTTAAGGACAAACCATTTATTAAAAGAATCCAAAAATATTTAATGCTAATAATGGATAGCCTCGGTATAAGCATAGTGATGACATCAATTCGCAATCAACGACTTGGTAGTTGATTTTTTCATGTTTTTTGTTCTTCTGTAATTAAAAAAATAAATAAAATTAATCATTTTGAAAGAATTTAAAGTTTAATGTTTAATACCATTATTGATTCGTATATTCATATAGAATATACAAATCTGTACAGATAGCGTGATAATCCCTTACTCACAATGGAAATGAAAGTAACTGGAAGGCATCAAGATGATCACCTGAAATGAAAATGAACTCCATCTACCTGATATATCCTTAGTTTAAATCAAAATTCTGACTTAAAAAAAAAATTTATATAGAAATACTTTTATATCGAAATAATACAAAAAATCATGAGCCTGAAGTTAGCAGACAACAGCCAAAACAAATTTTTGGCAAGGGATATTTCGTATAAATGAAAGGAAACCGTATTTTAAAAAATGTAGATTTGTTGGTCTCTTGATTCTGAATGTGTGCTATTTTCCAAAATTGTACTATCGGTTATAAGTAGATTTTTAGTATTAAAACAAATTTTTGGCAAGCTCTCCTGGAATGACGAATTGTCCAAATGTCATGAAATTTGGACCAAAATACTAACTTAACAATTCTCCTAACTTCAGGGTCATACAAAATCAATGTTATCGAACAATAATATATACCTAAAATAATCTAAATCTACAATCTGTTTGATGAAAATAACTATTCTTATACAGGCAACAAATTTTATAATTACACGAAAAGAAATCTATAAAAGTTAAATAAAATAAAAAAAAATCTTTTAAATATTAATTTAAAATACATAAGTTAATAAGTATTAGATGGATTTTCAATATTTTCATTCTCAATGCTATTATTAAACAAAAAATACTTATTTTTGAAGTTTCATATTTTGAATTCAATGTTATTAAACACGATTTAAACTAAACACTTGTATTTGTAAATTTATTTTTTAAGCATATAAAGTTAATAAGCGATTTAAAAGTGATATGTAAACTATAGTTATTTTAAATATTTAAAAGTTAAATATAATATAATTGTAAAAAAGACTAGTATAATTGATTTGTTGTTTAAAACGTTTTATAATGCACCCATACGCACATCACTCTTACTAACCGCTTAAGCGTCACAATTGTATATCCGAAGATATAAGCTTGGAGCCTGCGTTTAGTTTTAATCGGATTTGGTCTATGACGATATAAGCCAGCCATGACCAAATTCAATAAAATACAAATAGTGATGTGCAAATTATATTTTTGTTGTTTAGTTTAATTGAAAAAGATAACTATTTATTATAAAAACAAATTATTTGTTTTTTTTTTTAATTTTGTTTGTTTATTTGAAATAATTTAGTTTTAATGTGCACATCACTTTTATAAAACGCTTAAACATCTCAATCGTATATCCGAATTCCGAAGATATATAATTCGAGCCGTCGTTTAATATTAACCCATTTCCGGCTAGCGTTGCGTTTTCGCAACGTCATATTTGAAGACTTCTGGAACATGACTGATTATAAATTGAAATAAACTAAAAAATTATTTGTAGAGATAATTGAATTTACCTAATCGACCTGTTTTTGGATTTTGTTGTAAGCAAAATTTTTTGTGCTTTGTTAGGACTTTCAAAATACGAGTTTTTGTAAATTTTGAGGTAGGATTTTTGAACTTTTGAAAAATAGTGTGAAAATTATAGGTTTTTAAAACAATGTCAACTGCAGGTAAATAAGGGTTCAAATTATATTCTAAAATAATTCTGACGTTATTTACATGAGTTGCCTGCTTGTCAGGTTAGATGAAAGCATTACGTTGCGTTTTCCTAACGCTCGCCGAAAGCAGTAACATTTCAAAAAAAAAAAAAAATCGCTGCTTTATATGAGATTGAACGTTTTTTATCTCGGAATATTGTGTGTTTATGTTTACAATGCTAACATTTTAGAAAAGGAATCATAATTTTTTATTGCATCCTGTCCAACAAAAGGATATTATGCATTTTTAAGTTCTAAGAAAAAAAAAACAAATCATTCAAGAGTGCTATATTGGAAAAACCCTTTACCTTCCACTTGACTTTATTCTTAGAAATAATTAGGCAGTGCATTTTGCGTATAGGAAACATCAAGGCTCAGGTCACTTTTCTTATGAGCGTACTATACTAAGGTACTACTATGCTAAGGTACTAAGGTACTGTACTATACTAAGGTACTATAAATCGAGTGCATATTCTAATACCAAGAAAAAAAAAAAAACAATTCATAAACACACGCTGTATTGGAAAAACAGATCGCGAATATAAGTAGTAGTATCGGAAAGTTTTATGTTTCGGAAAGTATTATGTATCGGAAAAGCTTTTTATCTGCTTAAGAACGCGAACAGTTATTAATGAACCCGAGTTCTGATGAAGACGAGGAAATAAATATGAATTTGGATGCTGCAGTTCATACAAACATTATAATTTTACCTCCAAAAATGATGCTCTTAGTGATAATGAGGAAATCGATGTTAACGTGCAGCTTTCGGAGGATGGAAACATGTTCCCAAATGAATTGGCTGTCGAAGTTGAACTAGAATGCAGGTTTGATGATTTAAATTCTCAAAATCCTGAAGACATATACGATGAACCGGAAGTCAATGTTGTACCAAATGATCCAAACACTACATTGACATCCCAAAACTTCGCTTCAAATTCTAAAAAAGAATCGACATGTCTTCATTATGAGTTACCGAAGTGGTCAAAAAGCCATCGTGTTGAAGTTTCAAGAAAAAAAAAACAACACATCATTTGATGGACCAATCAGACAAAACGGATCGAAAAAAGAGAAAACATGTCAACATTCCAATGCCAAATGCAATTTGTAAAAACAACATAACGATGGGTGGAGTTGACTTATTTGATAACGCTAAAAGCAATTATAGGATTCGAATTCGAAGAAAAAAAGTGCTTCTGGACACTTTTATAAAATGGACTCTATGCAGCCTTGGTAAATGTATGGAAAATACATTGCATTTGCAAGGAAACACTAAAGCCGCCACTAGAATTTAGAACGTTTGTTTGATTCCCTGTTGCGATCGGAATTCAAACGGAAGTAAACCCGAATGAAGTGGCGCGTTTCGACAACATTAAACATACTGTAATCAAAACAGAAAAGCATCTCCGATGTCGCAAGTGTTCCAGTCAAACCGTTTTTTCCTGCAAGAAATGTGATATCCCGCTATATCCAAAATGCTTCGATGAATACCACACAAAAACCCATTCTTTGTAAACATAATATATCTAAATATAATTTATACTTCTTACAAATTTTGTCATTTTATTTTCAACCATCTTTCATTACCCACTAATTAATTTCTTCATAAGAATATTCAAATAAAATTAATTCACACTCCATGTAAAAAAAATATTTTAATAATTTTGCTACCCCTTTCGGCGAGCGTTGCGAAAACGTAACGTTAATTTTCCGGAAAACCAGAAACTTCTCTAAATTTCTTTTTCAGATTTCCTCTAATTCGACCAAAAACAGATAGTGTGTAAAATTTCAAGTTTCTAAGTCAACTGGAACTGGTAGCCGCCGGAAAGGGGTTAAACGAATTTGGTCTATGACAATATGAAAATTATTTTTAGCCATTTTATTTATTTTTTTGTTAGCCAAATTATAATTAGCCATGACCAAATCCGATTTAGTAAAAACACAGTGATGTGCACATTATATTTATTAATATTGTATCTATATATGTTATTTAAAAAGGCTGAGCTCTTGTAAGTATTTTAATTTAAATCGTGTGTATATTTGCTTAATTTTTCTTTTTTTATTTTTTTTTTTATTTATAGCATCACAACCTCATATCCGTAGATATAAGACTGGAGAATGCACTTCATTTTACCCAAATTTCAATCTATGGCGATATTAATATACCTGCCATGACAAAATTTGGTTAGAAATTTAAAAATGGTATGCACATTATTGAATTAATTAAAATTAGTTAATATTGTGTTTATTAGGAAATGCTATTGCGTGCTTTAAGGTTCTAATAAAATAAGTATTTTCAATAAAAATGTTATAAGCATTATAGTCATTTCAATATTTCGGTTATTAAAATGTATTAAATAAATTTTCAGCAGTTTAAGTTTCTTACTGTTTCTATATACTTAATTCTTTGAAGATGTGTTTTTTATTCTATTCTTTAATCTTATATTTTTTTGTTTTTGTAAATTTTTTTTATTTTAATTTTATTTGTTCTTGTTCTTGTTTTTTTTTATTTTTGTTTTAATTGTTTTCGTTTCAGTTTTACAATAGCTATAAAAACATTAGCACTTTTGTTTTCGTTTCTGGATGGTTTTCTGCTTCTTCTATTTTTCCAACATTTTCTGCTTCCTTTTATTTTTCTTGATATTTACAACATTCAATAACTTTGTTGTTGTAGCGAGTTTTAAAAACTGTCAATGTTTTTGGAAAGAAAATAATTAAAAAGTTTTTGGAAAAATTTTATTTTCTTTATGGCCTTTTCTTATTATTATTGTCTTCTGTATTTCTTTTTTTGTTCTGCTTCTTCCACTATTTCTGCTTCTTTTCTTCTTATTTTTCTTGATATTTAATGGAATCACTTTGTTGTTGAGATTGAGAAAATACAAATCCGCCACTGAAAGCGATCCGCCGCGCTTTTCAGAATCGGCCTACTGAATAGGTTAGGTTAGGTTAAAGTGGCTGTCAGGAAAACGGCTGACACACTTAGACCATAATTAGGTCCGTTGTGATACCACATAATAGGAATGAGGATATAATCCTCATTACGAAAACCATTCGGAGCTTTTTATGAAGCGAGAGAGACAGTGGATGTCTGTATTAGCTAGATCGCTTGGATCATTGAAAAAGTAGTCCCCCAGAAGGAGTCTGCGCCTCTGTGAAAGAGCAGGACATGTGCAGAGGAGGTGAGGAATTGTTTCCTCCTCCTCTTCGTCCATGCAACTTCTACAGAAGTCATTTGAGAAAACACCAAGTCTTGTGGCGTGTTTTCCTATAAGGCAGTGTCCTGTTATGACACCTATTACGGAGCTAATTTGTGATCTGCTAAGTGATAGCAAACTTTTAGAGCGCCTAGGGTCTAGCGATGGCCAGATTTCTTTTGTGGCCAGACATGTAGTAAGGTTTGTCCATCTAGACATTGATTTCCTTGCAGAGTTTTGTTTTAGCAAAAGTTTACACGTAGCGATCGGTATACCTATGTTCCACCTGTTAGGCAAAACGGGCATTAGAGTTCCACTTCTGGCAAGTTCATCGGCTTTACAATTTCCCGGAATATCTCTATGGCCCGGCACCCAAAGAAGGTGAATATTAAACTGTTCCGCCATCTCTTCAAGAGACGATCGACAGTTTTGGGCCGTAACGGAGTTGGTAGAGACAGAGTTGAGAGATTTAAGTGCTGGTTGACTATCTGAGAAGATGCGTATATACGATGTTGATATCACGTTTTCTCTCAGCCAAGACAGAGCTTCTTTAATTGCCAGGATTTCCACTTGGAATACGCTACAGTGCTTAGGGAGCCGGAAGGAGAGACTTAAATTAAGTCTGTCTGAGTACACTCCGCCACCCACTCCTTCCTCAGTTTTCGACCCATCAGTATAAAAATGAACTGAATCACCTGAACTGAGGGTCCCCAACGTCCCAAGATTCTCTTGAGGGTATAGTGACCTGGAAACTTTTGTCGAAATTTAGTTTGGATGTGGTGTAGTCGGAATGACAAGGAATAGATTCATATAAGTCTAGAATTTTAGAATGACCGATAGAGTTGTTGGTCCATTGAGAAATGGCTTTAAGGCGGACGGCTGTGTTCGCAGCCATTTGCTTGCCATATATATCGAGGGGTGTGAGGCCTACTGAATAACTTTTTATGAAATATTTTCCAGATCCCGGGATTGAAAAAATATTGAAAAAAACAATTTCTTAACATAAGGCTTCAAATATTCAAATTCGTGGCAAACTTATTCGAAAACTTTACTAACCCTTTGGCTCAACTTATCAAGTGCTCTACACTTGATTGTGTTGAGTAATAAATTCATATTGTTGGGTCTCTCGACAACTTATATTTTGGTATCATTTTTACAAAGAATTGTATACAAATAAACATTGGTTCTATACTTATTTAGATAAAGCTAACTATTCTGTCCAAAGCAGACAAATGCACAAACAAACGTCAGCACTCAATTCCAATGTGATTTGAACGCGTGATACCATGTTATCGATTTAAATCACGCCCTACCTCACGTTTACCTTGTTGTGCCATTAAACTGGAGTACTGGAGACCACACACAATTCCAAAGAATCGCTTGCAAGACACATGACATAGTTCGATTATAACTAAAGGTTCCTCGTGTGTCATACGTTACACTTGGAAAGGAACAGCAATCGAACTATGTCAACCAAACAACAAAACAACGAAATGGGTCATATTGCAAACATAAACAATACTTACCCATGGAGTGCAAGTATGTCAATTACAACATATGGTGCACTCGTTGTTTAAATAAACAATATGTGTCAAGGCAAGTGAAGTAAAGTAGAATGCGTGGTTGATTCGAAAGAAGTGACGATCTAGGTTTCGGAATAGGTAATTATAGTATAAATATTAAAGACTTGTTAAAGAAAAACAATTTGTTATTAGATGTCACACATGAACATGCTCACATTTCTGTTTCTATTATTTTTCTTATTTGTGTAGCCTGAGCTATATATGTAATATTCAAAAAAATCATTAAAATGAAATGTACATTTAACATAAAGTCAACAGAAAATTTAAACAATCCCGAAATTAATTTAACACCTGACCTTGAAGAAACATTGCAGGTATAATAATTTATAAAACAAACTAGAAACAAAAATGCTACCTAATCATTATAAAAAAAAAAAACAAAAAACCTTTATAAACAAAAAAAAAAAAACAAAAATTGTAATGTATAAATGTATGTATCTAAGTAAATTAAAAAAAAAAAAAAAAAAAAACAAGATTGCAAATAATAAATTCAATTGTGATAAAGACCTATGAGTTATTTACTTCCGCACCTGAAACCGAAAGATCTCACTCGTCACCTCGTACGCCTTTCTTATTTTAGGGGGGAGGAGTGTTGTGCCATTAAACTGGAGTACTAGCGACCACACACAATTCCAAAGAATCGCTTGCAAGACACATGACATAGTTCGATTATTACTAAAGGTTCCTCGTGTGTCATACGTTTCACTTGGAAAGGAACAGCAATCGAACTATGTCAACCAAACAACAAAACAACGACATGGGTCATATTGCAAACATAAACAATACTGACCCAAGGAGTGCAAGTATGTCAATTACAACATATGGTGCACTCGTTGTTTAAATAAACAATTTGTGTCAAGGCAAGTGAAGTAAAGTAGAATGCGTGGTTGATTCGAAAGAAGTGACGATCTAGGTTTCGGAATAGGTAACGAAGGAAATAATGAGTAGAGTTTACCTCACTCTAATTTTAAACGTAAATTGAAGAAGTTGTGTTTTCTTGTGTTCTAGTGGAACACAACAAATGGTGGCAGCGGTGGGATTTTAAAACTAAAGCATCTGGTTTTAATCCCGAAACATTGCTAAGCAAAAAAAAAGAAGTGTTATTTTAATAAAAAAAAAATTTCAACAAACATTTAACAAAAATAAATTTAATTGTTCAAAGTCCTATAAGTCCTATTTATAAAATTAAAAGTGACAAATTAACTCTGACAAATACTTAGAGGGAGTGCTTTTGTAAAAACAAATAAATGAAATAAATAAAACTTTCACACCTTTCGCTTTAAAATACTGTCTAAAAAAAAAAAATTTATAGTGAAAAAACAAACGACTGAAAAAAAAGTGAACAATATCCCACAGAGGAAAGCGAATTCCTGTGGTCGAAGGAAGGAAGAAATTGCCACGCCAAGGCAAATAAACATATCTCAACATCATCATCAAAATTTCACCAATTACAAAAAATGTTATTGTAAGCAAAATAATATAACTTATATAATTATTTATATTTTTTTATTATTGTTATATAATTTAAATGTTTATAACACCATTTTATTTTGTAACCAGTTTTCCTATACATTTTTTTTCCCCTCTCTCCTCCTTGTTAATTATTGTTAATGAATTCCAAATTAAAGTCCCTTTGGTTGGTAATATATGTCTGGTTTAAATATAAACATTACGCTTAGAAATAGAAAGATTCCACGTCCCCGTAGATCCTCAGATAGTGAGCTTATGGTTGTTACTCCATCCCCACTAAGCGAGTCAGAAAATTTAGAATCCACTCTCACTCCACCCACACAAAGTAAATCACAGAATTTAGACTCTATTTTTACTCCACTCACACAAAGTGAACCACAGAATTTAGACTCCATCTCTACTCCACCCACACAAGGTGAGCCAAAAAACTTAGACTTCATCTGTTCCCATCCCAACAAAAAACAAACCACAATGACTTTTAACGTTTCCCAAGCCATTAAACTCATACCTGAGTTTGATGGTACTGCCAAAAATATAGACAGATTCATTCAATTGGTAGACCTGCAATCTAAAAAGACCACCACTGAACCTCTTAAGGCTGAACTTCTCGACGTTGTTAAATCTAAATTAACTGACCGGGCATATAATGTTATAAGCAAGTATAACGATTATAATGCTTGGGCAGAGTTAAAAGAAGCACTTATAAAGAACTTCCGAAAAACTCGGTCCATGCAAGTGATACAGACCGAAGTTTTCCAGTTTAAACAAGGGTTAAGAGAACCCATAAGTGCCTTCGCGGAAAGGGCCAACGCTCTTTTTGATGAACTAAATAATGCTAACGCTAGCACCGGAGATGACGCTGCTAATATAGCCATTAGAAACCTAAACAGCAAAACTATTTTAAATAGCTTTTGTAATGGACTAATACCCCAGCTAAAAACCTTGGTAAAAAGCGCTAGATGTACAAATTTAGACGAAGCTATAGATATTGCAATGGAAGAAGAAAAACTTCTTGTTACAGCTGAAAACAAATACTGTCACAATTGCCGAATAAAGACACACAACACAACAGAATGTCGTCTTCAGCAAAGCACGAACAGATTTTCGAACAATAACAGAATTTACAGACCTAATTCTTTTACAAGTCAGCCTGAGAGAGTCAATAACGTGTTTAATACTACTTCATGTCGTTACTGCAAAAATCTGGGTCACACAATAGACCAGTGCAGAAAAAGTCAGTTTAACAACAAACAAAGCAATTCACCTCAATTTGGAGCCTCACAAAGTTCGGGAAACTACCAAAAACCTGGCCCGTCAAACACCCGGACCCAGGTAAAGCACATAAATTAAGGTGTACAAAAAAAATAAAGAAAATCCACTGTATCAAGAATCTCAAAATAAAGATTCAATTTCTCTGTATCCACTGAATCCACTATATCAAGAATCTCAAAATAAAAAGTCATATTCTCTGCATCCACTGTAGCATGGATCCCAAAAAGAAGATTCAATTTCAATAAATCCACTGAATCAACCATCTCAAAACAACAAATCAAATTCTCATAATCCACTGTCTCAAAACCAAAAATCAAATCCATTTCGTTCACAGTCTCAAATTCCTAAATCCTCTATTACAAACCTAAAGTCAACTCAAGAAAATTTTAAACAAAAAATATCCACATATCCCAATTCATTTGGAAACAAAGACTGTACAAGAAAATCCAATATTATTCTTAACCAAAATCACCGGAGGTCTGGGTTCGCTTCCCAGCCTCGTCCACCTAAGAACTAAAGTTTTTTTTCACGGCTACTGCCTCTTGCGAGGAATTGACAAATCCTCCAAGAGTATCACTTGTCACGAATAAGTGCTTCTCGTCTAGCCGTTCGGATTCGGCATAAAATTGTAGGTCCCTTCCATTCCTGTCGATAGGCGCATACAGGAATGGTTGCGAGTTGTTAGTCACTAGGCCCTGGTTCTTCATGAGCCGTTGTGCCACCCGATTTATTTTATTTTTTAAAATCACCGGCAAAATAGAAGTACCGCGCAAATAAATAATCTACAAGATTTCCTAAATGGACCATTGAGCTCTGATGTGAATAATTCACGTACTGCTGAAATAATACAAAATCATAACGAAAAATCTAAGCCCGTTGCTCATATAGGCTGTTTAAATAATGCTTCTAGTTTCAAAAGCGAAATTAACATAGCTTCTAATGATACTATCTCAAATCAAAACATTATGCTTTTGGACACAGGTGCAAGCTTGAGTTTAATAAAAATAAATACATTAAATAAAGAGCTTTGGGTTCATACTAACAATATAATTGAATTAAAAGGTATAGGTAACACTCCCACATCAACACTAGGTACAATCCTTCTTATCATAGAAACAACACCAGGCGTAAATCTCAAATTCTTATTTCATGTAGTGCCTACAAATTTTCCAATAAGTAAAGACGGAACTTTAGGTGAAGACTTATTTCGAAATTTCAACTCTGTTACAGAAGAAATCAGACAGAACACACTAAAACTTCAAAATCTTACTAGTTTCGAAAAAACACTACATAACTTTCATCAAATATCCAATTTAGCATTTTCATTTGCTACACAAAATCTATCAAAACAATCTCAAATACTTGACATCTTACAAGGAGCAAAAGTGAATAAACTAGATAGCAGATTCCTTAATTCAGAAGTATTCATTTCTACATTAAAAGACATCCACTTGAACTACCAAACAATATAAGATTCCCAATAAAAATATCTAGAATGAACCTTCCAATCATAGACAGAATCACTACGACGAATCCGATTTTCGTTAATCAAAATCTCATGATACAAGTAACTATGCCATTGGTAGATGAAGAATTTAATTTAGTGAAACTTACACCATTACCTTCAAAATACAAAGAGAATACGTATAGCTATGCCTCAACATATAGTGAGTTTGTAGCTATAAACGAAAATTATAGGCGATACATATTTTTGAATAGCGAAGATTTAGACAAATGTACCAAAACGGACTCCAATCACTTCATATGTGAGAAAAACTTCGTAGTTCACAACCATAATACTGACAACTGTATTATACAATTAATATCAGGGATGCAAAACTACGCTAATTGTGAAACAAAATATTTGCCCTTGAACAAGAAGTTTGGTTCAATCTAATGAGTAAGAATTCGTGGCTATATGTCATGCCAAAGTCAACGAACGTTAGGGTTTTGTGCGGAGACGTACCAAAAACGATCACAATATCTGACAGTGGAATTCTGAGTGTAGACCCATTCTGTAAAGCAATAACAAAAGAAGTTTACCTCCAGGCATCAAATACCATACAAAATAAAACTCCTATTTCATACTTTTAAGAAGAACAAACCATACCTGAAAACATAATAATTCCCACCAATTTATCCCAAATTTCACCTCATACCACCCATATAGAAAAACTGGATTTAAATAATTATAGTATAAATATTAAGGACTTGTTAAAGAAAAACAATTTGTTATTAGATGTCACACATGAACATGCTCGCATATCTGTTTCTATTATTTTTCTTATTTGTGTAGCCTTAGCTATATATGTAATATTCAAAAAAATCATTAAAATGAAATGTACATTTAACATAAAGTCAACAGAAAATTTAAACAATCCCGAAATTAATTTAACACCTGACCTTGAAGAAACATTGCAGGTATAATAATTTATAAAACAAACTAGAAACAAAAATGCTACCTAATCATTATAAAAAAAAAAACAAAAAACCATTATAAACAAAAAAAAAAAAAACAAAAATTGTAATGTATAAATGTATGTATATAAGTAAATTAAAAAAAAAAAAAAAACAAGATTGCAAATAATAAATTCAATTATGATAAAGACCTATGAGTTATTTACTTCCGCACCTGAAACCGAAAGATCTCACTCGTCACCTCGTACGCCTTTCTTATTTTAGGGGGGGAGGAGTGTTGTGCCATTAAACTGGAGTACTAGCGACCACACACAATTCCAAAGAATCGCTTGTGCAAGACACATGACATAGTTCGATTATTGCTAAAGGTTCCTCGTGTGTCATACGTTACACTTGGAAAGGAACAGCAATCGAACTATGTCAACCAAACAACAAAACAACGACATGGGTCATATTGCAAACATAAACAATACTGACCCATGGATTGCAAGTATGTCAATTACAACATATGGTGCACTCGTTGTTTAAATAAACAATATGTGTCAAGGCAAGTGAAGTAAAGTAGAATGCGTGGTTGATTCGAAAGAAGTGACGATCTAGGTTTCGGAATAGGTAACGAAGGAAATAATGAGTAGAGTTTGACTCACTCTAATTTTAAACATAAATTAAAGAAGTTGTGTTCTCTTGTGTTCTAGTGAAACACAACAAATGGTGGCAGCGGTGGGATTTTAAAACTAAAGCATCTGGTTTTAATCCCGAAACATTGCTAAGCAAAAAAAAAGAAGTGTTATTTTAATAAAAAAAAAATTTCAACAAACATTTAACAAAAATAAATTTAATTGTTCAAAGTCCTATAAGTCCTATTTATAAAATTAAAAGTGACAAATTAACTCTGACAAATAATTAGAGACAGTGCTTTTGTAAAAACAAATAAATGAAATAAATACAATTTTTACACGTTTCGCTTTAAAATACTGTCTAAAAAAAAAAAAAAAAATTATATAGTGAAAAAACAAACGACTGAAAAAAAAGTGAACAATATCCCACAGAGGAAAGCGAATTCCTATGGTCGAAGGAAGGAAGAAATTGCCACGCCAAGGCAAATAAACATATCTCAACATCATCATCAAAATTTCACCAATTACAACATCAACATGTTATTGTAAGCAAAATAATATAACTTATATAATTATTTATATTTTTCTTATTATTGTTATATAATTTAAATGTTTATAACTCCATTTTATTTTGTAACCAGTTTTCCTATACATTTTTTTTTCCCTCTCTCCTCGTTGTTAATTATTGTTAATGAATTCCAAATTAAAGTCCCTTTGGTTGGTAATATATGTCTGGTTAAAATCTAAACATTTCGCTTAAAAATAGAAAGATTCCACGTCCCCGTAGATCCTCAGATAGTGAGCTTATGGTTGTTACTCCATCCCCACTAAGCGAGTCAGAAAATTAAGAAACCACTCTCACTCCACCCACACAAAGTGAATCACAGAATTTAGACTCCATTTTTACTCTACTCACACAAAGTGAATCACAGAATTTAGACTCCATCTCTACTCCACCCACACAAGGTGAGCCAAAAAACTTAGACTTCATCTGTTCCCATCCCAACAAAAAACAAACCACAATGACTTTTAACGTTTCCCAAGCCATTAAACTCATACCTGAGTTTGATGGTACTGCCAAAAATATAGACAGATTCATTCAATTTGTAGACCTGCAATCTAAAAAGACCACCACTGAACCTCTTAAGGCTGAACTTCTCGACGTTGTTAAATCTAAATTAACTGACCGGGCATATAATGTTATAAGCAAGTATAACGATTATAATGCTTGAGCAGAGTTAAAAGAAGCACTTATAAAGAACTTCCGAAAAACTCGGTCGTGCAAGTGATACAGACCGAAGTTTTCCATTTTAAACAAGGCTTTAGAGAACCCATAAGTGTCTTCGCGGAAAGGGCCAACGCTCTTTTTGATGAACTAAATAATGCTAACGCTAGCACCGGAGATGACGCTGCTAATATAGCCATCAGAAACCTAAACAGCAAAACTATTTTAAATAGCTTTTGTAATGGACTAATACCCCAGCTAAAAACCTTGGTAAAAAGCGCTAGATGTACAAATTAAGACTAAGCTATAGATATTGCAATGGAAGAAGAAAAACTTCTTGTTACAGCTGAAAACAAATACTGTCACAATTGCCGAACAAAGACACACAACACAACAGAATGTCGTCTTTAGCAAAGCACGAACAGATTTTCGAACAATAACAGAATTTACAGACCTTATTCTTTTACAAGTCAGCCTGAGAGAGTCAATAACGTGTTTAATACTACTTCATGTCGTTACTGCAAAAATCTGGGTCACACAATAGACCAGTGCAGAAAAAGTCAGTTTAACAACAAACAAAGCAATTCACCTCAATTTGGAGCCTCACAAAGTTCGGGAAACTACCAAAAACCTGGCCCGTCAAACACCCGGACCCAGGTAAGGCACATAAATTAAGGTGTACAAAAAAAATAAAGAAAATCCACTGTATCAAGAATCTCAAAATAAAGATTCAATTTCTCTGTATCCACTGAATCCACTATATCAAGAATCTCAAAATAAAAAGTCATATTCTCTGCATCCACTGTAGCATGGATCCCAAAAAGAAGATTCAATTTCAATAAATCCACTGAATCAACCATCTCAAAACAACAAATCAAATTCTCATAATCCACTGTCTCAAAACCAAAAATCAAATCCATTTCGTTCACAGTCTCAAATTCCTAAATCCTCTATTACAAACCTAAAGTCAACTCAAGAAAATTTTAAACAAAAAATATCCACATATCCCAATTCATTTGGAAACAAAGACTGTACAAGAAAATCCAATATTATTCTTAACCAAAATCACCGGAGGTCTGGGTTCGCTTCCAAGCCTCGTCCACCTAAGAACTAAAGTTTTTTTTCACGGCTACTGCCTCTTGCGAGGAATTGACAAATCCTCCAAGAGTATCACTTGTTACGAATAAGTGCTTCTCGTCTAGCCGTTCGGATTCGGCATAAAATTGTAGGTCCCTTCCATTCCTGTCGATAGGCGCATACAGGAATGGTTGCGAGTTGTTAGTCACTAGGCCCTGGTTCTTCATGAGCCGTTGTGCCACCCGATTTATTTTATTTTTTAAAATCACCGGCAAAATAGAAGTACCGCGCAAATAAATAATCTACAAGATTTCCTGAACGAACCATTGAGCTCTGATGTGAATAATTCACGTACTGCTGAAATAATACAAAATCATAACGAAAAATCTAAGCCCGTTGCTCATATAGGCTGTTTAAATAATGCTTCTAGTTTCAAAAGCGAAATTAACATAGCTTCTAATGATACTATCTCAAACCAAAACATTATGCTTTTGGACACAGGTGCAAGCTTCGGTTAAATAAAAATAAATACATTAAATAAAGAGCTTTGGGTTCATACTAACAATATAATTGAATTTAATAAAAATAAATACATTAAATAAAGAGCTTTGGGTTCATACTAACAATAAAATTGAATTAAAAGGCATAGGTAACACTCCCACATCAACACTAGGTACAATCCTTCTTATCATAGAAACAACACCAGGCGTAAATCTCAAATTCTTATTTCATGTAGTGCCTACAAATTTTCCAATAAGTAAAGACGGAATTTTAGGTGAAGACTTATTTCGAAATTTCAACTCTGTTACAGAAGAAATCAGACAGAACACACTAAAACTTCAAAATCTTACAAGTTTCGAAAAAACACTACATAACTTTTTTTTTTTTTTTTTTTTAATATTTAGCGTGCGCTAAAGGGGTTGTGAATACCCTTAAAGTGAAAAACACAGCACGAGCGATTAGGTAGGTTGGAGGGGATTTGAAAGGAGAAACCGATGTACATTGGTTTTGAATGTCTGTAGATCACAATGGGAGGGGAAGATAGAGCTGGGTAGAGCATTCCACATTCGTGTAGTGCGACTAAAGAAAGAATCTCTGTACTTAACAGTACGTCCGAAGTTGGGCTCAAGGGTAAACTGATGGGCATTCCTAAAAGCGCGAGTATTACGGTTGAATTGTTTAAGGTGAGGAATGCAACTGGCTATTTCACTAGAGCAATGTTTGTTAAAATAACGGTAAAACAACGAAAGGCATGAAACATTTCGACGGTGCGGCAGAGATGTAAACGTTTCCGTTATAGTTCTTTCACCAATCATTTTAAGAGCTCTCTTTTGAATTCTATCCAATATACTCAATTGGGTTATTGGAGCACCTGCCCAAATATGGAAGTTGTACTCAAGTTTTGGACGAATAAAGGCTTTGTAGATCACAGCCAGATCGGAGGGGGAGAAAATTTTCTTGCATCGACGGAGAAAACCTAAACACCTAGCAGCATTTTTGGCGATGTCAAATATGTGATCATTCCACAAAAGGTGGTCTCTGACGCACATACCGAGGACTGAAAGCTGTTCAGTTTCCTCTATGCAAGTGCCGCTCATGGATAGCAGCATTGGGGGCGGGTTCCGCTTTAACGACAGGAGACAGCATTGAGTTTTAGAAGCATTAAATTCTACACGGTTTTTTATTCCCCACTGGACAATACTGTCGAGATCAGAATTTAATGAGCTTATCATACGCTGCCGTTCAAGTCCCACATCCGAAGGACATGGATGTGAATCAAGAAACGAATATGAAAAGCTGAGGGTACTGCCGTCAGCAAAACAGTTTAATGGATTAGAAGGTTCAGATAAGAGATCGTTTATGAATATTAGGAAGAGGGTCGGAGACAAAACGGAGCCCTGGGGCACACCAGCATTTATTTTGTGGATTTCAGACTTGAAACCGTCCAATACAACTTGTATTGAGCGGTCCGAAAGGTAATTTCTAATCCAACGAAGAAAGGATTCATCGATACCAAATGCACGCATTTTCGATAAGAGAGCTTGATGCCAAACTCTATCAAATGCTTTTGAAATATCAAGCGCAATAATCTTACTTTCTCCAAAGTGATGTAAAGATTTGTGCCACTGTTCGGTGAGATATACCACCAGATCACCAGTGATCCGTACTGTACTGTCGGTCATTAAGAAGCTTTCGTTCTTCGAGATATTTCTTTAGCTGAAAATTAATCAGCGTTTCCATGACCTTGGAAAGAAGGGACGTAAGCGCAATTGGTCGATAGTTGAAGGGGGAAGAAGACACGCCTTTTTTAGGGACAGGCTGGACAAATGCTGTTTTCCATCCACTCGGAAAGAGACCAGTAGAGTAGGACAGATGGAAAAGCTTACGCAGTGCTTTTGCCAGCGTTGAAGAACACCTCTTCAGAACAATGGGAGGGATACTATCCGGGCCAGCGGATTTGTAAACGTCGAGATCTTTTAGAACTCTAGCAACTGCACGAGTGCGAAAGAAGATTTGTCCCATAAAATCATTTACGCTCTCAAGTACAGGAGGAGTCATAACACTTTCTGGCAGCGTCGAATTAACAGCAAACTGTGCTGCAAGCAAATTGGCTTTATCTTGCGAGCTGACAAAAGGAGTATCATTGAAGACGAGCGTTGGAACCGAGGACGAGGTGGTGTTTCGTATGTTTTTTACAAATGACCAAAAATTTTTACTACTTTGATCAAATATCCAATTTAGCATTTTCATTTGCTACACAAATTCTATCAAAACAATCTCAAATACTTGACATCTTACAAGGAGCAAAAGTGAATAAACTAGATAGCAGATTCCTTAATTCAGAAGTATTCATTTCTACATTAAAAGACATCCACTAGAACTACCAAACAATATAATATTCCCAATAAAAATATCTAGAATGAACCTTCCAATCATAGACAGAATCACTACGACGAATCCGATTTTCGTTAATCAAAATCTCATGATACAAGTAACTATCCCATTGGTAGATGAAGAATTTAATTTAGTGAAACTTACACCATTACCTTCAAAATACAAAGAGAATACGTATAGCTATGCCTCAGCATATAGTGAGTTTGTAGCTATAAACGAAAATTATAGGCGATACATATTTTTGAATAGCGAAGATTTAGACAAATGTACCAAAACTGACTCCAATCACTTCATATGTGAGAAAAACTTCGTAGTTCACAACCATAATACTGACAACTGTATTATACAATTAATATCAGGGATGCAAAACTACGCTAATTGTGAAACAAAATATTTGCCCTTGAACAAGAAGTTTGGTTCAATCTAATGAGTAAGAATTCGTGGCTATATGTCATGCCAAAGTCAACGAACGTTAGGGTTTTGTGCGGAGACGTACCAAAAACGATCACAATATCTGACAGTGGAATTCTGAGTGTAGACCCATTCTGTAAAGCAATAACAAAAGAAGTTTACCTCCAGGCATCAAATACCATACAAAATAAAACTCCTATTTCATACTTTTAAGAAGAACAAACCATACCTGAAAACATAATAATTCCCACCAATTTATCCCAAATTTCACCTCATACCACCCATATAGAAAAACTGGATTTAAATAATTATAGTATAAATATTAAGGACTTGTTAAAGAAAAACAATTTGTTATTAGATGTCACACATGAACATGCTCGCATATCTGTTTCTATTATTTTTCTTATTTGTGTAGCCTTAGCTATATATGTAATATTCAAAAAAATCATTAAAATGAAATGTACATTTAACATAAAGTCAACAGAAAATTTAAACAATCCCGAAATTAATTTAACACCTGACCTTGAAGAAACATTGCAGGTATAATAATTTATAAAACAAACTAGAAACAAAAATGCTACCTAATCATTATAAAAAAAAAACAAAAAACCATTATAAACAAAAAAAAAAAACAAAAATTGTAATGTATAAATGTATGTATATAAGTAAATTAAAAAAAAAAAAAAAAACAAGATTGCAAATAATAAATTCAATTATGATAAAGACCTATGAGTTATTTACTTCCGCACCTGAAACCGAAAGATCTCACTCGTCACCTCGTACGCCTTTCTTATTTTAGGGGGGGAGGAGTGTTGTGCCATTAAACTGGAGTACTAGCGACCACACACAATTCCAAAGAATCGCTTGTGCAAGACACATGACATAGTTCGATTATTACTAAAGGTTCCTCGTGTGTCATACTTTACACTTGGAAAGGAACAGCAATCGAACTATGTCAACCAAACAACAAAACAACGACATGGGTCATATTGCAAACATAAACAATACTGACCCATGGAGTGCAAGTATGTCAATTACAACATATGGTGCACTCGTTGTTTAAATAAACAATATGTGTCAAGGCAAGTGAAGTAAAGTAGAATGCGTGGTTGATTCGAAAGAAGTGACGATCTAGGTTTCGGAATAGGTAACGAAGGAAATAATGAGAAGAGTTTGACTCACTCTAATTTTAAACGTAATTTAAAGAAGTTCTGTTTTCTTGTGTTCTAGTGGAACACAACAACCTATTCATGCTCACAACGAAATATTTTATGAGCAAAATTGTGCTTGAGACAGCTTGAGATATTTGAAAGCTTTTAGTTACATAAAAAGAGACCTCTGATATTTACAATAGTTTAGCAAACAACTAATGTTTCGTAATTCTTTTTGGTGATGCACTTCTTGTCAATGATGAAAAGGTTTTATAATAATCTTGCCCACACAAATTTTTGAAGTGAAACTACTTTGGGAGCGTTGAGAGTGATATTTCAAGGTTGAATTTTTGTGAAACGAAAAAATGTAACGCTACATATGCAACGCTGAGATCATTGATTAGCTAAGTGGTGGGAGGTAAAGTAAAAGTAAAAATTTGTATTGATAGGCTAATATATTTTATAGTGCAATAAGTTTGGATTTTTTGATAATCTATATTATTGTAGCAGATAAAAGGGAAAATGTCCTCCTATGTCTTTTTTCTAATTTCGTTAATTAGAATGCTAGAGTTTTGAAATTTTTTTGGTGGATAGACATCAAAATTTTAAGAATCTTACTACTTCAAGATTTTTATCTGTATCCTATTGGTATGGAGATATAAATTATTTTAAAAAAATTATCTCAAAATAGGCTTATTGCAAAAAATTGAATTAAATCAGGAGAGTCCGCTAAAAATTTGAATTATATATGGTTGCAAAATAAATAAAACCAAATTAAAGTTGTCATATACAAATTTTTGATTTTGCAGAGATTTTGAGTGTAGGATTTTTTGGAAATAGTCGGAAAACCTACTAATATCGGATAAACTGATTTATGTCTTTTAAATTTTCACCTTTTTTTACTTTAAATTTTCACCATTATTATTTAATTTTCAAGTTTACAACCCGAACCCATCGATCATTTTGATATAGAACACATAGCTGCGTCTTACGCATAAAAGCTTAATATCCCTATATATCGAGATTTTTAGATAGCCAAAGAAGTTTCACTACTGCCACGAGTACTGAGCTACACCTCTTTTTTTTATAATCTATATTATTGTAGCAGATAAAAGGGAAAATGTCCTTTTATGTCTATTTTCTAGTTTCGTTAGTTAGAATGCCAGAGTTTTGAAATTTTGTTGGTGAATAGATAATGTAATTCTAAGAATCTTATTTGTTTAAGTTTTTTATCTATCTCCTAGTGGTATGCAGATATAAATTATTTTAAACATATTATCTCGAAATAGGCTGGTTTAAAAAAAAAAAAAAAATAATTAAATCAGGAGAGTCCGCTTAAAATTTGAATTATATATGGTTGCAAAATAAATAAAACCAAATTTAAGTTGTCATATACAAATTTTTGAATTTGCAGAGATTTTGAGTGTAGATATTTTTGGAAATAGCCGGAAAACCTACTCTCATAAACTAATTTATATATTTCAAATTTTTACATTTTTCACTTTAAATTTTCACCATTATTATTTAATTTTCAAGTTTACAACCACAACCCATCGACAATTTTGATATAGAACACATAGCTGAGTCATACGCATATAAGCTTATTATCCTTTTTCAAATCGAGATTTTTAGATGGCCAAAGAAGTTTCACTTCTGCCACGAGTACTGAGTTACACGCGGTCTTTTTTTTTACTATCCCAAGCGGCATACATAACCTTTTGCTTTAAAATGGCTTTACGTGCATGCATGATGTTATAACTCATCTTGCGTTGATACAATTGATATATTAACTAAGTTGAGATGTAAATTAAGACATATATACAAAAGTTCATTAAGTTTTTTGTGTGTCACCTTTATATGGAAAAGGTTAATTTGTTTGCTCATTCAGCAAAAATATTTTGCACTTCTGTTTTTAAATAGGGCAATAAAAGCTAATAAGTTTGTAATTATAAAATAAAAAACACGTTAAAAATGGTGACGTGAAATAATTTCCATTTTTCCACTTTAGCGTTCATTGAAATTAACAATGTATGTAACATACATGTATTGTATATAAAAACCTTTGAAAAACAAGTTAAAATATAAATAATAATATAATCTACTATAAATTTATTTCTTTTAATAGCTAAAACAGATAGAGCTAAGAAAAAGCATGTCATCTTATTTGATTAATAAATATGAATTTATGAAAAATCAAACATTTATAATCGTCAGAGCAGTTTTCTTAAAAATAAATGTTTTTATATATAAAAATTCTTGAACATTTTTAAAAATAAAATTTGGTATGCCAACTATTAGTATTTAATAAAATAGAATTTTGCATAAAATTAAAAAAAAAAAAATCGTTTAACCGTTTTCAAGATATTAAATTTTCCAAATCCAAAAATTATTTTTTCGAAAAATTTTAGATGCAAAATTGTTAAAATTGTAAGAGAGGTTAAATCGTTTTAGCCGATAACAAAAAATTTGAAAATCCAAAAATCGGTTCTATGACAGGTACCGTTATTAACCGTTATAAATTATTTTTTTTTCTACCAAAATATTAATTATAGTACCTTTATTACCTTGTATTTTTTTTTGTCAATATCGTTAGAGCCGTTTTCGAAATAAGTCAATTTTTGTATATTGGTTGTATGCCAGGTACCGTTATTTTCTGAGCTAAACAAAAATTTTCAATTTCACCTCTAGGGAATCCCTCAAGAACCTTAAGTCCAAAATTTGAAGAAAATCGATTAAGCCGTTAAGGCTGCAGGTCGACGTACAGACAGACACACAGAATTGATAGACCAGCTTTTTCGCGTTCTCTATCATCGTAATGTTAGGGAAAATTATTATATCGAGTTCGATCTTTTGCACAAATCCTAGACTTGCCCTATTTAACGTATATCGCAAGTAAAATTATAATGTAATGTATCTTTATTAAAAAAAAGACAAGAAATTATGTTGGTAATGTCAGAAATTTTAACGTCTTCGCATAACTTAAAAAAAACAGCGAAATTATAAAAACGATTTGTATTTGAGCATTTATTTTTTTTTTTTTTTGTTCTAATTCAGGTTTTTTTTTGCAAATCCAGTTTTTCAAAAGTTGTTTAACAAAACTCTGTAAATAATCAAAAAAAAAAAACGCGTGATTTTTTTTGATTATTAACAGAGCTTTGCCAACATAATTTTTAAAACTGAATTTTAGAAATTTTTAGTTTTAATTTAGATTTTCAAAAATTCAGTTTTTCAAAATTCTGTTAGCAAAGCTCTGTTAATAATCAAAACAATAGCGCGATTTTTCAATTTTTGTATTTTTTCAATTTCTGTATGGAAATAAGGCCACATACTAAATGTGGCCCTAATTCGTAGGGCGTTATCTTACGTCACCGTTAAAAATCTCTTAAATTCCAATACGAAGGGGTTTGACCAAGTCTCTAGTCTCTACTTTTCCATCGATGTATCACATGATATGAAAAATCTACTACATAAAATATAGTTTTGTTCAAAAAAAAAAAATAATAATTTTAATTTCGGTTCACTATGGCGTATGTGTAATACTTAAGTATTTGATAACTGTCAAAAATGTATAATTTTCTTTCTATCTTGTTTCCAAGAAAATAATTACAGGAATGCTATTGTGATTATTTTTCTTTCAATTTTTTTAAATATGCATATTATTGATTAAAAACTTGGATTAAAATATAACATTGTAAAAATAAAAATATGCAAATTTAAGATTTTTAATTTTATACAATTATACAATTATATTTTTATTTTTCTGCTTTAGTGTCGGTTCTTCTTCATCGATATTTCGTCTCCTTCGTTATTATATTTGTCTGTAAAAAGACTAAAATTAATTGTATTGAAAATAACATGATGTTTTAAGGACAAACCATTTATTAAAAGAATCCAAAAATATTTAATGCTAATAATGGATAGCCTCGGTATAAGCATAGGTATGACATCAATTCGCAATCAACGACTTGATAGTTGATTTTTTCATGTTTTTTGTTCTTCTGTAATTAAAAAAATAAATAAAATTAATGATTTTGAAAGAATTTAAAGTTTAATACCATTATTGATTCGTATATTCATATAGAATATACAAATCTGTACAGATAGCGTGATAATCCCTTACTCATGTTGGAAATCAAAGTAACTGGAAGGCATCAAGATGATCACCTGAAATGAAAATGAACTCCATCTACTTGATATATCCATAGTTTAAATAAAAATTCTGACTTAAAAAAAAAATTAATATAGAAATACTTTTATATCGAAATAATACAAAAAATCAATGTTATCGAACAATAATATACCTAAAATAATAGTAAAAGTAATATTAATGTAAATCTACAATCTGTTTGATGAAAATAACTATTCTTATACAGGCAACAAATTTTATAATTACACGAAAAGAAATCTATAAAAGTTAAATAAAATAAAAAAAAATCTTTTAAATATTAATTTAAAATACATAAGTTAATAAGTATTAGATGGATTTTCAATATTTTCACTCTCAATGCTATTATTAAACAAAACATACTTATTTGTAAAGATTCATATTTTGAATTCAATGTTATTAAACACGATTTAAACTAAACACTTGTATTTGTAAATTTATTTTTTAAACATATCAAGTTAATAAGCGATTTAAAAGCGATATGTAAGCTAAAGTTATTTTAAATATTTGAAAGTTAAATATAATATATTTGTAAAAACGATTATTCTAATTGATTTGTTGTTTAAAACGTTTTATAATGCGCACATCACTTTGTTATATCCAAAGATATAAGATTGGATCCTGCAGTTTTGATTTAATTTGGTTAACGACGATATAAAAATACGTATATCAATTGTAATCAATTTTAATCAAATAAAAACAAGTGATGTGCACATTTTAATTATTGTTTATTAGAGAACAAAAACAGTTTAATTATATCAAAAGAGTTATTTTTTAATTTTATTTTTTACCATTTTATAATACGCACATCACTCTTACTAACCACTTAAGCGTCACAATTTTATATCCGAAGATATAAACTTGGAGCCTGCGTTTAGTTTTAATCGAATTTGGTCAATGGCAATTCACTTATATACCAAAAGTGGTGTGCACATTATATTTGTGTTGTTTAGCTAAATTGAAAAAGATAACTATTTATTATTAAATATTTAATTTGAAATATTTTAGTTTTAATGTGCACATCACTTTTATAAAACGCTTAAGCATCTCAATCGTATATCAGAATTCCGAAGATATATGATTCGAGCCTGCGTTTAATATTAAACGAATTTGGTCTATGACAATATGAAAATTATTTTTAGCCATTTTATTTATTTTTTGTTAGCCAAATTATAATTAGCCATGACCAAATCCGATTTAGTAAAAACACAGTGATGTGCACATTATATTTATTATTATTGTATTTTATATATACGTATAGCATCACAACCTTATATCCGTAGATACAAGATTGGAGGATGCACTTAATTTTACCCAAATTTCAATCTATGGCGATATTAATATACCTACAATGACAAAATTTGGGTAGAAAATTAAAAATGGTATGCACATTATTGAATTAATTAAAATTATTTCTTATTGTGTTTATTGGGAATTGCTATTGCGTGCTTTAAAGTTCTAGTAAAATAAGTATTTTCAATAAAAATGTTATATGCATTATAGTCATTCCGGTTATTAAAATGTATTTAATACATTTTCAGCAGTTTAAGTTTCTTACTGTTTCTATATACTTAATTCTTTGAAGATGTGTTTTTTATTCTATTCTTTAATCTTAAATTTTTTTTTTTGTTTATTTTTTTTATTTTAATATATTTGTTCTTGTTCTTGTTTTTTTTTTTGTTTTGTTTTTTGTTTTAATTGTTTTCGTTTCATTTTTACAATAGCTATAAAAACATTAGCACTTTTGTTTTCGTTTCTGGATGTTTTTCTGCTTCTTCTATTTTTCCAACATTTTCTGCTTCTTTTTATTTTTCTTGATATTTACAACATTCAATAACTTTGTTGTTGTAGCGATTTTAAAAACTGTCAATGTTTTTGGAAAGAAAATTATTAAAAAGTTGTTGGAAAAATTTTATTTTCTTTATGGCCTTTTCTTATTATTATTGTCTTCTGTTTTTCTTTTTTTGTTCTGCTTCTTCCAATATTTGTGCTTCTTTTCTTCTTATTTTTCTTGATATTTAATGGAATCACTTTGTTGTTGTAGTGATTTTAAAAACTATTATTTTTCTTGTTGTTGCGTCATCGTGCTAAAATTAAGATATAAATAGTGGAGAGACAATAATAAAAAGTTTTTGAAATTATATTTTTTCTTTATGTTTTTTTTTATTTATATTGTTCTCTATTTTTTCTTGTTCTGCTTCTTTTCTTCTTATTTTTCTTGATATTTCATTGAATCACTTTGTCGTTATAGTGATTTTAAAAACTATTTTTTTTTCTTATTATTGTCTTCTGTTTTTTTGTTTGCTTCTTCTATTTTTTCTAATTTTTTTTAACTTTTTCTTCTTTTTTTGCTTCTTTAATTCTTCCTTTTTTTCTTTGTTGTCATGGTTTTAACTTTTTCTTCTTTTTCTGCTTCTTTAATTCTTCCTTTTTTTCTTTATTGTCATGGTTCCGAAGATTTAATATGTGCAATGTTTTCATTTTGATATAGTTTTTTCTAACTGTTTTTTGTTCTTTTTATTTTCTTTTATTCATGTTTTATATTTTTTTTTTTTTGATTTAACTACTTATATTTTATAAAAACAAAGAATTGATAAAAGACTTTTATCAAGAATTTTAAGAAACATTTAAATATCTATTATTTGAAAAAATCATGCTAAAATCTATCACATTTTCATTTAATAAATCAAAGTAATTTGCCTTTTTTTAGAAATTTTCAGAAATGAACATTAATAGTCATTTGCACATATTAAACTTATAAGTGTAAAATAATAAATATTTTTACTAATAGCTCTAGAAACTAGAAAGCACTCAAAAATTAAACACAATTAACTTATTAACTTATATTTTATATTATTTATATACATATTTATATTATATGGTATAAGATATATAATATTGTTTGAATTTATTCATTTTTTTTTATATAAGATTTAGAAAGAATATATTTATTTTAAACAATTTTGAAGCGCAAAACTAAGAATCAAATTGAGGAAGGTAAAAGCTTAATGGAGTTCATCTGTTAAAATTATTAAAAAATATTTAGTTTTAAAATTTAAAAATGATTCCCGTTTCTTCTTTTGTTGAGGTGACTGATTTCAGGGCCGGCTCCTGGAATTTTGCCATATATACTCAATTTATATATATATATATATCTAATCTATTAATAATAATAAAATATACATAAGCAAATGCTAGTCCTAAATAAAATTAGTTTAAGTAGCTGTTTTTTTTGTACTGTTAAAAGCTTCAAAAGTAACTTGGTACTTAATAGTTATAATATTATTATCAATCATTTCTTTTTCTTTTTTGAGGGGGTTTTTGCTACCCTTAATATGAACAATCACAGTGCGAGCTTTAAAGAAATATGGAAGGATTTAAAAGAAGAGACCGATGCACATTGGTTTTGAAGTTCTGAATATCAAAAAGGCGGAGGGGGGAAATAGCTTCAGGCAAAGCATTCCACATTGTTGCTGTGCGCCTAAATAAAGAATCTCTATGCTTAACGGTGCGTCCGAAGTTGGGCTCAAGGGTAAACTGATGAGCATTCCTAAAAGCGCGAGTATTGCGGTTGAATTGGTTAAGGGGGGGAATGCAACTGACTATTTCACTTGAACACTATTTATAGAAATTGCGATAGAACAGTAACAGACAGGTTAAATTGCGGCGGTGTTCGAGGGATGTAATTGTTGCCGTTATTGTTCTGTCACCTATCATTTTTAAGGCCCTTTTTTGAATTCTTTCCAAAAAACTTAATTGAGTATGGGCACCTGCCCATATATGAGAATTATACTCAAACTTTGGACGAATGAAGGCTTTGTAATATTATTATTCCTAAGTACAAAGTAGTGGTGGGACTCTTATGGCACTAAAAATACACTACTTAAACTATAAATCCATAATTAACTTAAATATTAAACTTGTAACAATAATACAAATAATAATATGAATATAAACTAAAGATAATAGAGAAAAATAAATATATATTAATAATTAAACAAAAAATTCTATTATAAGTATTAAAAATATGAAATCGATTATTAACTTAAATATAAAACTTAAAGTAATAATATAAATATGAATGATGATTATAATAAACATCTTATTATAATAATAGGCACAAGAACGTAAAAATTGAATTATTAACTTAAGAAATATGAAATCCATAAAATATTAACTTAAATACTAAACTTAAAATAACAATAATATGAATTTGAATTATGAAACTTAAAATGATAACTTATACTAATAACTTACATCTGAAAATATAATAGTTATATAAAAGGAATAATGTTTACAGAGTGATTGGTATAGGATGCACCAAAATGATGTAATGACTAGGTTGGGTTTATACAAGAAAAAAAAACTTATGGGAGGGAGGATTCTATTTACCTCCGTTTAGGCGGGAGGTGCAATTTTCTAAAAAATTGACTTAAATCTGAAAAAAAAATTATTTAAAAACAAGGGTAAAACTTGCATTGCCCTGCTATACATTTTTGGAAAGCCAGTAATCTCTTCTTTAATTCTCATTTTTAATTAAGTCGCGTTTATGAATTGTTTTTAAGAAAAAATAATGTTCAAATTCGAAATTAAAAAAAAAAAAAAAATTAAATTTCACAGTGGATATAGTGTTTGACTGCTAACATGGACGTGTGGGTTCAAGCCCCAGTCTAGGTAGCATTCTTTTCTATATTCCCCAGTTTCAACTGGATGCCACCCGTGGAATTCTATGAGATAATAAACATCTAATTCTCAATCCACTGTGCCAACAAAAATCTTTCCTTTCCTTCTATTCCTTCTAACTAGTGCCGTGGATTTCAATTAAAAGACCTGAGGTCTTACAGGCATATAGTTAAATTATTATTATTATTATTATTAAAAAAAAAAAAATATTTTTTTTCAAAATTGTACGTTATTAAGTACTATTTTTATTTTCAAAACTCAATGCTCTTATTAATTTTGAGTCAAACAAACACTGAAAACCGCATGGATCTAGGACTTTTACTTTTCAAGATATGAACAAATTTTTTATTATCATGAACAGTAAAAGTCCTAGAACCATGCGGTTTTCAGTGTTTGACTAAAAATTGACAGGAGCTTTAAGTTTTAAAAACATAAATTATGCTTATTAACATAAAGTTTTTAAAAAAATTAGTTTGATTTTTTTTTTTTTTTTTTTCAAAATATCGAGTTTGAAAATTAATTTTTTAAAAACTATTCACAAACGCAACTTAATTTAAACTGGAAATTAAACAAGATATTTCTGGATTTCTAAAAAGGTATGGCAGGGCATTGCAAGCTTTACCGTTGTTTTTAAATATTTTTTTTTCTGTTTTAAGTAAATTTTTTAGAAAATTGCCACTCCACCCTAAACGGAGGTAAATAGACCCCCCTCCCATACTATTTTTTTATTGTCTTAATCCAACCTACGCATTACAGCTTTTTGGTGCACCTTATATCAATCACCCTGTATAACATTAATTATATTATTTAATAGTACACAGTAATTAAAAAAAAATCTTATTTAAAATGTTCATCTTATAAATAGAAAAAAAAAAAATAATATAATATTTAATTAATGAATTTAATTACACTAAAGGGGGTATGTTTATTTATAGCCCAGGTAAAATGTACAAAAAAAGTGGCCGATCTGCCAAAAAAATCCATGTGAAGGTTTTTAAATGCAATTGTCTTTATTTTGCCATAAGAAATACTGTCGTGAAAGTCCATTACCAAATCGTGTGCACTTCAATAGTTATTCAAGGTTAAATGTAGAAAATATCAGTTTTTCCCATAAAATTTGGAAACGGTAAATGCTATTGAAAAGTGTTTCATGCAAAACTTTTAGATTATGTCATCCGCCAAAAAAATAGTTATAACAATTTTTTCTTACGATCCACTGTTAAGAAGATATCGACATTTCAAAAAACGTAGAATGTCGAAAATGGTCGGTTTTCACACAAAACTCCTCAACGCTTCAACTTTTTGAAAACATATGAGTACAAAGTTTGTACATTATGTGAATCCCTACTATATTATATTTTCTTAAAAACAACCGTTTTAAAGATATCATTTTTTTAAAGTTTGATACAAATTTCAAATTTCTGTTTCTTTAATTTTTACTCTTAAAAGCACAAGTTGTCGAAAAAAAATCTTACGCTCAGTTTAAATATCATAATATTCTCTTCAAAAAAACATGACACTTTTTTCCATACGAGTCAAAAGTCGCAAGATATTGCTACTAAAATAGTGTCAACTATCAAAATACCGGTTTTTCGCATATATCTTTTAAATTGCAAGCTTAATCGGAAAATTATATCAGTTATATCAGCATGCATTAACAGTTTTTTTTCAAGAAGCCACAATTTTTATGATATCATTATTTAAAAAAAACACCAAAAGTCGAAAATACCGGTTTTTGGCTATTTACTCTTAAATGGCGAATTTTTCAGAAAATATTTTATAACTATTTTGCAGATTTTAATATTCCCTAGGGGAAACATTATCACACTTTTGTAACGCATCAGCTGCAAGATATTACGACTTCAAAAATGGTAAAATTTCGAACATTTTTGAATAACAACAAAAATTAAAAAATTATTTTGTTTATAATGATATAATGTTATTCAAAAATTATCGAAATTTTACCATTTTTGAACGGTTTAAAAGATATATGCGAAAAATCGGTTTTTTGACAGTTGAAACTATTTTAGTAGCAATATCTTGCGACTTATGACTCGCATCGAAAAAATGTCATGTTTTTTTGAAGAGAATATTATGATTTTTAAACTGAGCGTACATTTTTTTTCGACAACTTGTGCTTTTAAGAGTAAAAATTAAAAAACAGAAATTTAAACTTTTTGTCAAAATTTTAAAAAAAATTATATCTTTTAACGGTTGTTTTTAAGAATGCAACAAATTTTTTTGCATTGATCAACTTGTGCAAGAGTTATAGAGGCGCAAACATTCACTAGTTGAAAGTTTTCTTACAGTGAGCTAGTAAAAATATTTTGTACGTACAGTAATTAATATCATAATGGAAAATAATAATAATCAACGTATACGAAATAATATAGCCTTAAAAAATTTTTTTTTTTTTTTTTTCGTTTTTTTTTTTTAATGATGAGTTTCAATGTGTGGTCAGTGTTATGAAAAAAATTAATTTCAGATTTTAATTAATGTTTTCCTAAAGAGGACAAAAATGGGTCTCAAATTTGTTTTGTTTTATCATAAGCAATGTTGCCTTAAACTAAATCACGACAAAAAAACATTGCGCAAATTTGCGCCTTTTCGAAAAAAAATATTTTTTTTTAGGATTCAACTCCATTAATCAAGCATTGTGATCTTTTGCCAATATGGCTTTAAAGTGAAAAATCTGCAAAATTATACAACGTTGTTTAAAAAATTCAACAGCTGTTTGACTTTAGAAGACCCAAATGAAATAGTTGAACTCAAATTACAAGATATTTCCAAGTGTTATTATATAAAAGTAAAACAAAAATAAGAGCAATGCCATAGAAAAAGGGATAGGTTCATGAAGGTTAACAAACGATAATTGAAACTCAATATAAACTTACCTCAACCATGTAAGTGATAACACTATTTAAAAATTCAAAAACTACACTCAAAACTGTTAGTTTTTGACAGCTAGGTTAGTTCATACCCCAAAAAGCTCTAGAAAAAATTTAATGACTGATTTGATCGATCATCTGTTAATTACAGCGGGTTCTTATGTTTCGTACATCCGTTTAAAAACCCCATGTACTTAAAACAAAGACTCTTGAATAGACAAATATTTGTTAAGAAAAGCTTGGAGTTCCACAAGGTTCTGTACTCGGAACTTTATTGTTTATCATCTACTTCAATGACATTGAACGTGTTTTAAAGCAATGCCAACTTGCCCTGTTTGCTGATGATGCCCTGCTTTACTTTGTTGGAGATAATATTGAAGAATATCACAAAAAAGTTCAAGAAGACCTCGACAATATATATAAATGGTTGTGCCAAAATAGACTAAAATTAAATGCAAACAAAACCAAAAGTATGATATAAACTAATAAACTTAGTCTCAATCTAAATTATAACCTTATAATTGAAAACGAAGTAATTGAAAGAGTAAATAATATTAAATATCTTGGCGTTATAATAGATAGTAAGCTCACTTTTGAAAGTAACGTTGATTACATATGTAAACAAATTTCAAAACAAATGGGTTTTCTTAAGAGAATAAGAAGGGATATATCGATGTTAACTGCGACAAATATTTATAATGTAATTATAAAACCCCACTTTGAATACTGTTCAACAGTTTTGTTTTTATGTAGTGAAGGTTCTATTACTAGATTACAACTATTACAAAATAAAGCTATGCGGACGATTTTGAAATGTAGTAGATATTCTTATAAATTTTATGTTAAACGCTCTTAAGTGGCTGTCCGTCAAACAAAAAATTATTATGAATATGTTAGTGTTTGTGTATAAAATTAAAAATAAATTATTGCCCAATTATTTAACGAAATATATTCGATATGTTAGTGAGGCTCAGCCGTATTTACTCAGAAACATTAACGATTTAAAAAAATTTAACTGCCAAAGCTCAAAATTCACTTATTTATAAAGTTTTTAATATATTCAACCAATTGTCTTACCATGTTAAATGTGAAACGAATGGTTATTTATTTAAAAAATATATAGTTGAATTTGTAAGACTGAAATATTGAATAAGTATATTTATATCATATGAACAAAAATGTTAATCGTAACTTAAAGGCATACAATGTGCTAATAAACAAACTTCTATCTATCTATCTATCTATCTAAAGCGGCGGAACTTGACCTAAGTAAATTTTTATTGTTCCTCAGAGTATGACAGTTTTCAAGTATTATGCGAAAAACTGATATTTTCGACATTTAACCTTGGATAACTATTGACGCGCAGTATTTGTTATGCCAAAATAAAGAGAATTGCATTTAAAAACCTTTACTTAGATTTTTTTTGGCAGAAAAAGTACAATTTGCCTGGGCTACTAGGTCTGTTTAATGGTGTTACTAATATATCCTGGAAAAGTTTTTTATCCGAGGCAAATAGGTAGTTACCAGGCTTCTTTATTCAAGGACTGAGAAAAAATCATAAATGGTAGGTAATATAATGCAAGGTGAGATGGTTTGGTCAAACAAAAAAAAAAAAAAATTTCTTATACGTTTGCAAAATTTTTAACATTTTGCACGAGTTTTTATTAAATTATTTTAGGATCAAGTACTAGGCATTAAAGTATTAGGATAAAACTTGTATATAATTTAGCATGAATTGCAAACAATTAAATTAGGCAATTTAAAATTTTAGATAGGTTCAATTTTAACATAATTTTGCATGGATTAAAATAAAAATAAATAAATTGAGTGCCGCAACGGCTCGTGAAGAACCAGCCTAGTGACTTCCAACTCTCAACCATTCCTGTGTGGGCGTATCGACAGAAATGGAGGGGACCCACAAATTTATGCCGAATCCGAACGGCTAAACGAGAAGCATTTATTCATGAGAAGTCCTGAAAAAACTTTTTTGTTTTTAAGTAGACGATGCCGATGTTGAGAATTGAACCCAGACCTCCAGCTGATGTAAGTTATAAATAAATCTGAGATGCCATAATATCGTACGTACGTCATTTTATCTTGAGTGCGTTCATGCAAATAACTTGCCGAGCTTGTGAAAGTTGAAGGCAGTATCTCTCTCTTTGTCCAATTTGATCTACGTCAGATTCATTCATACTACCATTTGTATGATATACCTGGCCACATACTTGTAGCAGCTATGTTTTTCTATTGCAAATTTCCCGGCACCAAATGAAGACATTTGAAAGCAGTTGTTATTCTTTCGGATCCTATCGAGGAAATGTTGGTGCTCAGGATGGTTATTTGTCAACAAACTATATGGTGGCTCCGGTAAAGTATCATAAGGTTTGAGTTGGACATTTTGGCAGCACATACTAGGGTATTATTCCTTCCATTTCAAAGCAGAACAATGACTACATTTATGGCTTATAGTGCCAATAAGCATTGACTTGTCTGCTTATTAATTCGTTTTAGGATTGTACGACAATCCTTAAAGTTTCTTATTTATCCATGGAAGGGATCGCATACTACTAACATGCCGTTGGCAGCATCCCTTTTCTCATACACGTGTTCATTCTGATACCGCGTAGCTGCATCGACGTGAACCTCATGATGTTCTTGGGTGTATCGATGTACAGGTTAAAATTTAATTCTGAATGAACTTCCGGAGCACTTTGTAAGAATTCCTCTTTAACGGTTTTTGAATCAAGTTTAGACTCCCTACGCTTCTTTACCGCATTTCTAACTTGATCTTTACGCGCTCTATCTCTAAATTTGGCTCAGCGTTGAACTCCCCTTTTTTGTTTTAAGAGTTTCTCTGCCACTGGTGCCAGATTTAAACGAGAAGATGCGAGCAAGAGACTGAGACATAGTAAGTTTATCGTCTTCTAACGATAAAATGCCGAAATACCCCACCGAAATCTCCCCCAAAAAGCTTAAGCCTCTTGATAGGTTTGCTTGGATCGTCAAAACTGTGGTAGAGATTGCCATCTCGATTAACCTGGAGCCTATATCTATCTTTGAAGCAGCCACCAACTCATAAGCCACCAAATGAAGACAGTTCGGACATTTTGGCGAAAAAGTCACCAGAATTTTCATATTTTTCCAAACTGGATTCATGACAGATTTTATCAATATCCTCACAAATTTTACAAATATAATCTACTATTTCTACTCTACTTTCTTCTGCCAATACATAAACACTGCACAGCCTATTGTAGCAAAAATACTTTCGGAATTAGCTGGCATTTCAATTTCATTTTGAAGAGTAAGTCCCCCTCTCATTCTTAATATTCCTTTTGAATTTGACTGTAGGCTTAAATAGCTAGGTATTGGTAAAACATAAGCGTCGAAATGCCCATTTGAAAAGTCCCCCGAAAAGTGAAGCCTTTTAACTGGATTTTTATTGTTTCCAAACGAGTATTTCAACATATTCCTATCTTTGTAGATTTCAAAATAGTATGGGAAAATCTCTCCGGCAGCTTTTATTTCACAATTAGTGCCATAGCAACTACTTTGGAGCATATCTTTAGAGTAAGCTAAAGTATCGCTATAATTATCTCCATTGGGCTTTTGGGTATTAATTTCAAATAATTCCCAATTAGCAACGACATGCTCGACTATTTGTTTTCGAATAGCCCTGGCCTTTACATTTTGGTCCCCAAACATAAGATAAGACAGTGCCCTAAATAAACAGGCCCCATCTTCAAAATCTCTATCATATTACAAAAACACGTTGTTAAATTTAATATTAATAAAAACAAAATTGAATAATAATAAAAAAAAAAAAACAGAAAACGCAAGACTAACAATATTTTTTTTTTTATTTTAAAACAAAAATAAAATTAAAAAAAGGATTTTATTTAAAATAACCTATAATTACGAATATAATAATAATAATAATAATTTTATTATTATTATAATAATACCTATAAATAAAAGATTAATAATATGATGAAACAGTGAAGAAAAAAAAATAAATTTATGAACAAGAATGATGAAATATATAATTAAGTAATAATAAATGGCAAAACTCAGATGTTCTTCTGAAATATGAAAAAAAAACAAAAATTATTTTTTGAACGAAATGGTAGTATGAAAACAAATGAGTTATAATTAAAGGCAACATTTAAAAAAGAAACGTTAAAATCAATAATTAAATTTATTTTAATCAAGAAAAAAGTAAACAACTTATTTTTAATATTTTAATTCAATTTTTGACCTGATTATTGTTGGATTTGTATTTTGAAACTACAATTTTGGCTTCATTTCTTAATGCAAAAAATTGCAAATTTTCCTAACTTTCACTATTTTTGTGATAAATGTAATTTTCAAGATGTTATTTTCCTTCGTGCTAAAGTTGATGAAAACATTCTCAAATTAATAGAAATTCAAATGTCTTTGAATGAGATTAGAGTTAAAGCTCTCGTTACCGGTCTAGTCAAGAAGCCCCCGTTGACAAGAAGCAGCAGGCTGACAGTAGGTACATCCGAGTCTGCGAAAAAAAAGTTGCATCTAACAACGAAGACTACAACAACTAAGGGAAATCCAATTCCACCTATTGAGGATTCTTTAAACTTAGAAGCTCAAGAAAATCTGACGTCTATTGGAAAAAAGAGTAAAGAAGTTCTGGAGACTATGGATATAGAGCTGGAAACCGCCACCAATACAACAAAACCAATCAATCCAGATATTCCAATGTGCTCTAAATCAACTCATATCGTTTTCAAATAAGATCTTCTAGTCAACCCCTTTTACTTAAAGCTATACCGCCACCTTAAGTCCTGTTTCTATCGCGTTTAGATTCTTCGACTACCATCATTGATGATATCTTAAATTATATTAAAACTTTTTCTAGTCTTGAAACAACAAACTTAAATAAAAATTATGAAATATGAATCTAATACCGCTAGAGAGATCTCGTCATTTAAATAACACTACCGCATACTTATTTAATATTTTAATCGAAGTTTTTGGCCTGAACATGTTTTTATTCGCAAATTTGAACACAGTCCTCGAAAACCTCAAAAACCTGTGAAGTTAAACCAACCCATTGAATTCATTCATCAAAAAAACGATTTAAATCAAAAAATATTTTAAATTTGTTCTACCACAACACTAGTGGCATGAAATCTAAACTTAATAACTCAAATAACAAATCAATGTGCAGTGCACTTATTATGATGTGATTTTTTTCTCTGAAACGTGGCTAAACGATTCTGTTTATGACAGTGAAATATTATGCAGTGATTTTAACATTTATCGTTGACAGAAATGTAGTTCTTCTGTTGGGAGCGGATTGTTAATTGCCATTCGCTCATGTTTCCCTTCTAAAAGTGTTACTCTTTCAAATTTCGATTCATTTGAATTTATATGTGTTGAAGGAATCACTATGAAACGCCAAATTTTGTTTACATGTTCTTATATCCCTCCACTTTCTACACAAAGTATATACAATCTACACTCGCCGATGCTATTATATCTCTTGCTAGTAAAAAGTTTCCTTCTGCCAACTGTTTCATTCTTGGAGACTTCAACTTCTCTCGCGTTTCACGGATGAATGCGCAAGTTTTGGACTATATCAAAAAATCACATTCTAAATTCAAAAGGGAAAGTCCTTGATTTGGTATCCACAGATGTACCTGAATTCACCTCCGTTACTGCAGCCGAAAACTTCTTGTTTAAAAATTCTGTTCATCATTCTGCGATTGACGTTCATTTTTATATTGATGAATGCACAAAATCGTCATTTTACATTGAAAGAGTTCCAGATTTTCGCAAAATTAATGTCGTAAGATTTCTTAGCCTTTTGGAGAATTATAACTGGAATAATATTTCGAAGAAACCGATGTAGAGCACAGCTGTGCTTTATTTTACGATGTACTGAAAAACTGTTTATCTCTATGGGTTCCGTTCAAAAAAACTCCTGCTGAAAGTGGAAGCCCAAGATGGTTTACAAAAGAAACTGAGAAATACCAATGATATGTGATATGTTTTCGAACTTTTCCCAAAGTGTTTATAAAGAGCCTTATACCTGTGATAATACCTGTGGATAACACCTATGATAACATCTGTGATAACAATGAAACTATATCAAACTTTTTCCAACTTGACGTTGCTAGACTAGTAATAAAAATGATCTTATAGGCCATGTATCTAAAAAAAATGCTAAAAATGCTTAAAGATTCATCATCCTATGTTCCTGATGAAATACCAGTCTTTCTTTATTGTTTGACGTTACATTTATGTTCAGGGCCGGACCAACCATATGTGCAAGATGTGCAAATGCACAGGGCGCAACATTCTGGGGGCGCATTACCAGGAGCATGAAAATATAATCTGATCTTGCGCAAACAAATATGTACTACCATTTGCATTTTAACCACAAACATTCTTCAAATAATCCCAAAATAACATCCATCACAACCGTGCTAAGTTGTTTCTTGCACACTAACTAACATCACTTTCATTGTTGCATTCAAGGAAAATTTAACTCAAGTTATCGTAGAATTAAAAATCCCACTAGACCCATGCAAGTTCAATCCTACCTACCTAATTTCCAAATATTTCACCCTGTTCGTACAAAAGAAGAAAAAAAAAGAAAAAAAAAAGTTGCATGCCACCTCATATGTGCAAGATTTATTTTATGCACACTGAGTCCCAAAACTAACATAGAGAATATGACAACGAAAAATACTTATTCATACTGAATCATATGGGCTAGAACGTGCAGGTTTTGTATTATGCACCGAACCTCTTCTGTATGTGACTGCTCATCTACGAAAAAAACAACAAAAAAATGTATCTGAAAAAGAGAACAGGTAGGTTGCTGATTGCTGTGCTACCTAACTAACCTACTACTACAGTCAATGGATGTGCAGTCTTTTCTCTGCACACTATCGAAACTAACATGGGAAAATATTTTTAAAAAAAACTTGTTTATACGGAATCATATGGGTCAGAGCGTGCAAGTTTTCTTATTGCACGCTGTAACTGTGTAAGGGTTAAGTGCCTGCTTACACATGAGATAGAATATGGAAATTTTAATAGAATGGAAAAGGAGAATAGAGTCGCGTTGTGTCTGATCTGGTAAAGATTGTTTTAATTATTGTTTTTTGGCTTTGTTGGTTAAGATTAAATAAATAGCTATCAGTTTTTAATAGAAGTGACGTATTTTGTAAAAGTGTTTATTATTCGTTTTTTCAATATGGATAAAAAAACCCTTCGGGGCAGTATTTAGAAAAGGCGAAGGCTTGATGAGGCCGCAAATAAAGAACAGAGCAAACATTTCGCAACATTTTTAAAACGCGGCGAGGAACAAGCAGATGGGGAAAATGTAAGTATTAAAATAAATAAATAATATATAATAATATATGAATATTGACTCACTGACTGTATAACGCTGCTGCAATGCGATTTTACAAAAAAAAAAAACTTTTTTTACAAAAAAAACTAACTTTTTTACAAAAAAAATTAACTTTTTACAAATAAAAATTAACTTTTTTTACAAAAAAAAATTAAACATTTTTACAGAAAAAAAATTAAACTTATGTATTTACAAAAAAAATTATCTTTTTTACAAAAAAAAATTAACTTTTTTAACAAAAAAAAAATACTCTTTTACAAAAAAAAATTACTTTTACAAAAAAAAATAAACTTTTTTACAAAAAAGAATCAAGCTTTTTACAAAAAAATAAAAACATTTAAAAAAAAAATAACTAACAAAAAAAATAACTTTTTTACAAAACAATCTTTTATACAAAAAAATTAACTTTTTTACAAACAAAAATTAACTTTTTTACAAAAAAAATTAAACTTTTTTATAAAAAAAAATTAAAATTTTTTACAAAAAAAAATTAACTTTTTACAAAAAAAAAAACTAATTTTTTTATAAAAAAAACTTACAACAAAAAAAATTAACTTTTTAAAAAAAAATTCTTTAAACTTTTATGATCTCATTTCTGAATTTGCAAGGACAGAAAAGTACGTTTAAACGTTTCCTCTCTGCTCATTTCTTCGCTGCGTTTTAGTTTATGGTTTTACTTTTTTTTTTCTAAAAAAATTAACTGAAGTTCCTATTTATTTTTTATATGTATATGCATATGTATGTATATATTTTTATATTATTTTGTTTTTAAATTAATTAATTAATTTATTTATTTATTTTTTTAAATGAAGTTTATATATTTTTTATTTTTTATATGTATATATTATATTATTATAGTATATATATATTTTGTGTTTAATTTATTAACTATTTTTTTTTAAATATGTACTTTTATTACATTTAATATATACAATCATATATGTAAACATATTTGTTTGTTACTGAGGATTAGGCCTACCGGGGATACCTCAATAGAAGAAAACTCATTGAAAGTCTACCTCCTGGGTAATGTGGAAAAGGCTTATGTATGTGTATCAGTGTATGTGTGAAAATATAAAAAAGGGGGCGCTTTCTACAAATCTTGCACAAGGTGCAAGTTTGGCTGGGGCCGGCCCTGTTTATGTTTTAGCTCGTCCTCTATGTTATTTTTTCAGTTTGTCGATTAAAACAGGTATTTTTCCAAATGTTTGGACTTCCTCGTTTACTATGCCTTAAACCTTAAAGGTAGGTTCCCTTCAGTAGCCAACTCAAAACTCATGTAAATGCACTTCAATGTATAAGTGAAAAAACGTTACTCTCTCCATTATCAAAGTAAAAATTTTGAATTTTCAATGGGCCTTTCCAAAATTAATGACTAAACAAGCACTTCGTAAACGCCACTTTAAACTTTAGAGACGAGTTAATTTGTGTGTTTACCAAATTAAACACGTCTTTGACTAATCAGTGCTCTATTACATTATCTACTACATTTGTTGCCAAACAGGCAGCTTCTGTGAATGGAAATGGCCGCGTTCAAGAATCGATGCGATAGCCTATCTAAGATAGCTTCCTATCCATACAGGTTTCTGATCAACCAAAACCGGATAAGTTAATTGAAAGTGTTTTTAGCAAAATAGAACTCGATGACGGAAAACAAATTTCGGCTTTGCATTTTGTAGTCGGCTTTGTTAACAATTTCGCTTGTTGGATAGCTATCCAACAGTAAAAGTAAAAGTTTTGTAATCAGCAGCTTTTTTTCATGAGATTACAACAACAAAAACTTATCTGGATAGCTCTACATAGTTTTTTGATCGCGGCCAATGACATCTTAGTTATCATAAAAAAAGTCATCAACAAAATTTAGGCTGCGTGCGATTTTTAGTGTTAGTTTTTCGCCATTCACTCTCAAATTGAAATTTACAAATAAACAATTAAGAAGGAATAAATCTATTTGTTTATTTTGATTACCTTATTAGTTTTATAGCTTTGCAACAAAATTCACGAACAAGCTATTTAATTCAATTGTAAGCGACAAACATAGAGGATAAGGGTAATTATTTTTCTCTGCTTTTCAGAATGACAGCACAAACGTGGCGTTTATACCTAATCACTAGTTTAAACATGCGTTTCTTTACTCTAAAATTTAAAGTGACGTTTAGCGTTAAGATGACTATTAAATTGATTATTGGTATGGTTCATTATTTACAGTCCACTTAAATATTTAACTGATCTTTAAATTTGATTATTGGTAAAGCCCAATGACTCTAACTTGCCGGCTTGCCGCTTGATCTTTTTTCTCTCAGAGCGAGGGATAGATTTACGCACAAGCAGCCAAGCAAATAAATTCAGACAGCAAGGTATGGATGAACAACGTTGCATGAAAAACAGGTTTTTTTTATGTCTAGTTAGGTAGATTTGTTGTTGTCTTTTGCATATGGTTCGAATTTTATAAAGCAAGTGAGAACTTCTGCTGTCGATGGAGATATTTTTCCTTGATTTTGTTTGTAAACAGGGTCTTGTTTTTTTTTTTCTGGCTAGCTAGGTATAGGAACGTTACCTACCTACATATATAGATATTTTGTCGTTGAGTTTTGCATATGGTTCGAATTTATAAGGCAAGTGGGTATTTTTGTTATGCATGGAGATGTTTTTTCCTGAATTTATTTTGTTGGTCGACATTTCCTAACGATTAAAGAGATTTTGTTTTCTATTTTAATTTCTTTTTGAGAATTCTTTTCGTGGATTTGGTAAATACAAAAGAATCGGAGTAGTCTAACTAGTATTTTATTTCGGAACTTGGGGGAATTGCTCTGATTTTGATGATTTTTTTTTGAAATGTGGGTAATTAGATTTAGAAAAAAGTTTGCGCGGAGAGTACGATTACCCTTGCCCCATAAATAGATACCGGTTTTTTCTAGAGGGGTCAAAACAAAGCATTTTTTTATCATGGGAGGGGGGTTTATATCGACCCGTTTAGGAGGTACTATATACAGGTACATTTTGCCAAAAAAAAAAAAAAAAAAAAAAAAAAAAAATTCTATATACGAGTACCTATTTAGTACTTACAAAGGAACAAAATGCTTATGAGAAACAAGTTTATAAAAAAACTCGCTAAAAGAAACAAAAACGCCGTGTCCTTTTTCATAAACATCATTCATAAACATTTGAATATCATAATAACACCTCTTATTTGAAACTCCTATATAAAGGTAAATAAACTTCTTTCATAAATATACGTATTTTTGAATTCACTGCGAATATTAAATTTTAAAACTCACCATCTACAAATCAAAAAGTATTCAATTTATTGAAAAATAAAATCATACTCAATAAACGATTGTATAGTTCACAAAGTGCATGCGAGATATATTTCTTGCAAAGTGAAAGTGAGAAAATAATCCAGAAAAAGACAATGCATTCCCCCTTTCACTGTTTTCCTTTTACCACCCTCCCTGCGCAATATTCCAGTGAAATAATGGAACTAATCTAAAAAACTTACATAAGTGCTACGAAGCATTCAAATCATTCATGCTATGTTAGCCACCACAAGCAGAAAAATAAAAGAACAAAATATATGAGTGTACATGTGCTATAATATACCTCTACTTCCTTATCCACGTTGACTCCTGCCACAATATGAAACATTCATAGTATCATGACCTAACGCAAATTGCATAATAAACAATCATGATTCTTGACTGAACCAACAAATATCTACCTACCTTCATATTAAGTACACTCCATTCTCTTCCTGTGAGGAGATGATCGAAAAAGAAGAAAAAAACTATTTTATGAAAAAAATGTCTGCAAGCGGATTTCTTTTGCAAAGAGAAAAAGAGAGTTTGTTAGCGCTGATATTGCAGTGGAGTTCTTAGCAATGAGCAATTTTTTGTAAAAAAACGCAAAACAGGTCCCTTTTCCAAAATTTAAATTAAAAACCCCATAGTTATATTTACTTTTTTGTTAATTAATTCATGTTCAAAAAATAACGAACGAAAATAAGAAAAAAAAAATAAACGGTTAAGACTCTGCCTTCATTACAACAAGGTTGAAAAATATCGACTTATTAAATTGCAATTTTTTTTTTTAAACTATAGCTCCCTTAAAAAATACATAAAGTTGTCATGAGAACAACATTTATATTTTTTAGAAATACACAGAGCTTTTTATTTTAAAACAATTAAAAAAAAACAAGGTATTTTGGAGATTTTTGGTTTTATCACCTGTGAAAGTTTTTAATTTTTTTTACATTCAGTTTATTATTTTGTTTTTCTTTTATTAAAAATAAAATAAAAATGTGGAAACTAGAGTTGCAAACGTAAGTTAAAAGACATATATTTACAAGAAATTGAAAATATATTTTTGGATAGAAAAGTAAAAATTTTTTTTTTGGAAAATTGGCTCCGAATATACATCTATTATTGCCTTAAAACAAAGAAGAAAAAAATATAAAGTTGAAAACCACGCCATCCAGACGCAAAATAAAAATTGTCTCTAAATTTGACTAAAACTCGCCACTTTATTTTCTCACAAAAGTTGTAATATATTTTCTTATATAATTTTAATAATGACATGGTGTCCGCTAAACTGGAAAGTCAGGGAACAAAATTTGTTCAGGGAACGTCAGGGAAAGTCAGGGAATTAGGGAAGCGGTCAGGGAATTTTTTCTATATCAATTTTTAAAAAAATCACTGAACTCCTTTTTCACTTTCTCTCATGAGAAACTTTTTTCTGATCAAAGATTTCGTTCTGATTACATCTATGTTTAAAATTATTAATTTCGCATGTTTTGCCATACCTGTGAATGTGTCAAAAAAATGAGTGAAACACAACTAACTTCACTTCATTGTATTGTGTTATTTCGTACAGTAATGGCCGCGATCGGAAACCTATGTAGAGCTATCCAGAAAGGTACGTGTTGTTGGAATCCCGTGTAAAAACAGCTAATGACTAAACAGCTTTTGCTGTTGGATAGCTATCCATGTTATCTGAATTGTATCCCAAGCGAAGTCAAAAATAACCAATCCGTTCGAAAACCTATGGATATGAAACTATTTTAAGATCGATTCACAATGCGACGAAAAAACGCAACGTGACGAGAGCTCGTCGTAGTTGGCAAACCGATTTCAAACCATGTAAGTATACGAGGTAACGCCAGGATATGCACAATGAAACGTTTCTCGTCGTCACGTCACGCCAAAGTTGGGAAAATTGAAAAAAAGACGCTCTCGTCGACGATTTTTATATTTGACTGATGGTGAATTTTGCGAAATTGTAGAAAAGAATAAAGAAATTAAGAGATAAGCGGAAATTAACAAAAAAAAATAAATTTTGTTGACAATGAAATTATATTTATAGATCTATTTATGTTGACAATATTATAATATTGTATTGTTAATTTATTAGGATTTTTAGCTGCAAATCGTTTCCCCAGCCAGCTATGGACAAACACAGTTATAATATTTATGCCGTTTTCGATTGGTCATCCGGAGCTACTCCTTTTTCACTGTTTCTGTTCCATTCCTATCGAATATGGAAAATCTGGAGTAGAAGGAGTAACTCCGAACCGTCCACTCGAAACCGACATTAAATAATAAAAGTAAATAAATATAAATATAAAAAACTATAGTTAAATAATAAGTAATTTCATTGTGATTTTTTTCATTATTTTAAACGCACACTGCACAGCCAGAACAAAAACAATACATAATTTAACGCTGTCAAAAAACTCGTCGTCAAGAAACTCGTCGCATTGTAAATTGGGCAACGATTTTATGACTAGAAAAAAATGACAGCGAATCACGTCACGCTCTCGTCGCGTTTACTCCTTGCATTGTGAATCGACCTTTAAATAAGCTATCGCATAGGTTTCCGATCGCGGCCAATAAAAGAAACAATAAAAACTGTTAAATTTGACTGAGATTCAACTAACGACGGGTCCAAGTTTATATATTTTAAGTACGATTATTTCTTCATACTGTTTCTGCATACCTGAATTAATACATTTTGATTTATTTAAAAAAAAAATAAACTATTAAATTTTAATATCGCAAAGATGTATGATTTAAAAGGTGACGTGAAATAAGGCCCAACGAAATAAAACCAAATATAAAAAATTTGGCCTTATTTCGTTTTTAATTAATAACGCGAAATTTTAGTTTTGGCTTTATTTCGTTTTAATTTTTTTCCGTTTCAAAAAACTGCAAAACAAATCACCGTTGTTCTTTTAATTCGGTTTAGTGCATTAACGCCAACGGAACTACCCCCCGCGGGTGTAATTTCCCAAAAAAGAAACCGCGGGGGTTAAAGACTCTTACCCAAATCACTGTTTAGTACAAAAACTTTGAAAGCAGACCGACTGAGAGCATAGGAGCTTGCTAGCCGACTGAGCGTACCCTTAGCGGAGTGACGGAGTCACGTGAGCGGAAGAGAGGACCCAAAAAGGGAGTTAACCCTTGAACCCGCGAAGCGGTCCACCCAATGTACTGTTTAGTTCAAAAACTTTGAAACTTAGGTGCCTGCCAGTTGGGGGATTAATTCCTTTTTTTTTTTTGGGAACTAGCACACGGCCATATGACACATGGCCAAATGTCACGGCACCATAGCATAGGTGCCTCCCAGATCGGGTTTAATTCCATTTTTATGGGAACTAGCACACGAGGGGGTTAGTTCCCAAAAAAAAAGGAATTAATCCCCCAACTGGAAGGCACCTAAGTTTCAAAGTTTTTGAACTAAACAGTACTTCGGGTGGCCCGCTTCGCGGGTTCAAGGATTTTAACTCCCTTTCTGGGTCCTCTCTTCCGCTCACGTGACTCCGTCTCTCTGCTTAGGGTACGCTCAGTTGCCTGAAAAGCGCCTATGCTTTCAATCGGTCTACTTTCAAAGCTTCTGTTATCACTGATTTTTTTCGAAAAAACAAATTTGGTCTTATTTCCAAATGAAATTTGCCCTTATTTCATTTTGCAAATAGAAATAGAGCCAATTTGGCCTTATTTCCATTTTCAAAGCGAAATAAGGCCAAATTTGAGATTTGGTTTTATTTCGTTGGGATTTATTTCACGTCACCATTTGAAAAGGATTTTATTATGTTATGAATTTGACCAATTTTCTTGTCACTTTTCCACTGTGATTATTAAGGATATTTTGGTCTATTTGTAAAAAATGAGAATAATAACAATATTATTCCATTATTTTGCCAACGTTTGGTGAGTATTCCTCACTTCCTCAGGGGTTATACCTATATTTTTTTAAATTTGATTGTTAAAAAACTACATGGGTACTCTGCTTCTTGTATCCTACTTTTGCATCATTTCCGAAAACGGCACTGACACAAAGTTGAACATAAAAGCAAATTAAGAACAATCAAGCAAAAAATAATCAAATACAAAATTAACAATGACACTTATTTCACAGTTGAGCTTAGGTACTTTTATTAAATTTAATAAAAGTACCTACTAGATTGTTCTTAATATATTATTAATTTTTTTTAATGTTCAATTTTGTGTCAGTGCCGTCTCCGGGAATGATGCAATAGTAGGATATAAGAAGCAGGTAGGTAGAAATGGCGGCCACGGGCAGTGTAGCCCATAGCCCAATTAGCGCTGAAGTGCGCCGTTTTGATACCATAACTCGTTTGAACCTGTGGATGGAATTGAAGAGAGGGAATATGGGCATATCCTCAGGATATCGTCACTTTTATTTGAGTTTAGAATAGGATTTTGTTGTAGCTTTTAGCACAATCATTAGAAAGTGTATCACTCACTCAACCAGATCAGCACCCGCACCCGCACCATCAACAGTTAGCCCACTAGGCAGTTCGTTGGCTGGCACTGGAGCGTCCACTGATCTGATTGGATGATCATCCGGCCGCTGTGTACCACAAACCCCCACCAGAACCCTAGTCCACTATCTTGTGATCATAGGGAATCGACGGAAGGTATAATGCAGAAGTAGCCGAAATTTGTCCTAGAGCCATTTCGTCGCGTTGAGAAAAGAAATCAAGTCTTTGATCTTCATTTCAGAAAGTTCGTTAATGTCGTCAAAGAATTCTCTTCCGAGTGACTGTTTTCTAGCTTTGGCCAGAGCAGGGGATTTGCAGAGGAAATGAACTACTGTTTCCTTTTCCTGCTGGTCCTCACAGCTCCAACAGTGGGTATTGTGAGGTATGCCCAGCTTCGCTGCATGCTCTCCTATTGGCCAGTGTCCGCTACAGGTTGCAACTACCCTGTCTATGTCTTGCCTGGGTCTGCGTATTAGATCAATTGTTCGGTTCTTGTCATAGGTGGGCCAAATCTTCCTAGATATAATACAGTTTGATAAACTGCTCCACCTACGGTTTGCTTTAGTAAGATAAATTGAGAAAATGTTGCCCTTCATAACTCCAAGCGGAATGTTGACTCTTTCCGCAAGTGAGCCATGAAGGGCTGAACCTTTCCTGGCCAGCTCGTCAGCCCGTTCATTGCCCTCAATGCCACTGTGACTCGGGACCCAGATAAGAGTGACATTGAGGTCAGTGTTCAGCCCCGCAAGCTCATCCCGGCATTGCTGGACCAGATTGGAGGATGCTGTAGCTGAATTAATGGCTTTAACAGCCGCTTGACTGTCTGTAATAAAAACTGCATTACGGTTCTGGTTTGGATCTGCTTTAAGTAACTTGCAAGCTTCCCTGATTGCCAGCAATTCAGCTTGGAAGACGCTAGCAAGGTCAGGTAGCCGAAAGGACCTAGATACATTTAGAGACTCAGAGAAGATTCCTGCACCAACGCCACACTCGCATCTTTGAGCCATCAGTAAAGATAGTTGTGTCGAAATCTTTCGTCACGACGTTATCATTCCAATCCTTGCTGGATGGAAATTTATTTTTGAAATCCTTACTGATACTCATTGTAGGGGTGCAGTAGTCAGTGGGAGTCGAAAACATTTCCATTGGAATCAAGTCTGTGATATTGCTGTGACCATAGGGCTTGGCAAACCAAGAGTTTGATTCTTTAAGTCTTAAAGCGCTGCAAGATACTAGATATTTCATATGTTAATCAAGTGGTAGAAGGTGCAGAAAAACACTTAAGGCGTCAGTCGGGCATGATCTTATAGCCCCTGTCGTGCCAATGCTAGCAGTTCTTTGAACCTTCCTAAGTCTATCTAGTCTAGAGTATGTAGTTTTTTTAACAATAAAATTGAAAACAAAATATATAACCCCTGAAGAAGTGAGGAATACTCACGATACGTTGGAAAAATAATGGAATAATATTGTTTTTATTCGCATTTTTTACAAATAGACCATAGAGCACAGTGTAAAAGGATTTTATTTAAATGGTCATTTATGATTAAACTATGAACTACATTGCAAAACAATTTTTTTTTTTAATTCATGCAGTTATTATTTTTCACTTTCAATACAATCGGTAATGTATACCTTCAGATAGATCTTTGAAAAATACAATTTGAGTTCTTTTTGCCTAAGGTTTACTCCATTCAAATATGTACATTTTCTACCACTTTGTGCAATATTTATTTAATACGTACCTTCTCATGAAAAAATATTTTTTTTTTAATTTTTTGGTCAGGGAAAATTTTGAAATTGGTCAGGGAAAGTCAGGGAAATTTATTTTGAAAAGATAGTGGACACCATGAATGAGCATATGTGAGTATGTTTATTATCTATACAGAAATGTATATTTTATTAAATTATCTTTTAAAATGTAAAAGTTATGTACCAATTAGTTAACGAACTACTGTCAAAATACTAGGGAAACCCAGCAGAAGGTGTTTTATTATTTGAAGTTCTTTAGGTTTCTTTTAACAGAGAAACTCTGTGTTCAGATACAGTTGGGTTGACCAGCCGACGCTCAGTGGATCTTATTAAAGTTTGCGTGATTTTGTTTTTGCTCACTTAGTATTTTCACACAAAAATATTTTTAAAGCACAACGAGATAAAGTTAATTGTGGATGAGATGGGTGAAACCAACAATAGCAATATAAGGGCTGGCGCACACATGCAACTTTAAGTCACGAAACTGTTTGGTTGCTAAAATAAATTATAAATAAAAGTGATCTCAGGCAACTAGGAGTAATTTATTGTTCTTAAGGGTAGGTTTCCTTAGCATTTTGACAGTAGTTAGTCAACTATTTGTTACATAACATTTACATTTTAAAAGAAAATTCAATAAAATATACACTTTAGTATAGATAATAAACATACTCACGTATGGTAATTATTAAAATTATATAAGAAAATATATTACAACTTTTGTGGGAAAATAAAGCGACGAGTTTTAGTCAATTTTAGAGACAATTTTTATTTTGCGCCTGGATGGCGTGGTTTTCAACTTTATATTTTTTTTTTCTTCTTTGTTTTAAGGCAATAAAAGAGCATATTTGGGGCCAATTTTCCAAAAAAAAATTAATTTTTTTTTCTATCTAAAAATATATTTTCAATTTCTTGTAAATATATGTCTTTTAACTTACGTTTGCAACTCTAGTTTCCACATTTTTATTTTATTTTTAATAAAAGAAAAACAAAATAATAAACTGTGTTGACATAATTAAAATAAAATAAAAATTTTCACAGGTGATAAAACCAAAAATCTCCTAAATACCTTTAGTCCAGTCAAATCGTCACCGTGGGTGCCAGTTTCAGGAACAAAATATAGAAGTTTTTTTCTCATTCGACTTTTATGTTTTAGGGGTCACTTAATCCGAATTTCAACATTGCTTCTTCTTCGACGGATATGGCCACAACGAAAATCGCAAAAAACCTCAAAATTTTCGACCTTTTTTCAGTTTTTTGCCAAAATGTCATCAAAATATACACTTTTTGGATAAAATTATATTCTACAATTTATGTAGGAATGGCATATTTTACCTACACTCAAAGCACACAAGACTTTATGAAAGACATTGACAATAAACGACATAAATGAAAGACATATACTGCAAGAGTTATAGCTACGCCCATTTTCCCCACCAGATACTTACTTTCAGGACGGTGCGTCAATAAGACGTTTTAGACAGTGTCTACCCTAGTAATTCGAAACAATACTCTACTCTCTACAGTACTTTCATACATAATATTCAAACCGATGCGATGGAAAAAAACAAAAACATTATGTTATTATATTAATTTCTATTTCAATTTCATTAAGAATAATAGTTCCTATCCCATAGTAGTACTTCTTGCCACTTTTTTTCTAAACCAATTTTTTAGTATGTATCTACAATCTAAGAACATTCACACCTATTTCTACTTTTATTCATCCCTGCCTAAACTATACCACGATCATGCTATGCTCCTATCGCTATGATTGTGTGAGTGTGACTATGAGAAATGAGATCCAAAACTACGACTTCGAACTACGAACCTCCCGAACGAACGCCGAATATTGAAAGCACGAATGGCACACGGGGAAAGAGGAAGACTGTGGCTTTGTTTCACATTAAGTTATATCATAGATAAACAAATAAAGATACAAATCTTTGGCTGACAATCCGGTTTGCGTACAAGCTAAAAGGTGGGTTTAGCCGTGGTGGAAATCAGTAAGTTTTACTAGTGTGCTTTAAAACACGTATACTAGTGCAACTTACTGATTTCCACCACCGTAACTTTGTTGTTGGATTTCACATTTATTCATGGACACAGAATTAAATTACAAAAACAACAATGTAAGCAAATGGGTTTTGGGGGGTAAAATGTACGAAAGATGTGTATCTTTATATTGTTTATCTATGGTTATATGAAGGGGAAAAGGTTGGTTTATCATTCCCAAAAACAAATTTTATATGGAAGCTAGTAGACACAAGGGAATCTGTCTAATCGGTTGTTTGTTTTGGAAGTAAATTCTTAATTCGAATTTTTCATGACGAGAACGAGTGTCGTGAGTTGGTTGTATCTTTTTTCTTTTTTTGCTGTACATCATCGTCCCGTCCACAGGATGCAGTAGCAGGGCTGTCTTTTCATTTTATGAGAAAACATTTTTGTTGGTAGATTTATTGCTATTTAAAATGAAAATTCTGTTAATAACAAAAATGTCACCAATCAAGTTAGATATTATTGTCCCTTTATTAAGTGAAATAATTATGGATTTAAAATAATGTAGTTGTATATTACAAATTAAGATTAATTTAATCAATTTATTTATTTAGTGTTTATGTTATGTGAGTTGGTTTTGATGATATTTGATGGATAACAAACTACAACATCAACATTCGATTAATAAACATAAATTATAGTAATAAATAAATTAAAAATAATTAAAATTAATAGTTTTGATTTATTAACTATACAGAATAAGACAAAATTAAGGTATCATATTGCTTCAAAATCGGAATAATGAAACAAAATGTGTGTCTACCCAGTTGATTGGACTGCCGCACGTTCTGCTTACCTTATTATTTTGCATTCCTTTTGTATTCTTTAAGAAATTAGGATAGTTCAACCGAAGCAGCCGTGAAGTTAAGACGTATTTTAAGTAACGTAGTAAAAGCGCCACCAACCACCACCGATATTCCCTTTAAGTTGATATTTTGTTTGTTTAATTGATTAATGTAAAGATTAAAGTAATTTAAGTGCAAAACCCCTATTTTATTAATTAAATTTTAAGAAACGTTTTAAATAAAAGTTGTGCGAGCCATTATGATCTGTAAAAAGTGATTTACCGAGTATTTATTTAACATTGAACCCACAATTTGGGGACTCGTCCGGGATAAAAATTCGAAATTACATCGAATTACGAGTGTTTTGTGCAGGAAAAATTAAAAAAATTTATCTTAACTAATATATAAAAGTCTTTTTTTGTTTTCTTGTCAGTTTGGCTGTACGGGTGTCCAAACTAACAACAAAACAATCAAAATACTAACTTTTTTTTATGGCATCAATAATGTCTATCCCCCTGCTATCCGATAGATAGCTTCTAAAAAAAATAAATTTAAATTTTTTTAGAAATCTTTAACAATAATAAAAAAATGTTGCCTATATGAAATTTGTTTTTTTTGGTTTTTTATTAATATCTTTTTAATTAACAGTCGTAGAGATTTGCAATGTACTAATGAATTATAGCTAGAGGTCCTATGAACTTGTATATTCTTATTGTACTGTTGATCTGAGAAATTCACAATATAATGTTGTTCACACAAATTACTTAATAACATGTGGGTGTGTTCATGGATTGATTTAGTTTTTTTCTTATATTTAATCTCAATAGGATAGCCATTAATTTGATACCTCACTTTTAAATCTACCTCCTATATTAGCGTCACAATTCATTTTTTAAAATTCATAAAAAATCGAATAAAATCCACAGAAATGCTCCGCTTTGTTCATTGTCAACAATCGTCTACCAGTGGAGAGCACCGTTATCTCAGTTGAATTTCTAATTGGAGTTCTTTTTAATATAAAAATCATAACTTCATTTGTACTCGGACGATATTTAAAGTTATGATCTCAGAATTTAGCTATGAGATGTGGCTAAATTTGTGTATAAAAATTATTGAGGGGGGTGAACAATTTCATACTAAAAGGGTGTGTAAATGACCCGTCAAATTTATATTACATATATTAAATTCAAAACTTGATGAAATTTTTTTTAACGGGAAAAAAAGTAGGGGTAATTTAATAAATAAATCACAAAAAAAGCTGCATTTAGACAACTTTAGAGGTTTCAAAATTGAGCAAACCTTAATAGTTCATAATAAATGATACATGAAATTTATAAAGAAATTTATAGATTAAATTTGTGTGTAAAAATTATTGCATAATATTAGAAAAATGTGTACTAAAAATGCATTTTAATGAAAAATCAACTTATTTTTTCGTACTTTAAACTCAAAAGTTAATCAAACATTTATATATTTAAAAAAAAAAAAACAAAGGATGCACATTTATTGGTGTAACTTTCTTCTACAAACATGTGATAATTTTGCATTTGTAAATCTAACGGGAAAAAAGTAGGGGCAAGTTAATAAAATTAATCACAAAAAAGCTCCATTTAGCCAAATTAAGAGGTTTCAAACTTGAGTAATACTTAATAATTCATAACAAATGATACATGAATTTGAGGTAAAAATTTATAATATAAATTTCAGTGTTAAAATTTTTGCAAAATCTTAAAAAAATTCGTACTAAAAATGTGATTTATTGAAAAATCAATTCGATTTTTGGTACTTTAAATGCAAAAGTTAATAAAAAATTGCTAAATTTTATTTCAACAAAAACCACTCTAAAATTAGTTTTATTGATTTATTTACCAAAAAATCATTCTTTTTCAACGAATTTTGTTTTTATAATTTGACCACGCCCATAAAATATTTTCAAATTCAAAATTATAAAACCTGAAAATCTGATAAAAATTTTGATATATAAAACATAACTGCGCATTGCTCACAAGCTTCAGAAAATAATTTCAAATATTAAAATTTTACATTAAAAATATTTTGTACAGATAAAATTTAAAATTGTCAGTTAGTCTGCATAAAATTGGCTAAAAATCGAAAAGTACTTATCCGAATTCCAAAATTGTCGATTGAAAGGTCATTGTCTCACTGTTTAAATACATGCAAAACATTAATAGACGTCCATACAATTTTAAAGACTATTACGCTTAAACAGATAAAATAGCATTATTTTGACTAAATAGTGAATATTGTTACTTTTTATTTAACCGATTGTCAAAATTTAAATTTTGTAATAATCTATACGAATCAGCAATTGTTTTGGTATATAAAACATATTTCTACGATAACCTAAAGCTTTAATATGAATTTTTAAACATAACTGAAAGAAAAATTTTGCAAAAATCAAGTCTTGGTCGATAAAATCTTATCTTTTTGCTAAAATATACATACAATACCTGTAAATGGCCATAACATGGGTAATACTTTTTTGATATTTATAAATGAGGTATCAAATGAAAGGTTATAAGACATACAAAATTATAAAAATAAAAAATAATTCACTTTCATGACAAAATAAATTGTTAAAAGAGAAAGAATTTGCCATAATGCGAAAAATTCATACCTTTTGAGTGTAGTTACTTAGAAAATTGTAAAAAGTTAATGAAAAATTTATAAATTTTGAAAAACTAATGACACACAATTATAGGCGTTACATTCTTCTACAAATATTTTAGTAATTTTATATTTGTAAATCTAAAGGGAAAAAAAGTAAGGGTAATTTTATGAGATAAATCACAATAAAGGTCCATTTAGCCAAATTTAGAGGCTTAAAACTTTAGTAACGCCTAATAGTTCATAACAAATGATACTAACAAATGATATAGACTACGGTTGAAATTTATAATCTAAATTTTTGTGTTAAAATTTTTGCAAAATCTTAAAAAAATTAATACTAAAAATGTGATTTAGTGAAAAATTAGTTCTATTTTTGGTACTTTAAATGCAAAAGTTAATAAAAAATTGATAAATTTTGAAAAACAAAACTAACACACCAATTGCTCTTATCCTCTTCTAAAATATTGCTAATAAATATTAACTGATCATTTCAACAAAAGCCACTCCAGAATTAGCTTTATTGATTTATTTACAAAAAAAATGCAAAATGGATCATGGATACAAAACATAACTGTGTGTTGCTCAGAAGCTTCACAAAATAATTTCAAATATTAAAATTTTACATTAGAAATATTTTGTACAGATAAAATCCAGAAAAAATTTTAAAATTGTCAATTTATCTGCATAAAATGGGCTATAAATCATAAAGTACTTATTCTAATTTTAAAATTTAGATGTCTTTGCAAAGGCCATTGTCTCACCATTTAAATACATACAAAATATTAATAGACAACCATACAATTTTAAAGACTAATACGCTTAAACAGTTAGCAGGATTATGAACATGTCCAGAAAAAATCCAATGGAGTGCAAAAAATCTATGTCCATGCAGCGACATGGCGAAAAATATAACTTTTTGAACAAGACATGAGCGTTGCACAAAGCTTAGCTATGAGATTTGACGTTGCAAGTGCATATGAGTTTTTTACCTGGTTTTTATTGAATGTGTAAGTGAATGTTATTGGAAAATATAATAAGTAGTGGTGAAAGGCTAATGAATGGCATGATATAATTCTCAAGTAAGTAAAAATGCGCTGGTTGTTGATTGGATTGTGGTGGAAGCTAAAACGTTAACCAATCATGTTTGCTTTACATGGTCGGTGAAAATTTGGGTATGTTGAAATCAACACGGCGAATACTTTTACAATCTCGTAATCAGTGACAAACATTCGCTCCGTAGAGTAAATCATTCTTAATGATAACAAAAATGGTAACAGCAATGCCGTAAGAGCAAAAACTGCCGTATTACAGCTCCTCTCTTCTGTGCGTTGCAGGTCGTGTGTCGAAATGTCAAAATCTAAGGGCACCAATCGATTAAGGAGGGTGTTATTAGCTAATGTCTCGGCCAGCATTTTAGCACCAACATAGAATAAGAAATTTCACTTTTCAATTTGACAGGTGTCGAAATGTCAAGATCTGAGAGCGCCAATCGATTAAGGAGGTGGATTTTGCACTCTAGGTCCAGTGGAAATCAAAAAAATCGCACTTGACAGTGATGGTGGTTAAATGCCAAAAATCACAGCTTTTGCTTTAACAGTTGATAATTGGGGGCGAGATAGCAAACCATACAAAATTTTTCAAATATTTTCTTACAAGTAGGTGTCCTTAGCATAGATATTGAGAAGTACGTGAATATATAGTTAAGCTTTTATATTAATAATAATTAACACTTGCGCAATATTTCTATCCTTTGAAAATTGGATCATGAATGATGTTGAAAATTTATTTATGTCGGGAATAAGTTTTCCTGTGGAATTGGGCGGTCAATTCATCAAATTTATTTTAGAGATATTCACGATAGCAGAAATATTTTCAAGGAAAACTATTTTCCACGAGGAATTTTTTTTCAAGATTTGTTAACAAACTATCCTTTAACAAAAGGGACCCGGGCAACGCCGGGTGTTTCCGCTTGTATATTTATATACCCATTTGATTTGAAAAAAACAACATTATTTGCAAAAACAAAGAAAAAATCATGCTTTATGAAGTGACGCCGAGTCAACGGCTATAATTTCAAATTCTATCCCCTAGATATAGATACATGCGTGTGCGCGATATATAATACTTGTGTATGAGATACACAAAAGTGCGCGAAAAAATATATAACTGTGCGCGGTTGGTCCCAGCGGAAAAAATTAAAAAATTCATTGAGGAAAAATCAGCTTTTTCCTTGAGGAATGGCAGCTGCACCATCTACTTTTCAGCTGATTCCTTTGATGAAATTAACATGGGCATGTCCTAGGTGGGAAGCACATGCTGAAAATCTGAAGAAAATTCACCAACGAAATCACTACTTCGTTGGAAGTTGCC